>JAVSCE010014633.1:0-466226 GCA_032199065.1 Smutsia gigantea | reverse complement strand
GTCCATAATCCTCCTCCACTCTGACTCTGCCCAGAGCCCTGTGCAGAGGTCTTTATATAGTGGCTTAGTCAGTAATAGCTTGTTGCCACAGGTGTGGAAGCAGTAGCCCAGCAGTAGGCTAATTACATCACCAAGTATTAAGTATTATGGTTCAGGTGAGGATCCTGGCCATGTGAACTTCCAGTTTTCTCACACCCCTCCTCCTCCCCCAGAGATTGTTGCTCTAAATTATTCCTCAATGCCAAATTGTTAATTTCTCTGAGATAATGAGTGTGACATAAAAGGGCAATGAAGGCAAATGTTTTAAATGTCTTTGATGGTTACTTTATCTTTTATCTCTAAATTGGTTTACTAAATAGGTCTAAGTGGCCTCCTCAAGAATCTTGTAGGTACAGCCATTCCAGAAGGCAGCACGTTTTACCTGTAAGCCATCTACATCACTGAGAGCCATTTCTCTCCCTTCTCTACTTTGAATCACTTGTTAGTTAGGAATTGCCCTAGAAAAATATGTACTTCTGTAGGATAAGTTTAAACCTGCAATTGTATACAGTAGGTATTCTTCAGCACATTTTCAGTCCTGAAATGCTGTTTTATAAGAAATTCTATTTACTGTTGCAGTAACTTTTTTATAAAGCAAGTCACTTAGGTATCACTTAGGGAAAAATGAAAAACTAAGCATTTTTGTACTGCAGTCTCCACAAGACTAATCGCATGCTAGCAGAGATGAATACCAGACTTTTTGTAGAGAAACATCAGAACAGATCTTCACTCAGCAGTCTTCCTATGAGGCCAGTGCTGGAGCCACCTTGCGTTGGAAACCTTAAGGGTTCAGTGATCAGCAGACATCTTAGTCCAAGAGAAAATGTAGTGATTCCTACCTCCAGCCAACAGATTTCAAGTAACAGAATGGAGACATACTTGTTCAAGGTTAGTTATCTTTTTTCTGTTGGGTTTTATATTTCTGATGTAATTCTTGTTTTTAATTTGATGAAATTCTGAGTTGTTTGATTAGTACACACTAAGGAAAAGTCCTAATTATTCATGCTTTTAAGAAAGGAGACAGAAATTTTCTTTTTTAAAGTCCTTAGATCTCTCCTTTTCAAGAGATACCTAATCTTAACTATTCAATAAGTGAAACTAAACTGGCACATTTTAAATTTTGTGAAAAGCTGCATCTTGAAAAAACGTACATCAAAAATGCATTAAATTTGATTTTAGAAATTAAATGTTATTGCCAATTACCGGAGGTATATACTTTGAGATGCTTTGGCTTACATTCTAATTGATTTCAGGTGTGGTGAATGATCCTTTTAAATATATTGTTGAATTCTGTTTGCTAACATTTTGTTAAGGAATTCTGCATCTGTGTTCATCAGGAATATTGTTCTCTAACTTTCTTTTATTTTGGTAGTGTCATTGTCCAGTTTTGGTATCAGGGTGATTTAGGCCTGATAGAGTGAGTTTGGAAGCAGTCCTTTCTCTTTAAATTTTTGGAAATTTTGATGATAGGTATTTATTTAAATGTTTGGTAGAATTCACCAGTGAAGACTTTTGTTTATGGGGAGTTTTTTTTTTTTAATTAAAACTATTCAGTTTCATTACTGGTAAGAAGTCTGATCAGATATTCTATTTCCTCCTGATTCAGTCTTGGAAGATTGTGTTTCTAAGGGTTTTTCCTTTTCTTCTAGGTTGTCCAATTAATTGGCATTTAATTTTTGTGGGAGTCTGTCTTGCCAATGGGTATCAGCCCCAGGCAAGTTCGCTATGGATTCAATGTGACCAAAGAAATTGACAGCAAAACATTCTTTGGGGTGAAAGGGTTTATTACCCAGCTTGTTCTCCAGGCAGTAGGTCGAGCACTAGCGTCTCTGCCTCCACTCTGCTCTCCTGCAGCCTTGTAGCTGTGCCACCATGTCGTGTGCCCAGAGCACTGGGCGGAGCTCTTTATATAGAGTCCACAGCCATGTATTGCCCACAGGTGTGCAGTGAGCTAGCCAGCCAGGGCCAGGTGAGAATCCAGGCCACAGGACCTCTCATTTTATCCACACTCCACCCCTGCAGGATTCTCTCCTCTCAATCTATGTGCGCTTGGTCCTCTGCAATGGTCCCTGTGCAAGGAAGCTTGAACATTTGTTCTCCAGCCTCTCCAGCAAAAAGTCTTGCAGACACACAGGCCAGACTCGTGGCTCTGCCTCTGACCTCTGCCTCTTTTGTCTTAATGGCTTGAACTGCTGTACTGGTTTCAGTGTTGCCATAGCTCCAGGAAGATCCTATTTGGCTTCCGGTCTAATTTCCTTCCATCTGCTCCTGCCCATATTAAATCAACCCACATCTGGGTCCTTGTAACCTTCATGGGGCCCCTTAAATTCTTCTTGTGAGTCACCTCACATTTTGTAATTGCTGCCTCAAGGTGGGCTGCACTGTCAGGGAAGACAGCTTTCCCATCTCTGATCCCAACAGAACAATTCCATGCACCCCTAAGTCCCACAGCCACCAGCTCAGCCTGAGTATAGGGGCGGACCGTAGAGTACTCCACAACCTGGGGAGGGGGCTGCTCCTCTCCTTGGGGAACTTTCAGCTGCTGGGTCTTTATTTTCTTTACAACCACTGGGCGTGCTTTCAGTACAGGAGGGGCCAGTGCCTCTGGCACCACCCCTTCATCCTTCCCCAGCTCCTCCATTTCTGGGACTGATGGCACCTTTCTCTCCACTCCCCCAAGTGCCTCCTCTTTTGCAGTGCCTCACAGCAATGCTAGCTCAGTCTTCAGAAGCTCTCTTACCTTCACCTCAATGCTTCACAGCTGACATTCTCATGCCACCTCCACCTGTGCTTCCCTCAGGAGTTGTCTTTTTCCTTGATGGCCTCTTCCTCCTTCAGAATGGCTGGCAGTGCTGCTGTCTTGTTCTGTAAAGAACCGTTTACCTCTCCAATGACACCTTGCTGCCGGCGTTCTCGTGCTGCCTCCTCTCGTGTAAATGCCATTTCCTTCTTCAGAGAATCCACAGAAGTTTGCAGCTCACGTTCTCGTGCCACGTCTCGCATCAATGCCATTTCCTTTTTCAGGGAATCCACAGAAATTTGCAGGTGGCATTCTCGTGCTGCCATTTTTGGGGTCTGTTCTGTAGACCTTTTTAATACTGTGAGAAGCAGCCAACCCACAGTCCCCGCTGCCTCACGGGCACTCTGCTTCTCAAAGGATTTACTTACTATACCAAGGGCCATGCCTACAGCCTCAGGTGTCACCTCCACTTGCCTCCAGCCCTGGGGTGGGGCCCAGGCCTCTAGGAGGCAAGCCACCTCAGACCACATACCCATTGGGGGACAATCTACTGCCTCCCCATTCACAGGGGCAGCCCGCTGAAGCACCCCTCACATAAGGGCAGCCTGTGTTTTTCCTTGGGCAACAATGAACCCTGCTGACTGTCGCCAATTGTCTTGCCAATGGGTTTCAGCCCCGGGCAAGTTCACTATGGATTCAACGTGACCAAGAAAATTGACAGCAAAACGTTCTTTGGGGTGAAAGGGTTTATTACCCGGCTTGTTCTCCCGGCAGTAGGTCGAGCACTAGCGTCTCTGCCTCTACTCTGCTCTCCTGCAGCCTTGCAGCTGTGCCACTGTGTCGCACCCAGAGCACTGGGCAGAGCTCTTTATATAGTGTCAACAGCCATGTATTGCCCACAGGTGTGCAGTGAGCTAGTTAACCAGGGCCAGGTGAGAATCCTGGGCACAGGAACTCTCATTTTATCCACAAGTCTCTTACAATCCTTTGTATTTTTGTGGTGTCAGTTGTAACTTCTCTTTCATTTTTTATTTTATTTATTGGGTCCTCTCTTTTTTTCCTAGTAAGTCTGGCTAAGGGTTTACCAATTTTGTTTATCTTCTCAAAGAATCAGCTCTTAGCTTCATTGATCTTTTCTTTTGTCTTTAGTCTTTACTTCATTTATTTCCAGTGTAATCACTATTATTTCCTTCCTTCTAATTTTAGGCCTTGTTTGCTGTGTTGTTTTCTAGTTCATTTAGGAGTAGGTAAGATTGTTTCTTTGTGATTTTTCTTCTTTCTCGAGGTAGGCCTCTGTGGCTGTAAACTTTTATCTTATAACTGCTTTTGCTGTGTACCAAAGATTTTGGAATGTTGAGTTTTCATTTGTCTCAAGGTATTTTTTTATTCCCTCTTTGATTTCTTTGTTGACCTATTGGTTGTTTAGTAACAGGTTTAACTTACAGGTTTGTTTTTTACAGGTTTTTTTCTTGTAATGATTTCTAATACCATTATAGTTACAAAAAATGCTTGACCAGACTTCAGTCTTCTTCAGTTTATTGAGAATTTTTGTTTTGCCTAACATGATCTGTCCCACAGAATGTTCCATGTGCATATCAAAAGAATGAATTCTGCTTTTTTGAGAGGAATGTTTTGTATATATTTGTTAAAGTCCATCTGTGTAGTGTATCATTCCAAACCACTGGTTCCTTATTGATCTGTGTATATTGTCAATCTACTGATGTAAGTGTGGTGGTAGAGTTCACTACAATTATTGTTTTACTGTCAATTTCTCCCTTTATGTGTGTGTAGATATTTAGATGCTCCTATGTTGGGTACATAAATATGTATTGTGGCAGGGTGGAAGTCATTTGGAGGGGCACCTGTTGGGTGGGCAGTCTGCAGGTGAATGGTGGGGTAGGGGGAGTGGTGTTAGCATAATAGATGGAGAGATTCAGCATTTCCTTCATACACTAAGCTATTTACAATTGGATGATGAATTGCAGTGGCTTAAGTGGGCAACCTTACTTGATTTCATTACATTTTTATATTTATTTTCATAACATTTAAAATGAAAATATCAAATATTAACTTAAAACATCAATTGATACTGAAAATGATAACTTTGTGTGTGTGTGTGTGTGTGTGTGTGTGTGTGTGTGTGTGTGTGTGTGTGTGTGTTTGGTATACAGGTGTTTGTCAAATTTGCAGTCTCTTTTTAAGACCACATTATTTTCCAGTCTTTAATCTCAATTATGATACCTTGTCAATAAATTACTGTTGAATGAATGAACGTACATTGTATTTATTGCTATTGTTATTGGCTTCATTATATCTCTTTCTAAAAGTTCCTTTCACACTTTCCCCTTTTGAAACTGGGAGACTCTTCTGAACAATGTGAATTAATTATCAAGTGAAGGTAGAAGAAAATGTTTTGTAAGTGTTGTGTAGTTACCTTTCTTGTTGGAGCTGTTGTGGGGTAGGTGGCAAATGACATTCCTCTTCACCTGAACTGAAAACACAGGAGTCAGGTAGATGACAATAGACTTACTACCTTCATTACTAACATATACTAATGAATTAGAGAATGTGGATAAGATGTGCAACACAGCAGGCTTCCAAATACTTCATTCATCCTACTTCCCCATGCAGTTGTAAATAGAGGAAACAAATACCTGACACCTGTCCCAGGGTCAGGCTGCTTAGTGCAAACAGCAGGCCTGAATTCACATTACTGTGAACAAACACATCTTTTCAAAGAAGAAATTCAGAACCAAGCACACATTTCTTAGCTCCTCCTCCAAAAACCACCCATTAGGTAAATCTTTCCTCTCATGAGGGCCGTAGAGAGTGTAATTCCTCACATGGAAACTTAAAGTCAGGGAAATGCAAGTTCTGAAATTCCTGACTGGATTTAAATTCTAATTACAATTGATCATGTCTTTGTACATACCAAGTAGTCATGAGAGATTAGACAGAAGTATTTTAAATGGTGAAGAGAAATCTGTTTCTTTCAAATTTTGCCAGAAGCAACCCCTTACATGGATAACTTACTTGTTGATTGATTTTGGTACACCAAGTTTTATTTGGAGGAAATGAATCGTTCTTTAAAGGAAGAATTTCCTCTATTTCAGCTTGCTTGAACCAACTTAAAGATTTTCATCTTCAGGGTCCCTGTCTTGTGTTTTAAAAAATGTGTGCTTTATAAATTGAGTATATTGACTGCCAGTAGGGATTAGGATATCAACTTGTATTACTATATTAATTTATTTTGTTTATTTATTTATTTATTTTTATTTTGGTATCGTCAATGTACAATCACTTAAACAACATTATGGTTACTAGACCCCCTATTATCAAGTCCCCTCCACATACTCCACTACAGTCACTGTCCATCAGCGTAGGAAGATGCTATAGAATCATTACTTGTCTTCTCTATAAATACTGCCTTTCCCGTGTCCTCCGTGGCTGCATTACGTGGGCTAATTGTAATGGCCCTTTTTCCCCCTTGTCCCTCCCTTCCCACCCATCCTCCCCACTCCCTTTCCCTTTGGTAACTGTTAGTCCATTCTTGGGTTCTGTGAGTCTGCGGCTGTTCTGTTCTTTCAGTTTTTTCTTTGTTCTTATACTCCACAGATGAGTGAAATCATTTGATACTTGTCTTTTTCCGCCTGGCTTATTTCACTGAGCATAATACCCTGTAGCTACATCCATGTTGTTGCAAATGGTAGGATTTGTTTCCTTATGGCTGAATAATATTCCGTTCTGTATATGTACCACATCTTCTTTATCCATTCATCTACTGATGGACACTTAGGTTGCTTCCATTTCTTGCCTATTGTAGGTAGTGCTGCGATAAACATAGGAGTGCATCTGTCTTTTTGAAACTGGGCTGCTGCATTCTTCGGGTAAATTCCTAGGAGTGAAATTCTTGGGTCTAATGGTATTTCTATTTTGAGTTTTTTGAGGAACCTCCATACTGCTTTCCACAATGGTTGAACTAATTCACATTCCCACTGGCAGTGTAGGAGGGTTCCCCTTTCTCCACATCCTCTCCAGCATTTGTTGTTGTTTGTGTTTTGGATGTTGGCCATCCTAACTGGTGTGAGGTGATATCTCATTGTGATTTTAATTTGCATTTCTCTGATGATTAGCAATGTGGAGCATCTTTTCATGTGCCTGTTGGCCATCTGAATTTCTTCTTTGGAGAAGTGTCTGTTCAGCTCCTCTGCCCATTTTTTAATTGGGTCATTTGCTTTTTGTTTGTTGAGACGCGTGAGCTCTTTCTATATTTTGGATGTCAACCCCTTATCGGATATGTCATTTATGAATATATTCTCCCATACTGTAGGATGTCTTTTTGTTCTACCTATGGTGTCCTTTGCTATACAGAAGCTTTTTAGTTTGATATAGTCCCACTTGTTCATTTTTGCTTTTGCTTCCCTTGCCCGGGGAGATATGTTCATGAAGAAGTAGCTCATGTGTATGTCCAAGAGATTTGTGCCTATATTTTTTTCTAAGAGTTTTATCATTTCATGACTTACATTCAGGTCTTTGATTCATTTTTGAGTTTACTTTTGTGTATGGTGTTAGACAGTAATCCAGTTTCATTTTCTTACATGTAGCTATCCAGTTTTGCCAAAAACAGCTGTCGAAGAGGCTGTCATTTCCCCATTGTATATCCATGGCTCCTTTATTGTATATTAATTGACCATATATGCTTGGGTTTATATCTTTGCTCGCTATTCTGTTCCACTGGTCTATGGGTCTGTTCTTGTGCCAGTACCAAATTGTCTTGATTACTGTGCCTTTGTAGTAGAGCTTGAAGTCAGGGGGCGTAATTCCTGCTTTATTCTTCCTTGTCGGGATAGCTTTGGCTATTTGGGGTCTTTTGTGGTTCCATATGAATTTTAGAACAATTTTCTCTAGTTCATTGAAGAATGCTGTTGGTATTTTGATAGGAATTGCATTGAATCTGTAGATTGCTTTAGGCAGGATGACCATTTTGACAATATTATTTCTTCCTAGCGAAGAGCATGGACTGAATTTCCGTTTATTAGTGTCCTCTTTAATTTCTCTTAAGAGTGTCTTGTAGTTTTTAGGGTATAGGTTTTATTACTTTATTTTTATTCATGACTTTAAAACTTGTAATTTAGTTTTAAAGCTATTTTGTGTCTCAGGCCTAAACATTACTGGGGTATGTGAAAAGGTTTTACGTATTCATTTTTTCTGAGTTACAGTTAAAAATCTATGTATCTTTCCTGAATTTGAGGAGTGGCTGGTGTAGAACATGGGGCTCAGTACGGAGACCCTTTAAAGCCCGTTCCTGGCAGCTCATTGGTTTTGTGACCTTAGGAAAGCTGAGTCTTTGTTGCCTCTTATGTAAAAAGTGACTTTCATAGCTTATAAAATTTTTTTTCCTTCAAGCCATAGAGCCTTTCTTTAAGAAAAAAAAGATTATATCAAACTGTTATATAAAACAGAGACAAGGAGAGCTGTCCTGCTAGAGAGATGGAGTGTGGCAGTGTCCCCAGGGAAACCTCACATTTCTAAGGGCGTAGTTTGAGGACCAACAGTTATGAGAAAATCCTTCTCATGAAAAACTTTTGAATTAAAACTTGCTGATATCTTGCTTTCCTGTGTATAATTTGCTCCCCTTTCTCTATTTTTAATAACTGGAAAAGTATAAATAAAATTGCACATGTAGTGTCCTGATTCACAGACTTGGAGCTACTTCCACCATCAGAACACAGTCCTTACCCAGAAATCCACATAAAGGTGAAGGAAGGAAATATTTAGGAAAAGAACTTTTGGGGAAAAAGTAATTAACATTACACTGGTAGTTCCTTAATTCAATTTTTTTCCATGTAAAAATGTGATTTTCCTTTTACATAGCATTTATAAATGTTAATATAAAATTGTTTCAGTCAATAAGCACTTCTTCCTGAATTGGAATAGAGTTTTTTTGTATTTTTTTTTATTAAGGTATCATTGATATACAATCTTATGCTCAGGTTTCATATGAGCAACATTGTGGTTACTACATTCCCCCCATTATCAAGTCCCCACCGCATACCCCACTGTCCATCAGCGTAGTAAAATGCTATAGAGTCGCTACTTGTCTTCTCTGTGCAATACTGCCTTCCCCGTGCCCCCTCCCTGCATTATGTGCGCTAATCGTATGTTTTTCCTTTCTTCAAGCAGATTTTCTGAAATCTTTGTGTCCATATGAATAAAGAGATGTTGTAGTCTTAGCACAGAGAGCAAAATGTTTTTGCTTATTTTTTGCCAGTGCCAGTACAATTTTTACATGACATTGTTATGACAGTCCCTCTTTTTTCATTTTATGTACTTAAGATACTGTGCTGAAAAACTGATAGCACAGATTATACTTTAAGATTTCAATTTTCTAAAAGTACTAGAAGGGAAAGCCCATTTTAAGGAAAAAATCATTACAGTAAAAAGACTGATTAAACTTTTATAAAGGGTATTTTCTCTAAGATTTTCAAAGTATTGCATTCAGTGTATAATATGACTTGAATTGTTTAAATGTCTCCTTACCAGTAACATGATTATATAATCAATACAGCAATACTGTCCTTTTTGTCAGATTAATCAAAATAAAATTACAGATACATGTTACCTGAAATTCAATCAGAATTTATTTTATGTGATTATTTTTCTGTTTAAACAATCCCCAAGTTAAGTCTGGTCTCTAAAAGTATTATTTAAAGGCCATATTTCATTAGCTATGTATTATTTATATGATAATATCTTGTTTAACTTAAAAATTACAAATAATATTTGACTTATTTCAGGTGAAGGAAGAATTAGAAAAAAACGTCATTAGAGAACTAAAAAAAGGTATGTTGCCAAAGTTTATGAATTAAATTTAGAGGTCCTTGCTTTCTGAAATGAACTCTAAATAGTAAATAGCAACCTTTTCCATTGTTTGGATAATAGGTATTACATTAAATACACATCTAATGAAAAATGTGAAGGCATATCCTTTCATAATGAAGAATATACTTACTCATTTATTCACCATGTTCCATAGCTTTTTAAATATGTCAGTACCTCCATGGATCTGTTCTTATTTTTGGCTATACCTTTCCTTTATTCCTGCTATTCCTACAGAACTGTCAACGTGCAGTCCTCAGAGCACAAGGGCCTTGCCATCTTCTCATGTTTTTGGTAATGATTTAAGGCCAAAAAACCACAACTCATCTACTAATAGGCAATTCCAGTTCAAATAAGTGTCACTTGAAAGGGGACAGTTAAATCTCCAGCCTTTGACTCAGTCATTGGTTTTAACTTTTACCCTCCAAATTCCTTAGCAAGTAATAAAAACACCCAAATCAAGTGTGGTCCTTGCCAAATCCTTCAGCCTCGTCTCTTGCTACTTCCCCTGGTCTGGCCTTTTGCTGTAGCGTGTTGCAAAACCAGACTCCTTATAATTTCACACAGACGTTCTTCCTCACCTCCAGCTCTTTGCAGATTCTCCTTTTCTCTATCTCGCACATCTTTCCCTTGTCTTTCATGTATCAACTTACATATCACCTTTGCTGAACTGCCAAAAACACTGATGAAAATTGGGACATCCCTTCTGTGTAGTCCAGTAGTGCCCTGTTTTATACCTGTCATGGTATATATGACTGTATGGGAACTTCCTGTCTGTCTGTTTTCCCAGTTTATAGCATATGGTTGTCAGGGTGAACTGTGTCATCTTCATCTTGTGTAGTTCCATCTCATAATGAGAAAACGAGAAGCTCTTATACTAAGCTTGGCTATACCTTTCCTTTACTCATACCTTTCCTTTCCTTAATTACAATAGCAATTAATTAGTATGCAACCGTGGGCATGTAATATTTACTACTAATCTTGTTTTTTGTATTGTGGTTGCATATAGATATTTTTCATTCTTAACACATTTTTTTATGAAGGTCTTAACTTTTTAAAATTAACTCGTACTTGTTAACTGTGAGGTATTTTTGATAAACAGTGTAATGATTTCTTTTTCTTTTCAGCTGCTGCTGGACTTGAATCTGCGGCCTATGTAGCTAATACTCTATGTTCTGATGGGTCATACTGAAATCAAGATCCAGTTTTGAGAATATCACAAGAATATGTACAGATTTTGGAGAAAAATTACATGATCTGAAAGATACTTGTAGAGATCTAGAAAAATATGGCAGCATGAGAAATGAGGCAGAGACCACCTCCCCAAAATCACATAAAACATGAAAATACAGCAGATGCAACTAATCCTGAAAGAGTGACTTGAAGATTGCTAGAGACAGCCTACATCTGGTGAAAAGAGAAGACCTCACACAAAAGGGTAAAAGTAGCAAAGCCGTGACCCGGTGGGACCCAAGCCCTCCCGCAACCCCAGCTCAGTGACGGGAGGAAAAGAAATAGAGTGGGGAGGTGCCTAGAAGCCTAGGACTGCTGAACACCCACCGCGGGAGATCTGCTCTTGGAGCATGAACCCACATTACATGTTGCTCTGGGGATTAGAGAGGTTGGAAAGCAAAGACAGGAGGAATACTCGGAGAGACTGAGATTCCAGCCAGTTGTGGAGAACAGGTATCCACAATCGGCTGTTCTGGGACAAAAGAAAGGCAGGCGCTCTGAAAGATTTCACAGCAGCAAGAGGGGTGCTAAAGGGGCCAGGGTTACACAGAACTTCCTGCTCAGGAGAAAGAACAGGTGAACAAAATGTTCTTGGCACACTCAGCCCAGCAGATTGGGAACTTCCTGGAGCTTCAGTCGCTCCATCCCCCTGGCTGGCAATGCAGCACCAAGGCCCCCCAGTGCAATGCACAGCCTGCTGCTCCTTCCTCCTGGCCAGCTCCAGTCTGCTCACCTGCTGCCTCAGCCATTGCAACAGGCCAGCCAGAGGGTGTCCCTGCTTATGGCACCTACAGGGGCATAGCACAGAGGCTCCTCCCTGCGTGCTCAGTCCACTGGCCCTGACAGTGGAGGTAGGGACTGCAGCAGGGAAGCAGGAAAGAGCTCTTTCCTCCTGGAAGGCACTGGCGCTATGCACCTGCACCCCCGCCATCACTCCAGGTGCTGGGCAGCTCTGCAGATAGAGCTTCTGGGCATTAGAGGGCACAGCCTACACAAAATTATGATTCCATAGTAACCATTAGAACCATGAAACTGCAAAAGAATCTTGTACAAACCATAATCCCTCAAACACTAGACTGAACAAAAAATCAGCAGACTCGCAGACTCCAAGAAGGGACTACTGGTTAACAAATGGAAGGGGTTGGGGAGGGTGGTCCGGGAGGGAGTTAGAAAGGGATTAAGGAGCATTATGATTAGCACACATAATGTAGCAGGGTCACTGGGCCGGCAGCATAGCACAGAGAAGACAAGTAGTGACTCTGTAGCATCTTACTACACTGACGGACTGTGACTGCAATGGGTCATTTATGGGGGGACTTGATAATATGGGTGAATGTAGCAACCACAATGTTGCTCATGTGAAACCTTCATAAGATTCTATAGCAATGATACTTTTTTTTTACATTTTTTATTAAGGTCTTATTGATAATACACTCTTATGAAGGTTTCACATGAAAAAACAATGTGGTTTACAACATTTACCCATATTGTCAAGTCCCCACCGAAACCCCAATGTGTTCACTGCCCTTCAGTGTAGTAAGATGCCACAGAATCACTATTTGCCTTCTCTGTGTTACACTGTTATCCCAGTGACCCCCTCACACACCATGTGTACTAAACATAATACCCCTCAATCCCCTTCTCCCTCCCTCCCACCCGCCCTCCCACATCCCTCCCCTTCGGTAACCTATAGTTCCTTCTTGGAGTCTCTGAGTCTGCTGCTATTTTGTTCCTTCAGTTTTCCCTCGTCTTATACTCCACAAATGAGGGAAATCATTTGCCACTTGTCTTTCTCCGCCTGGCTTATTTCACTGAGCATAATATCCTCCAACTCCATCCATGTTGTTGCAAATGCTGATTTCTTTCTTTCTTATGGATGAATAGTATTCCATTGTGAACATGTACCACCTCTTCTTTATCCATTCATCTACTGTTGGACAGTTAGGTTGGTTCCATATCTTGGCTACTGTAAAAAGTGCTGCTATAAACATAGGGGTGCATATGTCTTTTTGAATCTGAGAAGTTGTATTCTTTGGGTAAATTCCAAGGAGTGGGATTCCCGGGTCAAATGGTATTTGTATTTTGAGTTTTTTGAGGAACCTTCATATTGCTTTCCACAATGCTTGAACTAGCTTACATTCCCACCAGCAGTGTAGGAGGGTTCCTCTTTCTCTGCATCCTCGCCAGCATTTGTTGTTCTTAGTCTTTTGGATGCTGGCCATCCTTACTGGTGTGAGGTGATATCTCATTGTTAGGCTGGGCAGGAACCCAGAGCCAGTCCAAGACCCAGTTTCTGTTGAGGCTTAGCTCTGCAGTCAAGGGAGGTCTGAGCAGTGTCCTGCCTAGGAGTTGTGGTAAGGGAGGTGACATCCCAGGGTGTAGTCCAAGACCCTGTGGATTGTGAAAGCAGATTAACCTTCTCAGTCCCCAAGTGATAAGCTTAATTTTTTTCTAGTGATAGAAATATTACATGCTGTGAGAGAAATGAAAAATAAAATCATTCACAACTTGATATCTCAGAAACCATTACCACATAATTTCTGAGTCATGGAGTTGTGTGATTAACTTTCCATTTTTCTATGAGCAGACAATATTCTTATGATGAGAAAAAGTAAATTTATAAATAAAAGGCTGAAAACTGACAAAACTTAGCAGACACACAGTCTTTCTTAAGAAAGATCTTAATTTTGATAAAACCCCCTGAGACCAAACCGTAACATTAAGATCTTGCAATTTATACAGTCTCCTAAACTTATCAATTATAGGAACTAAATGAATTTGAGTGCTTTAACATTGCCTTGCATGTAGTAAGGCGGCAATAAATGTTAGCTGTTGTTACTATTTGAAGTTGGTACACTTTCTTGGGTAATGAAATAGTCATTTAAATACATGTTTTTAATGGGTGTATAATATTCCACCAAATATTTGTCTTAATTCAGCCAATTTCTAAATGTCTATATTTGAATTATTTCCAAACCGTTTGCTATTACATATAACTTGGGGTTGAAGATTTCATTCTATATCCATCAATATTTCTGAGTCTGTGTTTAATAGTAATGACAGCTAATATTTCTGTAGGTTCTTACTCTGTGCCAAGAATGCTTATGAGCTCTTCACTTGCATTAACTCATTAACGTTCACATAAGATAAGGTAGACTTTTCACCCATGCTATAGATGATAAATGTATATAGAATAAGTTTGTAGGGATATGTCCTTTGGAATAGTCAGCTCCTGGACACTCTGTGGTATAGTGGTTACCAGCAGCAGCTAAGTAACTAAACTGCTGAAGTTGAAGTCGTAGTGACCATCTTTTGGTTAAATGATGTAACCTCTATCTACTTCAGTTTACTAATGCATAGAAGGGGGAGAATTACAGTACGTACCTTATTGGATTTTGTGAGGAATACCTTAGGTATCCACTGTAAGGTGTTCAGAAAGGGCCTGGCGCATAGTAAGGGTTTGTAAGTTTTTGCTTCTATAGTTATTGTCTTAAGATAGATTTCTAGAGGGGCAGTTAATAGATCAAAGGTGAAGAGTCTGTGTGTGTCTGTGTATTCTTATCTCGATTACCTGGTCTATGTAGGGAGCTATAGATAATATCCCCCTTCCCTAGAGTCGGAAGCAATTAAGATATGGATGTAGTTAGGCAGAAAGAAGTCAAAATAACACATTTATTACTGAAAGAGTGACATTGAGGGGCATAGTATATATAGAGCTAGCCACAGGGGCCAACTGCCCTTGAGTTAGTCACCCATTAATTCAGGAGAACAGGTCTATTGGCTTAGCCCATGGCTGGGAGCAGGAGAAAACACATTTTGTCATAGGTAAGAAGATCTTAACTACCCTCTTCCCACTCTCTCCAATAACGAAAGAAGGGATGGAGCCACATGTGTTTATATCCTTTTGCTGAATTTACTAGTCCAGAATTAATTCACTCCAGCTGAACTGGAAGATGGAGGGGTGGGGCACAAGGACATATTCTTTACTGGGGATGCACCCACATGAAGAAGTAAATCCTGGGTAAAGAGGACTTCACCAATATCATTCATTAAGCACCCCCATCCGCTAGGCAGTGAGAAAAAAAAGCATACATTATCCTTCAAAACAGAACAACTCTGTGAAGCAAACAGGAGCATCTCCATCTCACAGATGTAGAAACTATGGCTTAGAGATGTTAAATGACATGTCCAAGGTAAATAAATACTGCCCCAGGTCTTTCCAACCCCATGGACTGGTTCTTCCCCCCTAACGTCGCAAAAACATGATGACTGCGTCCCACACTCCAGGGCTCTGAATGGAAGAAAGATGACAGGATGACTTGATGACACACCTAGAGCAAAGGGGTCTTGTCAAGACCTTCAGTGTCCCCTTCCTGCCCTTCTGCCCTCCTCAGTGAGCATCTCATTTTCTTTCTCTGTGACCCCCTGCGTATTGGGCAGATTCTGGGATGGATCCTAATGTTGAAATGGGGAAGATCAGGGCAGAGGAGGTGAAATGGGCCTGTGGGATCTTAGCTTGTCGGTAACCAAGGACAAACTGCTGAGTTAGTGTTTCTCGTCATTTTATTCTTGACTTTTGAGATTGAGAAGCTCACAACTTTGCATTAAGGGATATGAGAGGTTAATGCCATGTCTCTCGATTGTTTTCATCTTTCTTTTTAGTGCCTAAAGATGGCAGTGAGCAGCGTGACTCTCAGTGTGTGAATCCACCCATGGGAGGTGAGTCAGGATCAGTGACGCTGGGGCTCATGGGTGAAGGCTGTGCTGTTGGGAAAGAGGGTCCTGGAGAGCCTTAAAAATAAAATGAGAGTTGTCAACAAAAGAAGATGACGCCACAGCTGATCGTCAAGGAGCCGATCTGTCATGAAGCTGTAGTGAGGAGTACCATCTGTTGGGGACTTCGCAGTCAACAAAGGGCTCCTCCGACACTGCTCTCGTTTGCTCTTCTCAGCAGTCCTCTAGGATGTGGGCGTCATTGTACCATGTTGTGTGGATGGGAAAAGCGAGGCTCAGGACTCGGTGACTTGCCCAGGGTTGGCCAGGAAGAGGCTGCACCTGGGATTGAGTAGAGGCGGCGTGCCTGGAAAGCCCATGCCCTTCCGGACACACCGTGCTGCTCCTTGTCACCTGCTGTCTGCCCGTGTCTGCCTGAAGGTCACCCTGGGGCGGAAGCCCATTCCTGACATTCCTGGGGCTGCCTCAGGAGAGGAGGAGGAGGAAAATGAAATCGACCCTTTAGCTTTTAGCCAGCTGGATTTAAGAGCAGAGGAGCAGCCTTGTCTTTGGAAAAGGAGACCAGCGGCCAAGTTCTCCCATCTGTGTCTCCACGTCGGCAGAGAAGGACTGTACCTGTCCCAAAGTACCTAATGTTGGCAAACAGAGCAGAGGTCCCCTGCCTGGGGTAGTGCCTGGACCAGGTGCATCACCATCACCTGAGGACGTGTTAGAAATGAAACCTCTCGTACCCCAGCCCAGATCTCCTGAGTCAGAAACTCCAAGGAGGGGCCAGTGCTCCATATTTTAACAAGCCCTACCTATGAATCTGATGTACATTAAAGTTTAAAAACAACTGTGATGGAGGACCCTGAGATGACAACAGGTGCTCACTTGGGTGAGGGCTTTCTTATGAGACAGGTGGAGTTGGGGGAGGTGGGCAGCTTTGGAGCAGCGTGGTGCAAGCAGCCGGTCTGGTCCCTGGTGAGCGCGGGTTCGCGCCTGGAATGCAAAGCTACCCCTCCTGCAGCAGCTCCCCTTCCTGTGCACCAGGACCCAAGCCAAGCCCTAGGATATGCTCCCTCTCCCCTCTCTGCTTTCATGGCTAACAGTCTTCCCTGGATCACATCTTTATCCCCAAACCTAAGGGCTGGCATTTTGTCAGCCATGTAGTGTATTCTGATTATAGAATATGTGAGAAAGAACTAGCTGCTTCAGGAGGGGCTGAAATTTCTGGCTGCTGGAATGGTGTAATAGAGCAACACCTGGCAGGCAAGGGCTTGCTGTGGCCTCAGGAGAATCTGCTTCACCAAAAGAGGGGCTCTGGCACTGTATCTGCCACCAGCAACACGGCTGGAAACCTACTGAAGTAACCTTCCCTTCTCATTCCTCATGTACAATACGCTCGTATTAGTACATCTGATCCCCCTGGGATGGCCCCTCTGGGATGGTCATCATCATCACAGTCTTACTGAGAAGAAATGTAGGATCCTACATGCTAAGTACCTTGTCTGCGGCCATCTAGGAAGTAGCTGGTGAGGTAGGCCTTCTGCCTGCCATGCTGACTCCCACTTCCTCAGGCTTGAATATGGAGAGACCCCAACCACAAGAGCAAGAAAGAGGGTTTGTGCGTTGGGGGTTGGGGGCAGCTGGAGTGGTGGTGTGAGCCACATTGTCTTCTAATGACTTGTGACTAATCCTGAAGATTTATGACACTAATCCAATCAATTCGGCCTGGCAAAACACAATTCAGTTACATCGTATTGGGGTAGTAATACATGAAATATTAATGGTGTTCCCACAGAAGCAAAAACAGCACAAGAAGGCCCACTTCACGAGATATATTTGGCATTATTGTGGAAGAAAATGCATTAAAATAAGAAAAAAAAATTTTTTAATATGGGAGAGAGGAAGAGATTAAATTGTCATTATTAGAAAATATTATTGTAAACCTAGAAAATCAGAGACTTAACTTTAAAAAAGAAGTCATTAAATCGCCTTCTGTTGGACTTCCGTTCAACAGAAATATTTCGATGCTCCTATGTACAAAGATTTATATAGATAAATGGTTCATAATAGGGAAAAACGAGTCACAATATAAATGTCCACCAGTAGGGAGATTATAAAATATAGAACTTCCAGAGAGTGGAATATAACTTAGATTCAAAACAAATAGAATGAGATAGCTATGCCTGTTTCTACCGAATCAAAAAGGTGTTCCGGATATATCACTGAGGAAGAGAGAAGCAACTCACAGAAAGGAATGTGCAGCAGGGTTCCATAGAAACAGTCGGAGGCGTGTGTGTTCATATCTGTGCGTGCGCATGTGTGGGCATGAGTGAAGAGCAGCAGCGCCAGGCTGTTTGGCAGGTGCCTAATAGTGATGGTCACGGGTCAGCTCTCCTAGGAGAACAAGGGGAGGGGTTTAAGCCATTGTGCCTCAGGAGAGAGTGGCACACGGGGCTCTAGAATACATTTTCAGAGGGCCCTGGAGGTATGGAAATCGCATGCTGGCGTCTTTCTTGCCCTGCGAGGCAAGAAGTCCTGCCATGACTCAGTTGGCACTTCTGCAGGCTGGACCATCCCCATGGGTTTAATACACAACCAAACCGGCTCCTGTGGATTTGGTCAGTGTGTTCTGGGAGGTGGTGTGGCAGTCCCTTCCTTGGGCCTGTGCCTGTGTAGGGGAGAAATTCAGTTCAATGAAGGGCAAGGAATGGCATAAATGGTTGCTGGACACACATTGTGGGTGAGCTCCATATCTCCTTAGCAGGTGCTCGCCTTTCTCCTTGCTTCTGAGGGGAGTGGCTTGGCCCAAAGGGCAGATCTCAGGGACATACCCTATCCGTTATGTCTTTCAACTGGCTCAGGGAAGAGGCCTGGGGTAGCAAACAGAGAGTGGGGTATACGTGTGAGGCTGTGTGTGTGTGTGGTTTGCCCATATAAAATGAATTGGCTGCTTTCTTAATTGAAAATCTTACACTACTAAGTCCCTAAGAGCTTTATCTTTCCCCTTCATCCTCATCTCTTAGATCAGTAATTTTATATTAGTAATTTAGGAATATCAGTAATTTCAGCTCTCCTGCTTTCCCTAGTCATCTGACCAATGGCTAGCCCTGCATAAACCCCGTCAGACCTTCTTTCTTCACTCGTATACCTGAGCAGCTGAACGTGGGAGGAGAGGGTCCCAGGGAAGGACAGTTCATCCCACTGGAAATGCTCCAGCTGCTGGCCTCCCTGGGCCCCTGACACCCACCAGAACCCAGGCCTTTTCTCTGCTCCACAGCCCCATACTTCCCAATGACCACCCCAATGTTTTAATTGTCCACACACCTCCATCCCACACACATCTAGCACTTTTTCTCAGCAGATGATCTTGTATGCAAGAGACATCTGAAGCCATCAGAAAGATTCCCCTCAACCTCCCACTGCCAAAGCCTTGGGCCTCCTGATGGTTGCATCTGCGCAGGCCCCCTCCACAGCCCAGCCAATCCCTCTACCTGCACTCGGGGGTAGACCCCTCCTTGCTTCCCTCCTCAGAGCTTCATACCCTCAGTTACAACTTCTCCCCTGGTATAGCCAACAATTTCTTTCAACATGTAAACATACCCAGTATCTTCCATCTTTTAAATCCTCCTCCTCTCAAAAATCTCCCCCAGCTTCTGCCTTGTTTCCTCTCCCCCTTTACTACTGGATTTCTTAAAAGTGTGGTCCGAACCATTCTCTCCCCACCGACGCCTCTGCTCCCTGCCCTCTGTCTTCTCTGCATCAGTCCCCAGGAACTCTGGTCAAGGCTACCAGTGGCCTCCATGTTGCTCAACTGGAATGTCATGCTGCTGTGCATTCCCCCATGACCTCTCTTTCTTCAGATCACCTTAAAACATTATCTCGTGGCTTTTGTGAAATCATACTGGCTTGGTTTTTCTCCTACCCCTGCAAAGTGCCCCTTTCCCAATCTGGTTAACAAATATTTGAGTTGCTAAAAGGAACTTTTCCCCCAACTCTAAACTCCTTCCCCAAGCACTCACATCTATGCCACCACCCTGATCACCATCTGAACAAATAGTATACGTACAAGGCTAGGCACACAACAAGCACTGGATAAATGTTTGCTGCTGTCACTCTTATTATATCTATATGTTGATAACTGTATAAAGTTTTGCTGTCACTCTTATATCTATATGTTGATAACTGTATAAAGTTTATCTCTAGCACAGATCTCTCCTTGACTCCCAGAGTTTGTAAAGAATGAAATCTACACAAAGGCCTAAGAGGTGATCTGGGCCCTGCCCGCTCCCCACTGACTCTTGCTGTGGGACGTCTAGCCCCAGTGGCCTTCATTAAGCTCTCGGTGCCATTCGCCACCTGCCCCAGCCCTGCCCTAGGCCTTTGTAGATGCTGCTTCCTGTTCAAAAGTTCTTTTTCCTTCACCCTCCACTCGGATAATTTCTATATTCATTCTTAATTTCTGGACCCAAAGCCTCTCCCTGACTCCAAGGTCTGCACAGTTCCTTTATCTGCAGCCTTGTGGAACAATATTCTTTTCCCCTAGAGCACAGGGGTCGGGGGAACCTGAATTCCCCGGGGTGATTGCTTGACTTATGACTGTTGCTCCACAGATCTGCATTCTAGGAGGGTGTGGCCTGTGTGGCTTCCTCACTGGGCTGCCCTGGAGCCCAGCACAGCGCTTAGTGGATGGGCCTCTTGGCCCTTTCTTGGACTTGGAGTCACAGTGGCAGACTTTGTAAAGAGGGACAAGGGCAGGAGAGGTCAGAAAATATGTGGGACAGACTCAAGCAGCCAGGACTTCCAGTTTTGTCCACTCTCTTAGGATTGAATCTATGTCTGCCTTCCCACACCACTATCCCATGCTGGGATGGGGTAGACGTCTGTGAGCTCACACAACCTTGTCCCAACTTCAGCTGATCCCCCTTTACTTTGTTTGCTTCAGTTGAAACCTTTTTTTTTACATTCCATAAGGTTCTTATTTCTAATGACATGATACTAAATACCTGAATATGTCTACATCATTCAGGAATTCTAGGGACAAAATCTGAGGCTGTCTTGCTAACTAACACAGCTGACCTCCTGTGTCCTCCTACACAGATGACTTCTTTAGTCAAAGCTGTGCCCCTGGGTCTGATCCAGATTCCAGTCTCTGTGCTCCGTGCAGTGGTAACAGCAATTCAACTCAGATGTGCTGCCAACAGCCACGAGAGGTACTACAGCTCCAGTGGGGCACTCAGGTGAGTAGCGTCTGTGTACTACCTTCTCTCTGGCACCAACCCAGTCAACTTCTTGCCTTCTTGTCCTTTTGACTTTTTCACCATCCCAGGCCCTCGGTGGTGCATTTAGGGGAAGCCTGAATTAGGAAACAGAACTGCCAATTCCCCGTGGCCCCTTTCTAGGGCACTCTCCTGCAGACCCAGTTGACTTAGCGTACCTGCGGAGAGGCAAGAATGCTGGGTGCAGTATCTACAGTCCTGGTTCTATGTTTGCCCTTTGCTTCTGTGTGATTGTGGACAAATTGTGGAATCTTTCAGAGCCCCAGTTTAAAAGCAAAGGAGGGGCACCGGATGTATGCGTTTTACACCTGGCTGATGAGTACATTTTAAAAATAGATATTCCCAGGCTCTTCCATCCATTCAAAAAACATTTATTGAGCATGTTATACGTGACAAGCACTATTCTAGGTAGGGAGGTTTCAGCGCAACAAGACACGCACGGTCCATATGCCCCCTCAGTCTTGTGGGGAGAGTAGGACACTATATAAACAAAGGATGGTCACCTCCCTATAGTGGCAAGTGCTATAGAGGAACCAAGGTGGGTGATGTGACAGTGAGTCAGTTAGGGGATGATTTTGGAAATGGTGGCCAGGGAGGGCCTCAGGAAGCAGAGGGACCCTGTGAACTGAGGATTAAATAGGAAGAGAGAATCAGGCCTGAGAACATCTGGAGCAACCGTAATCCAGGAAGAAGGAGCAGCAAGGGCAAAGCACGAGATGGGACGAATCACAGTGTTTGCGGCAGAGAAGGCCGCCCCAGGACAGAGCATGGGCAGGAGAGGACCAGGGGCGTGTGGGCCTCAGGCCTTGCCTGTGTCTCAGGGTCCTACTAGCCTGGCTGAGGAGGAGATTGAACTCTACGAGTGGTGGGCATCCGAGGACACTTAGAGGAAGTGGGCCCACTGTGTGACTCAGGCTTGTATGCTGTTGTGTAGAGCGTGCGTGCACCTCTAGGAAGGAATCTTTTATTCACCATGCTGCCAGGCTACTCAGTCCCACCATCTCCATAATTCTCTCTCTTTCACAAGCAATCCATCAATTCCATATTTTCGCAGACCCCACTACCATATATGCTGAACATTAAGCCAAGGCTAAAATAGTTTTTGGTTTTTTATATCAGGAAATACATTGGTGTTAGGTTCCATTTTGGTGCTATTATTTTAGTATCATGTGGGACCTAGGATTGTGGGAGTTCTGTCTCAAACCACAGCATCTCTGTGTCCCAATATGATGATGACATGAAAGAGCAAGCTTCACTGCAAACATCTCATTCTCCCCATCGCCTCCCTGCTGCCTTCTCAGCCCCGCTAGCTTCCTGACTCCAGCAGCTCTTCATTCCTGTGACCCTTGATCCGAGAACAATTTCCTATTCTTATCCCTCTTCATGTTCTTTTCTCCCTCAGCACCCGGTTTACACTCCACAGACGCCATGACGATCATTCCCCTGCACACGTCCTTGCCTGCAGGACACCATACTTCGGGGAGTCCCTCTTCCCTCTCCTGTTATTGCATCCCAGTCTCCTCACAGGTTCACCCTCCCTTCCCCAACCTCTGTATGTTGGCATGTCTCACAGTTTCATCCTTGGACTTCTTTCTTCATGGCCGCACCCTTGGTGGTTTTCTCTAGTCTCAATGCATCTGTATGCTGACAATTCCCAAATATATGTTTCTGTTCAGATGTCTCTTCAAAACTCCAGATGAAACTCTGGACTTGTGTATCCAACTGCCCACATTGGGCATGTCCACTTGGATTTCTAATCACCATCTCAAATGTAAATGTTCCAAACTGAGCTTCGGAACTTTCACACACTCTCACCCAAATTATTACCTCCTGCAGTCTTCCCTCTCTCAGTTAAAGGCAACTCCATTTTTCCTTGTGGAATAATAGTCAAAACCTTGTTATCTATGTTGTCTATGTCTGCTCTCTCTCTCAGACCCCATGTCTGGTCCATTATCACATGCTGTTGGCTCTGCCTGCAAAGAATAACGAGAGCGGACTTATCACCCATCTCTGCTGTTACCCCCTTCATCAAACCACCACCCTCTGTCCCTAGATTGTTGTAAACGCTCCCCAACAGGTCTGCATGCATCTGTCCTATCCTCCTCCTCCACCACAGTCTATTCTCAACATACCAGCAAGAGTGATTCTGTTAAAACATAAGTCAGAGCATCACACGTCTTTGCTTAAAGCCCTCCAGTAATTTCCTATATCTCAGCATAAAAGCCAGGGTCCTTCTTTGATCTGTAAGGCCCCTTTTTGACCCAGGAAGACCCCTTGTGGCTTCATCTCCCGCTCTTTCCCCCCTGCTTTCACTGTTCCAGCCGTCTTGAAATCTCAGCTGCTCCTTGAAGACGTCCGGCCCACTCCTGCCTCAGGGCCTTTGTGCTTGCTCTCAGCCCCACCTGGAGTGCTCTTCTTCCTCTGTTATCATGGCTAGGTGCGTTGTGTCCTTTAGAACTACTCAGGGAAGTGTGTCCTGGCCACTCTATCATTTCTCTCTCTCTCTCTCTCTCTCTCTCTCACACACACACACACACACACACACACACACACACACACACACACACACCACACACACACACACACACCCTTGCCCATAGTTCATATCCCTCTTTCTTGCTTTTTCTTTAGGACTTATCACTCTCTAGAATACTATACATTTTATCTGCTTATATTGTTTAATTCTTTTTCTTTAATAAAATGAATATGGGCTCCTTTAACTGCAAATGAAAAAACCCATGTGAACCGTCTTAAGCCAAAGGGATGTCTTAACAGGGGCTCTTGGAGGTTCCTTCTTGGAAAGGCTGAGACCTGAGCCTCAGCAGCCAGGGAACTTTCAGGTGAGGGTTGCCAATAAATGCAAGATATCCAGTTCAATTAGAATTCCCAAGAAACAGTGAATGAATTTTTAGTACAAGAGGACACTTACACCTGCCTCATTTTTTCTTTCCCTGCTCGGTGGTTTTTTCAGTCTATACGAGGGCGATGTGTGTGACCAGCAGTGCCGGTGTTGTTACAGCTCTTCAATTATAAAGAAGCAGGCAAACACAGACATAATGTCAGTCTCAATTCCCAGGAAATGGGATTGTCAGCCCGGTTCAGGTCAAAGATTCCTGCTCGCAAAACTCATGCAATGAAGTGGCGTTGTAAAGCTCTAGCTGCCTTCACTATGACCAGGTGACTGAGGGGCGCTGGGGGGCAAAGTCAGTTCTCTGAAAGTATTAAAGCTTGGTACATCTAACAAGAGCCAAACATTTTAAATAAAATTACACAAAAGGAATTTTGTTTTCCTGTATACAGAAATCACATTATAGTATTCCATACTACTGCAATGCTGTGATCAATATAGGCTGGTTTGTGTGCAAGAATGGCAAATCAATGGAAGAGACTTCCAGCACATACACATGGACATATTATATTTGGTCTATAACAGATGACATTTCAAATGACTGGGGAAAGGTAAACCTGAGGGATCAAATAAAACGAGTACAGTAAACTGGGCCCTGGATCTGGCAGCCTGGAAGGAGCAGATTCAATAGTCAGTCACATAAGCCGACTGGTCAGGGAGGGTGGTGTGAAGGGATGCTGGTGGCAAGTGCAGTGACTCCCTTTAGGTGTCTGCTGAGTTGGGGAGAGGGGCCCATTGCTCAGGGCAGTGTGGGATTAAGGCAGAGCTTACTGTTTTTTAAAAAAGGAAAGAGGTATGAGTACTGATAAAAAGAACCCTGTGAAAGGGAAAGGCTCTAGTCATAAAGAGCAAGAGGAGACCTGTAACAGAAAGTGCCTGAGAGAGTGGGCAGGATGGGGCGCAGAGAACCCGGAGGACCCTGTGGGAGGGAGACCTTCCCTCCTGCTTTGTACCTGGAAGGCAGAAGAACACTGGAGATGTGCTGGGAGATTTGGCAGAGGGTTCCTGAAAGAAAACCTGCACAGTGATTGCTGTTCTCTCTGGGAAGAAGAGGATGCGTCAGAGTGTGTGAGCACTGGGGAGAGGGTATCTGGAGAGACAGGTTTGTGGCAAGCTGGAAAATGTTTTGACGTCATTGCTGTATAGAGTGGGCAGGTGGCTGTCTGAAGCCGTGGTTCTCACACTGAGCACAGATCAGAATCTCCTGGGGGGCCTGTTGAAACACAAGTTTATGGGCCCCTCCCTGGAAGTTTCTGATCCAGTAGGTCTGGGGCGAGGCCTGAGAATGCGCGTAGAGAAGAGAGGGGAGAAGGAGGCCTAGAGTGGAGAAGGGACAGCAGGAATGCCCACGTGAGGTTCATGGCTGGGAAAGCCTCTGGTCTGCCTCACTGGTGAGGTGCAAAGATGATCCTGCTTATTGGGGACCTGGGTTGTGTGACGTGCAGGTAAAGGGAGGAAACCGGGCAAGGGAGTTTTGGAAAGCTGAACAGGAATAATTGATCCTAGCTAAGTAGAGAGGGAGCTGAAGTTGGAGAAAACTGGATAGGTACTCCTGATAATAATTACTATCAATTTCCAACTGATTGAATGCCATAAAACCAATGTTTAACATGCTTAACACTTCTCATAAAGAATACACCTTAAATAGAGAAGCATTTTGCAGGGGAGCCACTATCTGGGGAAGCGCTCAAACTTTCATCACAGCTAAGTAGACATAGGAGTGTGGTAAGATCCTTCACAATCACATCTTCCATGCTGATTTTAATCACTGATTAAATCAGTGATCAATCAGAGTTGTGTTTTCATCCAACCAGTGTCATTCTTGAATATTCGTGTCACTAGAACACCAGCGTCTCCTCTGAAGAAACTAGTCAGCATTTAAAATAAGGAACCAAACAATGGTTATCGACAATAACAACTAAATAAGCAGGTTTTTTTTTCTATTGCACTTCCTCTCTAATTCCCCGGGACAGCCCAGGTGTTAAGCTGTGTGCGGGAGGGGGTGGGCTCAGATGGGGCACGTGGCCCTGGCGGAGGGGGTGTGAGCCTCTCAGTTGCCCCCTCTCACTGTCTTGCCCCCCCACTCTTGTTGGCCCTCCTCATGGACCCGATTCTTCTGTACAGGTGTCTGGTTGAGAAGGGAGATGGGCCTTTGTGAGGCACGTCACAGTCCTGCAGAACACTGATGGTGAGGGCCTGCTCTGCACTTTCCCTCCTTGGAAAAATCTGAGTGTTTCATGGGAAATCACTCCCTAGTTAGGCAGCTGGGGAAGTTTATTAAAGCACACCTGGCTCTTGTGATTTATAGGCATTTGTTTATATTTTCTGGATACAAGATTTTGTCAGCTATATGTATTGAAAATATCTCATCCCTTTCTGAAACAACTTGTCTTTTCACTTTCTTATTAATGTCTCTTGATGAATAGACATTTTGAATTTTGATACAGTTAAATTTATTAATCTTTTCTGTTCTGGCTGGTGCCTTTTCAGGCCTGTTTAAGAAATCTTTGCCTTTGACAGGACTGAAAAAGCACTAACCAAATAGGTTATGAGTTTATGAGTTTTGAATTTTTCTGTTGTTCTATTTCTCTGGGATTGTCCCAGACACTGATGGTCAGTCACGTGCCCCCACAAGGGCGCCTTGACCAAAGCCTTCAGATGGGGCTGACCTGTCCCCTCTCTCCCCAGGAAAGAACCCTGAAGCGTGGGCTAAGGATCTGAAGCAAGCAGACTTTGAGCTGCTGTGCCTCGATGGCACCAGGAAGCCTGTGACTGAGGCTCAGAGCTGCCACCTTGCCCAAGTCCCAAATCAAGCAGTGATATCACAGAATAATAAGGCACCTTTTGTTCGCAGAATACTCTTCAACCAGCAGGTACGGACACCCAGGAGGTCCTGTTGCACCCCAAGGGAGTGCTCAGTTCACGTGCAGAGCTGCACCGACCACCGCAGCCCTGTGGGTTTGTGGGTGTTTCCCGCTTTCTCGCTGGGTAGTGGAACTCAATGCTTGTGGCCCTGCCTCTGATGAAAGCAGAAAGCTGGTGGCTCTGTTCACTTCTTGCTCTGGGGCGGTCCAGGATATCAAGGTGGACTGAAGAATCCTCAGCCGTGTGGCATCTCCCTGAGACTCACTCGGCTTTCTGAGCAGAGTCATAGTACCTCTTGGGCTTGTTCAATGACTCCATGAGCCTTAACCCTCTCTCTCTTCTTCTGTCACAGAAATAAGAGAGGTGGCTTAGTGCCCTCCACACTAGGGTGAGCTATACATGGGAAAGGCAGAGTGGAGGTTACTCTACCTGACCTAGAGTGGATCCCAATGTGTTTTCTAAATCTGGGTAGTCTGAGTACTGTTTTAGGCTTTGTGGAAGTTCAAGAACCAACATTTAGACAACTTATGACCTCCACTGGCAGCCACCAAGGGCCGGTCCTGTGGAGTAGTGACCTGCCTAAACCGATGATCTCCAGGAGAGCTCAAAGCCTCGCCTGTGTTTTGCACCGGCATACCCCCATTCTTGGAAGAGCCCACCTGAGTGACCCAGGTGTCAGTGTGTGCTACCCACGCATCCCAGTTCAAGGAGTGTGACCCAGGGGGAGCTGGCAAAACAAGAGGCTTTTTGTCACGGAATTTTGAAAGGATGGGTCCCACACAGGGTGAGCTTCCACCTTGGCTACAAGGGAAGCGGACAAAGGAAGAGAGGGGAGGAAGGAAAGATGGAAGTTGTCATGTGCCTAGGGCAGATCCAGAGAATAGAAGAGGCAAGGTAGCAAGGGCTTAGGCAGCAGGAAGACCGGCAAGTATGACCCAGAAAGCTGGAAACATCCAGCAGTGACTGGTATAATTGTGATAGAGTGGCAAGCTTAGAGCTTTTTCCATCTGGCGGTTGCCTTACATATATTGACTCATTATTTAGTGTTATTATCTTCATTTACAAATAAGTGAATTGAGGTTCACTGAGGTCACTAAGGAATTTTCTTAGTCATATGGCAGTGAAAACTAGGGCTAGGATTTGAAGCCAGAGTCCAGGCTTTCTGCCATTTTATTGTGGTGCCTCCTATATTATTGCTGGGTCCCAGGTTTCCTAGGGGCTGGAGCTGAGTAGTCCAGCAGAATTAGGTCTTCTGAGGCAGAATAACAGCCCTATGTCTGTCTGTCTGACTTAGGAGCTCTTTGGAAGAAATGGGTTTGAATACATGATGTTCCAGATGTTTAAATCGTCAACCAAGGACCTGCTCTTCAGTGATGACACGGAATGTCTGGCTGACCTTCAGAACAAACGAACTTATCAAAAATACTTAGGGCCAGAGTATCTTAAGGCTATTGCCAACATGAGACAATGCTTACGGTCCGGTGAGTAGAATAAAGACCCTGAGGAGCAAAAACATGAGAGTCAAGGTAAACATGTTTGCAGTAAGGCCCATCGTGTGCAAAGCCCTCGGTCGGTGTGGATAGGAGCACAAAGACGCATAGAGCTTGCTCCCGGCCTGTAGGAGGGCTCAGACTTACTAGTGCGGCAGCTCAACTAGACAGCTGCATCAGACAGCACCTGAGACATGGCTAATTTGTTTGAAGGAGCGGAGAGTGCAATATAACTTGAGATCATTTGGAAATTGAACCTGTTTACATGTGTATTTTCATTTTTTTGCTAACAAAATGAAGGCGTATGTAAGTCCTTCAGGGTAGGAAAAGGGTTGGAAAATGACACATATATATACCCCTCATAAAGGACAAAATTTCAAAGACTTAAGTAATATGTGTACATAATATTCATACAAATAAAATTCTTTATTTTTATATATATGTATGTTTATAAGAATGGCATAGTTGCCTCAAAAAGAATCGGTTGGAGAAGTAAACTTAGAGCTGGTATAATCAAATATTGGAAATATGCAGGAACATCTGTTGAATTATATCATGCAGTAGATGACAAAAGCAGAAAGAAAGGAAAATGTAGGTACTTAATGACAGCACTGACATCAGTTAGGAGAGAAAGAGGGGGTCGTTAAAAATCTTTATTACCTACCATTTACTTTTAGAAAACAGGAACAAAATTGTGTTTAGTAAGTGCAGGCAGTCCCTGAAGGTCTTTCTCTTACATTGTGCTTCACAGAACTTCTGGATGCCTGCAACTCCCGTGGAAATTAAAAACTCATCAAAGTGGGACCCCCAGAGATGCTCAGAGCCTGCAAATGTCTGTAACTGATGCAAAATTTAAAATGAATAAAATTATCGTGCCTTCTTAGAAAAATTCCTTAAATGTTCTCAGATTTGGTTGTGTTGTGGGCGGAGAGGACTATTTCTTTATACTACAATTTTGCTTCTGAATTTAATATCTATTAAATTGAACTTTTTTGTTTAACTCTACAAAACTAGCTCAGTTTCCCTCACTATTCTTTATTTTACTCAAAAATCAAGTCATTTAGATAGAATTTAAGCAACAAATGTTTCTGAAGGGAGTCTGAATGCTGATTACAAATGTGCACAGAAAGCATCAGTGAGCAACATCAAGGACTTCCATAATAAAAACAAAGGCTAAGGAATGAGTTTGTATATTTTATTTTATTTTTTATGGATGTAATGTGGATATACAATATTATGTTGGTTTCAAGTATATGAAACAGTGATTCAACAGTTACACACATTATTAAATCCTCACCCCAACTAGATTAGTGGTGCAGTTACTATCTGTCAACATAGAAAGATGTTACAGAGCCATTGGTTATATTCTCCATGCTGTACTATCATCCCTGTGACCAATTTATATTATGATTAAGATGATTGTGTCTCTTTATTTCCCTCAACCATCCTACCCACTCACCCCAATCTCTCCCCCATGGTAACCACCAATCACTTCTCAGTGTCTATGAGTCTACTGCTGTTTTGTTCATTTTGTTTTGTTTTATTTTTAGAGTCCACAAATAAGTGAAATCATATGGTATTTGTCTTTCTCTGCCTGGCTTATTTCACTGAACATAATACCTTCTAGATCCATCCATGTTGTTGTAAATGGTAGGATTTTTCTTTTTATGGTTAAATGATATTCCACTGGGTATATGTACCACATCTTCATTACCCATTCATCTATTGACAGACATGTTGGTTGCCTCCGTATCTTGGCTATTGTAAATAATGTAGCAGTAACCATAGGAGTCATATATCTTTTTTTTGGTATTATTAATGTACTATGACATGAGCAACATATAGTTACTAGACTCTCCCCATTATCAAGTCCCCAACACATACCCTGTTACAGTCACTGTCCATCAGCGTAGTAAGATGCTATAGAATCACTACTTGTCTTCTCTGTGTTACACTGCCATCCCCGTATCCCCCACACCCCACTACATTATGTGTGCTAATCGTAATAATCCCTTTTCCCCCTCATCCCTCCCTTCCCACCCATCTTCCCCAGTCCCTTTAACTTTGGTAACTGTTAGTCCATTCGTGGGTTCTGTGAGTCTGCCGTTGTTTTGTTCCTTCAGTTTTTCCTTTGTTCTTATATTCCACAGATGAGTGAAATCATTTGATACTTGTCTTTCTCCACCTGGCTTATTTCACTGAGCATAATACCCTCTAGCTCCATCCATGTTGTTGCAAATGGTAGGATTTATTTTCTTCTTATGGCTGAATAATATTCCATTGTGTATATGTACCACATCTTCTTTATCGATTCATCTACTGATGGACACCTAGGTTGCTTCCATTTCTTGGCTATTGTAAATAGTACTGCAATAAACAAAGGGGTGCATATGTCCTTTGCTGTACAGAAGCTTTTTAGTTTGATGTAGTCCCACTTGTTCATTTGTGCTTTTGATTCCCTTGCCCGGGGAGATATGTTCATGAAGAAGTTGCTCATGTTTATGTCCAAGAGAATTTTGCAGTGTTTTTTTCCTAAGAGTTTTATGGTTTCATGACTTACATTCAGGTCTTTGATCCATTTTGAGTTTACTTTTGTGTGTGGGGTTAGACAGTAATCCAGTTTCATTCTCTTACATGTAGCTGTCCAGTTCTGCCAACACCAGTTGTTGAAGAGGCTGTAATTTCCCCATTGTATATCCATGGCTCCTTTATCGTATATTAATTGAGCATATATGCTTGGGTTTATATCTGGGCTCTCTAGTCTGTTCTATTGGTCTGTGAGTCTGTCTTTGTGCCAGCACCAAATTGTCTTGATTACTGTGGCTTTGTAGTAGAGCTTGAAGTCAGGGAGCATAGTTCTCCCCGCTTTATTCTTCCTTCTCAGGATTGCTTTGGCTATTCCGGCTCTTTTGTGGTTCCATATAAATTTTAGAACTATTTTCTCTAGTTCATTGAAGAATGGTGTTGGTATTTTGATAGGGATTGCATTGAATGTATAGATTGCTTTAGGCAGGATGGCTATTTTCACAATATTAGTTCTTCCTATCCATGAACATGGGATGTGTTTCCATTTATTGGTATCTTCTTTAATTACTCTCATGAATGCCATGTAGTTTTCAGAGTATAAGTTTTTCACTTCCTTGGTTAGATTTATTCCAAGGTATTTTATTCTTTTTAATGCAGTTGTGAACGGAATTGTTTACCTGATTTCTCTTTCTGCTAGTTCATCATTAGTGTATAGGAATGCAACAGATTTATTTCTGTGTATTAATTTTGTATCCTGCAACTTTATTAAATCAGATATTAGATCTAGTAGTTTTGGAGTGGATTCTTTAGGGTTTTTTATGTACGATATCATGTCATCTGCAAACAGGGACAGTTGACTTCTTCCTTGCCAATCTTTTATTTCTTTGTGTTGTCTGATTACCGTGGCTAGGACCTCTAGAACTACGTTGAATAGAAGTGGGAGAGTGGGCATCCTTGTCTTGTTCCCAATAATAAAGGAAAAACTTTCAGCTTCTTGATGTTAAGTATGATGTTGGCTGTGGGTTTGTCATGTATGGCCTTTATTATGTTGAGGTACTTGCCCTCTCTACCCATTTTGTTGAGAGTTTTTATCATGAATGGACATTGAATTTTGTCAAATGCTTTTTCAGCATCTATGGAGATGATCATGTGGTTTTTGTCCTTCTTTTTTTCGATGTGGTGGATGATGTTGATGGATTTTCTAATGTTGTACCATCCTTACATACCTGGGATGAATCCCACTTGATCATGATGGATGATCTTTTTGATGTATTTTTGAATTTGGTTTGGTAATATCTTGTTAAGTGTTTTTGCATCTATGTTCCTCAGGGATATTGGTCTGTAATTTTTATTTTGTGGTGTCTTTGCCTGGTTTTGGTATTAGAGGGATGTTGGCCTGATAGAATGAGTTTGGGACTATTCCCTCCTCTTCTACTTTTTGGAAAACTTTAAGGAGGATTGGTATTAGGTCTTCACTAAATGTTTGATAAAATTCAGCAATGAAACCATCTCGTCCAAGGATTTTGTTCTTAGGTACTTTTTTGATTACCAATTCAATTTCTTTGCTGGTAATTGGTCTGTCCAGATTTTCTGTTTCTTCCTGGGTCAGCCTTAGAAGGTTGTAGTTTTTAGAAAGTTGTCCATTTCTTCTAGGTGATTTAGTTTGTTAGCATATAATTTTTCATGGTATTCTCTCATAATTCTTTGTTTTTCTGTGGTATCCGTAGTGATTTTTCCTTTCTTGTTTGTGATTCTGTTTATGTGTGTAAACTCTTTTTTTCTTGATAAGTCTGGCTAGGGGTTTATCTATTTTGTTTATTTTCTTGAAGAACCCGCTTCTGCTTTCATTGTTTCTTTCTATTGTTTTATTATTCTCAATTTTATTTATTTCTGCTTTAATTTTTATTATGTCTCTTATTTTACTGACTTTGGGCCTCATTTCTTCTTCCTTTTCTAGTTTCATTAATTGTGAGTTTAGACTGTTCATTTGGGATTGTTCTTTTTTCCTGAGGTAGGCCTATATTGGAATATATTTCCTTCTTAGCACAGCCTTTGCTGTGTCCCCCAGATTTTGCGGTGTTGAATTATTGTTGTCATTTGTCTCCATATATTGCTTGATCTGTTTTTATTTGGTCATTGATCCACTGATTATTTAGGAGCATTTAATTAAGCCTCCATGTGTTTGTGGGCTTTTTCATTTTCTTTGAGTAATTTATTTCTAGTTTTATACCTTTGTGATCTGAGAAGCTGGTTGGTACAATTTCAGTCTTTTGAATATACTGAGGTTCTGATTGAGGCCTAGTGTAGATCATGTGCACTTGAGAACAATGTGTATCCTGTTGCTCTTGGATGGAGTCTTCTGTAGATGTCCATTAGGTCCATCTGTTCTAATACATTGTTGAGTGCCTCTGTCTCCTTACTCATTTTCTGTCTGGTTGATTTGTTCTTTTGAGTGAGTGGAGTGTTGAAGTCTCCTAGAATGAATGCATTGCATTCTATTTCCCTTTTTAATTCTGTTCATATTTGTTTCACATATGTAGGTGCTCCTGTGTTGGATGCATAGATATTTTTTCTGTGTGTGTGTGTTATTTTGATCTCATTAATCTACAATTAAATGAGTAATATTATGGTGATTACACTACCTCCTTCATCAGGTCCCCCCCCAACCCCATTATACTCACTGTCCATCAGCGTAGTGAGATGCTACAGAGTCACTACTTGTCCTCTCTGGATTGTACAGCTCTCCCCGTGCCCCCCTTACATTACATCTGCTAATTGTAATGTCTGTTTTTCGCCCTTGCCCCTCCCTTCCCACCCATGCTCCCCAGTCCCTTTCCCTTTGGTAACTATTAGTCCGTTCTTGGGTTCTGTGAGTCTCCTGCGTTTTGTTCCTTCAGTTTTTTTTCTCAGTTCTTATACTCCACATATGAGTGAAATCATTTGGTACTTGTCTTTTTCAGCTTGGCTTATTTCACTGAGCATAATACCCTCTAGCTCCATCCATGTTCTTGCAAATGGTAGGATTTGTTTTCTTCTTATGGCTGAATAATATTCCATTGTGTATATGTACCACATCTTCTTTATCCATTCATCTACTGATGGACACTTAGGTTGCTTCCATTTCTTGGCTATTGTAAATAGTGCTGCGATAAACATAGGGGTGCATCTGTCTTTTTCAAACTGGGCTGCTGCATTCTTAGGGTAAATTCCTAGGAGTGGAATTCCTGGGTCAAATGGTATTTCTATTTTGAGTTTTTTAAGGAACCTCCATACTGCTTTCCACAATGGTTGAACTAATTTGCATTCCCACTAGCAGTGTAGGAGGGTTCCCTTTTCTCCACATCCTTGCCAACATTTGTTGTTGTTTGTGTTTTGGATGTTGGCTATCCTCACTGGTGTGAGGTGGTATCTCATTGTAGTTTTAATCTGCATTTCTCTGATGATTAGTAATGTGGAGCATCTTTTCATGTGCCTGTTGGCCATCTGAATTTCTTCTTTGGAGAAGTGTCTATTCATGTCCTCTGCCCATTTCTTAATTGGATTATTTGCTTTTTGTTTGTTGAGGTGCGTGAGTTCTTTATATATTTTGGATGTCAACCCCTTATCAGATACGTCATTTATGAATATATTCTCCCATACTGTAGGAAGTCCTTTTGTTCTACTGATGGTGTCCTTTGCTGTACAGAAGCTTTTCAGCTTGATATAGTGCCACTTGTTCATTTTTGCTTTTGTTTCCCTTGCCCGGGGAGATATGTTCATGAAGTCGCTCATGTTTATGTCCAAGAGATTTTTGCCTATGTTTTTTTCTAAGACTTTTATGGTTTCATGACTTACATTCAGGTCTTTGATCCACCTTGAGTTTACCTTTGTGTATGGGGCTAGACAGTAGTCCAGTTTCATTCTCTTACATGTAGCTGTACAGTTTTTCCAATACCAGCTGCTGAAAAGGCCGTCATCTCCCCAATGTATATCCAAGGATCCCTTATCAAATATTAATTGACTGTATGTATTTGGGTTGATGTTTGGATTTTCTATTCTATTCCACTGATCTGTGGGTCTGTTTTTGTGCCAATACCAAATTGTCTTGATTACTGTGGCTTTGTAGTAGAGCTTGAAGTCAGGGAGCGTAATTCCCCCTGTTTTATTCCTCCTTCTCAGGATTGCTTTGGCTATTCGGGGTCTTTTGTGGTTCCATATGAATTTTAGAATTATTTGTTCGAGTTCATTGAAGAAAGCTCTTGGTAGTTTGATAGGGATTGCATTGAATCTGTAGATTGCTTTGGGTAATATAGCCATTTTGACAATATTTATTCTTCCTAGCCAAGAGCATGGGATGCATTTCCATTTGTTAGTGTCCTCTTTAATTTCTCTTAGGAGTGTCTTGTAGTTTTCAGAGTACAGGTCTTTCACTTCCTTCGTTAGGTTTATTCCTAGGTATTTTATTCTTTTTGATGCAATTGTGAATGGAATTGTTTTTCTGATTTCTCTTTCTGTTAGTTCATCATTAGTGTAGAGGAAAGCAACAGATTTCTGTGTGTTAATTTTGTAACCTGCAACTTTGCTGAATTCAGATATTAGTTCCAGTAGTTTTGGAGTGGAGTCTTTAGGGTTTTTTATGTACAGTATCATGTCATGTGCAAATAGTGACAATTTGACTTCTTCTTTACCAATCTGGATGCCTTGTATGTCTTTGTTTTGTCTGATTGCCGTGGCTAGGACCTCCAGTACTATGTTGAATAACAGTGGAGAGAGTGGGCATCCCTGTCTTGTTCCCGATCTTAGATGAAAAGCTTTCAGCTTCTTGCCGTTAAGTATGATGTTAGCTGTGGGTTTGTCATATATGCCCTTTATGATGTTGAGGTACTTGCCTTCTATACCCATTTTGTTGAGAGTTTCAATCATGAATGGATGCTGAATTTTGTCAAATGCTTTTTCAGCATCTATGGAGATGATCATGTGGTTTTTGTTCTTCTTTTTATTGATCTGGTGGATGATGCTGATGGATTTTCGAATGTTGTACCATCTTTGCATCCCTGGGATGAATCCCACTTGATCATGGTGTATGATCCTCTTGAGGTATTTTTGAATTCGGTTTGCTAATATTTTGTTGAGTATTTTTGCATCCATGTTCATCAGCGATATTGGTCTGTAGTTTTCTTTTTTGGTGAGGTCTTTACAAACTATGCTATTACAAATCAACCTAAAGATTTTTTTTCCTCCTTTTTCTTTCTTCACCTTTCTTTGTAAGTTTTGAATCATATTCTGTACTCTTTGTCTATCCCTTGGTTGACATCTATTTAGTCTTAAGACTACTTCTATATACAGGAGTCCCTCCGACATGCAGTGTAGAGGTGGTTTGTGGGAGGTAAATTCTCTCAGCTTTTCCTTATCTGAAAATTGTTTAATCCCTCCTTAAAATTTAAATGATAACCTTGCTGGGTAATCTTGGTTCAAGCCCTTCTGCTTCATTGCATTAAATATATCATGCCACTCCCTCCTGGTCTGTAAGGTTTCTACTGAGAAATCTGATGATAGCGTGATGGGTTTTCCTTTGTATGTGATCTTTTTTCTCTCTCTAGCTGCTTTTAAAAGTCTGTCCTTATCCTTGATCTTTGCCATTTTAATTACTATATGCCTTGATGTTGTCTTCCTTGGGCTCCTTGTGTTGGGAGATCTGTACACTTCCATGTCTTGAGAGTCTATCTCCTTCCCCAGATTGGGGAATTTTTCAGCAATTACCTCCTGAATGACACTTTCTATCTCTTTTTCTCTTTTCTTCTTCTGGTACCCCTATTATGCGAATATTGTTCTGTTTGGATTGGTCACACAGTTCTCTCAATATTCTTTCATTCTTAGTGATTCTTTTTTCTCTCTGTGCCTCGGTTTCTTGTATTCCTCTTCTGTAATTTCTATTCCATTTACCGTCTCTTCTACTACATCTAATCTGCTTTTAAATCTCTCCACTGTATTTTTTATTTCAGACCTGGAATTTCTTAATGATTGAATCTCATTCTTAAATTCCTCCCTGAGTTCTTGAATATTTTTCTTTACCTCCATGAGCATGTTTATGATTTTTATTTTGAACACTCTTTCAGGAATATTGGTGAGTTCAGTTTCATTTGTCCCTTTTTGTGGGGTTTGTGAGATTTTGGTCTGAACCATGTTCTTTAGATGTTTCATATTTCTCTGTGGTGCCCTCTAGTGCCCAGAAGCTCCAGTCTCTGGAGCTGCTCAGGTCCTAGAATGAGGATGGGGGTCATAGGGGAATGAGGCTGTTGCCTTGGGGCAGGAAAGATCTGTTTCCTGATTTCCGTCTGCCTTGCCTGTCTCCTGTATGAGAGCCAGTGGGCTGAGGACACAGGTGTAAGCCCTGTGCTTTGCGTCTCTATCTGTTTTATGTTGGGCCTCCCTCTGACTGGCCTGCTGCCAGCATGGTGACTGCCAGTTTGCGAGCCAGTGCCGTCAGGCCAGGAGGAAAGCTCGGCAGGCTACGTATCACGCTGCAGGGCCTCAGAGCTGAGTAGCCAGCCAGAGGGGTGGAGCGCCTGAAGCTCCTCAAGGTTCCCAATCTGCTGAGCAGAGCATGCCCAGACAACCTTGTCCCCCTATCCCTTCTCCCATGCAACAAGCTCCATGTAAACCCCTCCCCTTCAGCAACCCTCTCGCTGCTAGGAAGCGTGTCAGACCACCTGCCTTTCCTCTGTCACAGACTGGACACATGTGGATCCCGTCCTCCACAAACGGCCGGAATGTCAGTATCTCAGGCATTCCACCTGTTCCAGCTCCCTATCCTCCCGAGCACCACACAATGTAGGTTTCTGCTCACAAACAGATATCCAGGACTTGGTGTTCAGCAGTCCCAGGCTTCCACCCCCTCTCCTGTCCATTTCTCTTCCTCCCGCTGGTGAGCTGGGGTTGGGGAAGGGCTCGGGTTCCGCCGGATCAAGGCTTTGGTATGTTACCCTGTTTCGTGAGGTCTGCTCTGTTCTGAGGTCTGTGTGTAGTCTGGTACAGCCTTCTTTCCTGTTGCTGTTTTAGGGTTAGTTGTATTAACTCTATTTTCGCACTATTTGTGGATTTGGTAGGAGTTCTCTGTCTCACCTCTCACACCGCCATCTTGAATCTCCTCTACTATTCTTTTTTCCTGAACATTTGGTTCTGCTTTAAGAAGGTTGCTTCCCCTCACACCCACCCGTGCACAGTGTCTTAGGCAGCAAGGGGCCCCTGCTGATACACCTGGGAAGCGAAGCACTATGGCTGACACCAGCTCCCAACTCTCAGACCATGGGAAGTCAGCCTCATCCGCCACATGCCCTGGTAACCAAGGCTTTGGAAAATGGAACATAGTTCCTCCTCACAGAAATGAGCACACTACAATAGCCTCTATTATTCACTGGTTTGAAACCTTCTTAGAAAACACCCTTAGGAGTTACTACCTAGTCTACCTTTATATTTCAAAGAGAGTTAATAATGGTCAACTATAGCACTTTAAAAATGCACAGCACGTTATAAACTGTAAATTGCTTTCATGGGCATTATCTCATTTGATTCAGGTCTTCACAAGCCTCTCTATGTGGTTGGGCAAGTATTACCTTAGCAGCTCTCCTCTGCTGTGTGAGCAGAGCCTGGCGAAAATGGTGCACTTACACAGACTCACACAGCTGCCTGCAGCCTGGCCCTGCCCCTAGCTGCTGCTGCTTCTCCCTGAGGAGCTAGAGCCCACCTCCTACGTGCTCACGGCTCCCAGCCACCACTCCTTTATAGCTTTTGGCACAGGGGCACTTCTTGTATTTGTTGATGATGCTTTGACCAGTGTGTGTCTCTCCCACCAGACTACACGCTCCATGAGGGCAGAACTGTGTGTTTTGCTCACCGTTTTCTCCTTAGGGTCTGGTGTCGTATCTAGCCCATAATAGGTACTCAAATATTTTTGTTATTTGCATACAGTAGGTGCTTAATAAGTATGCTTTGACTGAATGGGTTTATGGATGACTGTGTGGATAAGCTAACTCAGATGAGGCCGCCCAAAGAGGACTCAGTGAGGGAAGGTTGCAGATAAACTCTGAAAATAGGACACATGAAGAGGGTAAAGGCCCATGGCAGTCCTACGCACAGGGCAGGGAACTGTGTGCGGTCAACAAACACATGGGCTTTGCTCAGAAGAAAATGTGAGCCTGGTGAAGGCAGGGGAGAGAGGAGCCCAGGGTACAGAATTTAGGAATGTGAATAAAACTCAAGTTAATGGAATCTCTTGAAGTCTACTTTCAAGGTTTCTAATTCTGTCTTGAAAAATACAACAACAGTTGTCACCATAATCACATGAGAAAAGTACATGAGTACTTGGCCAATTCTCTCTCACAAGTGCAGGAATGAGGGTTAGAGGGCCTATCTCAGGAGTTAGCTATTTTAAATCTATATAATGATAATTTCTTGGAGTTTCATAAAGGAGTTATGAGGACTCATTGCCATGCTTAACTTGTTGGTGTCAAGTGTCCGACATAATTGCTTTTATAATGAGACAAAAACTACCCTGTCTGGTGACCACTCCTCCCTACTCCCCTCCCGGCCTCAGTCAGCCCTCAATAGTTTTGCAGACAACACTGTAAGAGATCCAGCCCCAACCTCCTTTACAACATGCAGCCGTTCAACATAAAAGAGCTCAAAACTCTTCATTCCTATGTTCCTTTTTCTTGATTGACAATCAGATCCTGTAGCTGACTCTTTTTTTTTCATTTTTTTCTAGTTTGTAAGGAGTTCTAACTGCTTATCCAGAAAGGGACATGCCCTGAATTAATATATTTTGATTTCTTTCACTTTACAGCACATTTGGAATGATTCATTCTAGATGTCCACAATATCTGTGTTTGTACAGAAAGAAATATACTTGAAATATCCCAAGTTAATAACTCAAATAGTATCCAAGAATGAAACAATAAAGAAAACCATTCCCTAGAAGAAAATAAGAGTTAGAACACTGTCTAAATGATTCGAAGAATCTCTTTTATTTTATTTTTACATTTCTTATGAACGTCCTTTGTGATAATGAAACATTTTATACTCACTTATCCTAAGAATACCCAAACTGGGGACATGATATATTTCTCTGCCATGTGAGAACAGGAGAAGAATCTGTCTCTTGGCCCAAGTCACAGATGTATTTGGATAAATTATAATCCATTGACTTAATATAGACTCAAAGTTATAAGTTGGATAATATAGGTACATTTCCTTTTTAAAATGTTTAATTTATTTTATTAAAGTATTATTGATATACACTCTTATGAAGGTTTCACATGAAAAAACAATGTGATTACTACATTTACCCATAGTATTAGTCCCCACCCATACCGCAATGCAGTCACTGTCCATCAGTGTAGTAAGATGCCACAGATTCACTATTTGCCTTCTTGGTGCTACACTGTTTTCTCCATGATCTCCCACACCATGTGTACTAAACATAGTATCCCTCAATACCCTTCTCCCTCCCTAACCACCTGTCCTCCCACACCCCTCCCCTTTGGTAACCACTAGTTCCTTCTGTCCTCCCACACACCTCCCCTTTGGTAATCACTAGTTCCTTTTTGGAGTCTCTGAGTCTGCTGCTATTTTGTTCCTTCAGTTGTGCTTCGTTGTTATACTCCACAAATGAGGGAAATCATTTGGCACTTGTCTTTCTCCGCCTGGCTTATTTCACTGAGCATAATATCCTCCAACTCCATCCATGTTGTTGCAAATGGTAGGATTTGTTTCTTTCTTATGGCTGAATAGTATTCCATTGTGTATATGTACCACCTCTTCTTTGTCCATTCATCTACTGATGGACACTTAACTTGCTTCCATTTCCTGGCTATTGTAAATAGCGCTGTGATGAACATAGGGGTGCATGTGTCTTTTTGAATCTGAGAAGTTGTATTCCTTGGTTAAATTCCAAGGAGTGGGATTCCCGGGTCAAATGGTATTTCTATTTTGAGTTTTTTGAGGAACCTGTGTATTGCTTTCCACAATGGCTGAACTAGCTTACATTCCCACCAGCAGTGTAGGAGGGTTCCCCTTTCTCCGCATCCTTGCCAACATTTGTTGTTCTTAGTCTTCTCGATGCTGGCCATCCTTACAGGTGTGAGGTGATAGCTCATTGTGGTTTTAATTTGCATTTCCCTGATGATTAGTGATGTGCAGCATCTTTTCATGTGTCTGCTGGCCATGTGAATTTCTTCTTTGAAGAACTGTCTCTTCATATCCTCTGCCCATTTTTTAATCAGGTAATTCGATTTTTGGGTGTTGAGTTGTGTAGGTTCTTTATATATTTTGGATGTTAACCCCTTGTCAGATATGTCATTTACAAACATATTCTCCCATACTGTAGGGTGTCTTTTTGTTCTGTTGATGGTATTCTTTGCCATACAGAAACTTTTTAATTTGATGTAGTCGCATGAGTTGATTTTTGCTTTTGTTTCACTTGCTCAAGGAGATGTGTTCAGGAAGAAGTGGCTCATGCTTATATTCAGGAGAGTTTTGCCTATGTTGTCGTCTAAGAGTTTTATGGTTTCATGACTTACATTCAGGTCTTTGATCCATTTAGAGTTTACTTTTGTGTATGGGGTTAAACAATAATCCAGTTTCATTCTCTCGCATATACCTGTCCAGTTTTTCCAACACCAGCTGTTGAAGAGGCTGTCATTTCCCCATTGTATGTCCATAGCTCCTTTATCATATATTAATTGTTCATATATGGTTGGGTTTATATCTAGGCTCTATAGTCTGTTCCATTGGTCTATGGGTCTGTTCTTGTGTCAGTACCAAATTGTCTTGATTATTGTCACTTTGTAGTTGAGCTTGAAGTTGGGGAGAATAATCCCCACAGCTCTATTCTTCCTTCTCAGGACTGCTTTGGCTATTCGGGGTGTTTTGTGGTTCCATATGAATTTTGGAACGATTTTCTCTAGTTAGTTGAAGAATGCTGTTGGTATTTTGATAGGAATTGCATTGAATCTGTAGATTGCTTTAGGCAGGATGGCCATTTTGACAATATTAATTCTTCCTATCCATGAGCGTGGGACGTGTTTCCATTTATTGGTATCTTCTTTAATTTCTCTCATGAGTTTCTTGTAGTTTTCAGGGTATAGGTCTTTCATGTCCTTGGTTAGGTTTATTCCCAGGTATTTTATTCTTTTTGATGCAACTGTGAATGGAATTGTTTTCCTGATTTCTCTTTCTGCTAGTTCATCATTAGTGTAGAGGAATACCACAGACTTATGCATATTAATTTGTTATCCCACAACTTTGCTGAATTCAAATATTAGATAATAGTAGTTTTGGAGTGGATTCTTTAGCGTTTTTTATGGACAGTATCATGTCATCTGCAACCAGGCACGATTTAACTTCTTCCTCGCCAATCTGGATGCCTCTTATATCTTTGTGTTGTCTGATTGCTGTGGCTAGGACCTCCAGTACTATGTTGAATAGAAGGGGGGAGAGTCGACATCCCTTTCAGCTTCTCACTATTAAGTATAATGTTGGCTGTGGGTTTGTCATATATGGCCTTTATTATGTTGAGGTACTGGTCCTCTATACCCATTTTGTTGAGAGTTTTTATCATGAATGGATGTTGAATTTTGTCAAATGCTTTTTCAGCATCTATGGAGATGATCATGTGGTTTTTTTCCTTGTTTTTATTGATATGGTGGATGATGTTGATGGATTTTCGAATGTTGTACCATCCTTGCATCCCTGGAATAAATCCTACTTGATCATGATTGATGATCTTTTTGATGTATTTTTGAATTCGGTTTGCTAATATTTTGTTCAGTATTTTTGCATCTATGTTCATCAGGGATATTGGTCTGTAATTTTTTTTTTTTGGTGGTGTCTTTGCCTGGTTTTGGTATTAGAGTGATGCTAGCTTCTTAGAATGAGTTTGGAAGTATTCCCTCTTTTTCTACTCTTTGGAAAAGTTTAATGAGGATGGGTATTAAATCTTCACTAAATGTTTGATAAAATTCAGTTGTGAAACCATCGAGTCCATGTGTTTTCTTCTTCGGTTGGTTTTTGATTACCATTTCAGAGTCCTTGCTGGTAATTGGTCTGTTCAGATTTTCTGTTTCCTTCTGGGTCAGCCTTGGAAGATTGTATTTTTCTAGAAAGTTGTCCATTTCTTCTAGGTTATCCAGTTTGTTAGCATATAATTTTTCATAATATTCTCTAGTAATTCTTTGTATTTCTGTGGTATCCATAGTGACTTTTCCTTTCTCATTTCTGATTCTGTTTATGTGTGTGGACTCTCTTGTTTTGTTGATAAGTCTGGCTAGGGTTATCTATTTTGTTTATTTTCTCAAAGAATCAGCTCTTTCTTTCACTGGTTCTTTTTATTGTTTTATTTTTCTCGATTTTATTTATTTCTGCTCTAATCTTAATTATGTCCCTCCTTCTACTGACTTTGGGCCTCATTTGTTCTTCTTTTTCTAGTTTCATTAATTGTGAGTTTAGAATGCTCATACGGGATTGTTCTTTCCTGACGTAGGCCTGTATTGCAATATACTTTCCTATTAGCATGGCCTTCACTGTGTCCCACATATTTTGCGCTGTTGAATTGTTGTCATTTGTCTCCATATATTGCTTGATCTCTGTTTTGATTTGGTCATTGATCCATTAATTATTTAGGAGCATGTTATTAAGCCTCCATGTGTTTGTAGGATTTTTCATTTTCTTTGTTAAATTTATTTCTAGTTTCATACCTTTGTGGTCTGAGAAACTGGTTGGTACCATTTCAATCCTTTTGAATTTATAGAGGCTCTTTTTGTGGCCTAGTATATGATCTATTCTTGAAAAAGTTACATGTGCACTTGAGTAGAATGTGTATTCTGCTGCTTTTGGGTGTAGAGTTCTGTAGATGTCTGTTAGGTCCATCTGTTCTAATGTGTTGTTCAGTGCCTCTGTCTCCTTAGTTATTTTCTGTCTGTTGATCTGTCCTTTTGAGTGAATGGAGTGTTGAAATCTCCTAGAATGAATACATAGCATTCTATTTCTCTTTTAATTCTGTTAGTGTTTGTTTCACATATATAGATGCTCCTGTGTTGGGCGCATAGATATTTATAATTGTTGTATCTTCTTGTTGGATTGACCCGTTTATCATTATGTAATGTCTTTCTTTGTCTCTTGTGACTTTCTTTGTTTTGATGTCTAGTTTGTCTGATACTAGTACAACAACTCCTGCTTTTTTCTCCCTATTAGTTGCATGAAATATCTTTTTCCATCCCTTCACTTTTCGTCTGTGTATGTCTTTGGTTTTAAAGTGAGTCTCTTGTAGGCAGCATATAGATGGGTCTTGCTTTTTAATCATTTCAGTGACTCTATATCTTTTGATTTACATTTAGGGTGATTATCGATAGGTATGTACTTTTTGGCATTGCAGGCTTTAGATTCATGGTTACCAAAGGTTCAACATTAACTTCCTTACTATCTAAGAGTCTAACTAACTCACTTAATATGCTATTACAAACACAATCTAAAGGTTCTTTTTTTTCTCCTTTTTTTCCTCTTCAATTCTTTATATATTAGGTATCATATTCTGTACTCTTGTCTATCCCTTTATTGACCTTGGAGATAGTTAATTTAATTTTGCATTTGCTTAGTAATTAGGTGTTCTACTGTCTTTACTGTGGTTTTATTACCTCTGGTGACAGCTATTAAAACTTGGGAACCCTTCTATCTATAGCAGTCCCTCCAAATTCACTGTGGAGATGGTTTGCTTATCTGGAGGTTGTTTAATACGTCCTTCAAATTTAAATGATAATCTTGCCAGGTGAAGTAATCTCGGTTCGAGGCCCTTCTGCTTCATTGCATTAAATACATCATGCCACTCCCTTCTGGCCTGTAAGGTTTCTGCTGAGAAGTCTGTTGATAGCCTGATGGGCTTTCCTTTGTATGTGATCTTATTTCTCTCTCTGGCTGCTTTTATTAGTCTGTCCTTATCCTTGATCTTTGCCATTTTAATTACTATATGTCTTGGTGTTTTCTTCCTTGGGTCCCTTGTGCTGGGAAATCTGTGCATCTCCATGACCTGAGAGACTATCTCTTTCCCTAGATTGGGGAAGTTTCCAGCAATTACCTCCTAAAAGACACTTTCTATCCCCTTTTCTCTCTCTTCTTCTTTTGGTATGCCTATAATGCGAATATTGTTCCGTTTGGATTGGTCACATTTCTCTCAATATTCTTTCATTCTTAGAGATCCTTTTTTTCTCTCTGTGCCTCAGCTTCTTTATATTCCTCTTCTCTAATTTCTATTTCCGTTATTGTCTCTTCCACCATATCCAATCAGTTTTTAATACCCTCCATTCTGTTCTTCAACGATTGGATCTCCGACCGGAATTCATTCCTGAGTACTTGAATATCTTTCTGTACCTCCACGAGCATGTTAATGATTTTTATTTAGAACTCCCTTTCAGGAAGATTCATGCGGTCAAAGTCATTTAAATCTTTCTCAGGAGTTGTATTAATAATTTTACTTTCAACCAGGTTCCTTTGGCCTTTCATATTTGTATATGGCACCCTCTACTGCCCAGAAGCTCTACTCTCTGGGGCTGCTCAGTCCCTGAAGCAATGTCAGGGGTCGCAGGGGTGTGGTATTGCTGCCTGGGGGCAGGATAGGGCTGTTTCCTGCTTCCCGGCTGCTATTCCTGACTCCATTGCCTGAACCAGTGGGCCAAGCACACAGGTATAAGCCTCAATGCTTTGCATTTGTAGTTGCTGTAGACAGATCTTCCCTGTGGCTGGCATAACTCCAGTGTAGGGTTTTCCAGTTTGCAAGCCAGGTGGGGCTGGTGGGGGAAAGGTGCAGTAGGCTGTGTATCATGGAGGTGGTCTTTGGAGCTGTGTAGCCAGCCAGGGAGCTGAAGCACCTGAAGAATGTGAAAGCTCCCTACCTGCTGGACAGAGTGCACCCGGACAATTTTGTATACCTATCCTTTCTCCTGAGCAGTAAGCTTTGTGCAATCCTTGCCCCTTTAGCAGCCCTCTTGCTAAGGGCTTCCTTGTTAGGAAGTCTCTCAGACTGTCCCCCTTTCTTTTGTCCTAGAGTAGCCCGATATGGATCCCTGCTTTCCACAAGCAGTTGGAATCTCAGTCTCTACAGGAATTCTGCCTATCTTAGCTTTCCAACCCCGTAGTCATGAGAGTATCATGCAAGCACCATGAAATGTAGGTTTGTGCTCCCAGAGCAAATCTCCAGAGTTAGGTATTCATCAGTCTCAGGCCTTCACTCCCTCCCTGCTCTGTTTCTTTTCCTCCCGCCAGTGAGCTGGGGTCGGGGAAGGGCTCGTGTCCCACTGGGCCACAGTTTCATTTCATTACCCTGTTCCGTGAGGTCTGCTCTGTTCTCCAGGTGTATGCACTCTGGCGCAGTCCTCTTTCCTGTTTCTCTTTCAGGAGTAGTTGTATTAATTACATTTCCATATTATATGCAGTTTTAGGAGGAAGCCTCTGTCTCACCTCTCACGCCACCATCTTTAATCCTCTGGCCAATATAGGTACATTTCACTGAAATCCAATATAGAGTGTTTAAAGCTTCTGAGATTTCTTGCCCTCTCCCACTCACAGATTGACATGCAAAACAATTCAACTAGAGAATTTAGAGGTGCCAAATGCTTTAAAGACCATCTAATCTGACCCTTTATTGTACAAATGAGGATCCTAAGATCGAAAGATGTTCAACTATTTCCCCAAGTTGCTCAGAGTAGAAATGTGCCTTCAGAATCTTAGACCTAGTATTCAGTTCATTAAATTCACTAAGCTTAAAATATTTGAAGAAAAGTTAAATAAATCATGCCATAGTCATCACTCAGTCATTATGGAGAATGAAGGGTTTGGATATTCTGATATAAATAACATTACCATAAAGATAATAGTAATATGACAAAGATGACACAGCTAGCAATGTCGGGAGTCTATGTTCTACGTGCCCTCTTTGTAGTGTCTGTCTAATCCTTACAACAACCCTGTAGAGCAGGCACTATTATTGCCCCCACCTCACAGATGGGGATGCTGCAAACTAGTGGGTGACCTGTCTAAGGTGATCTGCTAGTAAGTGGAAGACTCAGACAGCCTGACCCTAGAGTCTGCCTCCATCCTTGTGGTATGATGAGGGGAACATGCAAGGCGTTGTCTAGGGAACATGGTGGGAGCCCACTGTGTAAATGTATTTAGTTTGCATATTCACATATATTTATAAAGAGATAGAGCTATGATGAGATCTAGAGAAGAACTTGGGTGTATAATTTTGACACATGAGAAACTGGTAACAGTGCTTACTAAGAATTCACTTTGCATTTTAAACCTTTCCAGGATGTTTACTTTTCTGTCCTCCCCCTGAATGAGGTATGTGAGCGCGGTGGAAGGACCATAGCAGGTCTGCGCCCAGTGCTTCGGTGGTTGCCGCTTTTTCTAATCCCCGCAACAGCAGAACGGAGGGTACTGTAGTCCTCGCTCTGCAGATGAGGGAACTAGGAGCAGAGCAGTTAAGCACAGGACTCCAATCACACACTGGCCTCCCCTCCCTCCTTGTTCTTTTCTCCTCCCCCATGACTCAAGGACAAACACTCCCCCACCCAGTGGTCTCAGCCCAGCTGCACATATGAATCATGGGGGAAGTTTTTAAAATGCTGATCCCAGGCCCAGAGATTCTCATGGAATTGATTTGCAGTGAGTCCTAGGCATTCGGATTTTATAAGCTCTTCAGGTATTATAATGTGTAGCTGTGATTAAGAATCACTGCCCAAATCAAACTGGCTCCAAGGAAAGATGGACAGTAATCTGCAAGCAATAATTTCCAGGAAGGCATTTTTAGAGACTAATAAAAACATATATTAAGCAGAGCAGCTGTGGTGAAGTTTCAGACAACTGTGAGCAAGGACCCATCCTATCTGAGGCCCTGATCTCCCTTTTCAATGGCTCCGTGCTTCCCACCCCATCTGTCTTGGGTTCCTGAGCCCAGGTTGACCAGATGGCAGAGATCCCTGAGTCTAGTGCACCCACTGTGGCTTTTCAGATGTACAAGGACAGAACCTCTCTACCTGAAAGGGGTGTTTTAAAGTAACTCAGTCCTCAGACATTTTACTCAATGACTTATTGTAAGCCTCCCCCAAAATGACTTGGAAATAGTGGACTCTAGCCCAGGCTCTCAAGGAGCCCCGGGTCCAGGACCTGGGTGATGATGGCTAAGTCAGCTAATGCTGGGACCTGGTCTCCCCAGTCTATGAAACAAAGAAGCGAGAGGTAAGTGACTCCTAACATTGCAAACGTGGCACTTTTCAGGTATAAAAATATTAAGGCCCTTTCTACCCTCTCAGAAACTGGGCAAGGACACAGAACTGCTTATGCTTGTCAGGTTGGGGGTTTGGTTTTACCCTTGTCAAAGCTCCTTAGTTTTCCTGTAACTGTTTCACGGATATGGGCAAGAGACCTAAGCCTCTTGAACCAAAGACAACATATTTACATTAGTTGCCAGTACCCCCAAGTTACAAGATGGGCACACAGACGGCCCCTATAAATGCCATCCATGAGGTGCATCGCAGCTGACAAACACGGGGCTTGGTATCCCATTGCTGTTGTAGCAAACAGTAAACAACTGCGCTCTGCTCTTCAGCTGGGGGAGACATCACCTGACCCACCAAGGCTGCAGCTGCACAAACAGCCCTGACATCAGCCTGGGTGTAAAGGCGGTCAGGGCCGCATCATCTGAGCGTACCTGCCGGGTGGACGTGGACGAGCACCAGAGGCCCAACCAGCACCCTGCATTCCCAGCACTTCCAAAGCATCTGCTGCAAACCACTGCCACACCATCCTGGCCTCTGGAGAATTTTCAGGTGCCTATGGCACACCACTGGTTCTAAGGCACGTGATGTGAGAATGGGGGTCCATGTGGCCCCTGACCTGTGCCCCCACACTTTGAGACAAAGAGAAGCAGTAATCATCACTGTGGTCTTTATTTTACGATGTTGCAGTTAAACAACAAAATTATTGAGAATTATAAAATTTTGATCAAAAATGACATAAGATAAACTATCAATGGACAAATATGAGAACAATATGTTGTATTACAGTAAACATGTCATTGCACATTTGTATTTCTAAAATCAAAAGAAAATAAAAAGTTCCTAAACTCAGTGTTGCTCACTCATGAGACTTTTGGTGTGTGAGCAATTAGCAAATGTCTGCCTGTGCTGAGTTACTGACGTGAGATCGTGGCACCGCCGCCCAAAGGGGACATTGTGAGCAAGCAGGACAGAAGGTCCTGCCCAGCCTTCCTGGGGAAGGAGGAGAAGGAAGCAGTCCTCACGGGGTCACCTGCCTGCCAGACAAGCAGCCTGAAGGCTTCTGCCCAATAACATACCAATTTCAGCTGTAGGATGGAAGATGTGGTTTTTCGGCAGATCCAGAATTTCAGTGCTTGAAACAGCTCAAAATACATAGGAATGATTTGAATCAGGATATCGCTTATATGCCACTCTTTCAGGTGCGTCTGGCTCCTTCAACCAGTCTGGGAGCTCCTAAAATAGAATGAATTACATCAACCAGAATTACTTCGTCAGTATGTCAGAGCTGAGTGGCATGTGCACAAAGCCAAGTGAAATGGGCATTTATTTAAAACATTCTAGGCTAGTATAAGGTGATTTGATCTGCAAACATTTTAGTGTAGTTCAAAAGCCATCTTACTGGTTTAAGCAACTCGGTTGAACATGCTTCTTTTCCCCTTCTCTCTTCACCTGTAATTGTTCGTTCGGCTCATGCACCCCTTAAAATAGCAGAAACTATTCAGAGGAGTCCTACATAGATTTGGACTAATGGCCCCAGGTCTCCTAAAGCCGTAGGAGTAAGTAGTGCATGGTGGGATCCATTCAGTGGGTGAGCTTGATGATAAAAATAAAGAGCATAATGCAAATACAAAACTCATGACACACCGTATGAGAAAGCAGAGTTCTTGTGTTGATTGTCAAGGGGAGGGTGGGATACATAGTGTAAGAAAACAGACATGCTCTTGGTACATGCATGTGCAGGTTATTTTGATATAGAAAAAATTTTATAAAATTTTATTTTTTACAGTAATAGTATGCATTAACCATACAATGAAATATTGTTGGATTCTATATCTTCATGTCCTTCACAAAAAATCTCATTTATGTATTTTTAATGTTTTCATGCATTCTATAAATTATGTGATTTTATTATATAATTTATGTATTTTTATGGATATTTGTATAACGTTATATATGTTATATAAACATGAATTTATGTGACTTAATGTTTATATAATTTATATAATGTTCTTTGGATAAATGAATTCACAAATCAGAAGAGCATCCCTTTGAGTCTCATTATTTGAATCAAAACAACACACTGTATATAAATACACACACATTATATATCTGCACACATGGTACCCACATGGATGTACAAATCTGTACATCCATTTGTACATTTGTATTCACGAACTCTTTCTTTGAGGGATAGCTTCTCTCAATAGATCCCATTTCCACTTCCTTTAATTAACTTTAATAAGACAGATTTCATGTAGCAGTTCTACTAAATCTAAGCCATGTCCTCACAGCTCCCAAATTTATGATCTCTAATTTCAGCAGACCTCATACTTTTCAGCACCATGAAAATCAAGGCATGCACTTCATGCTGAGGTAACGGCGTGTTGCAGAGATACTTTCTGTTTGTTCCTTTGTCCTGCCGGTCCATGAACATCTGTTGAGTGCTTTTCTTTTTTCTCTAAGGGGATAGACGGGAAGGCGAGAACCCGGCCCCAGTCCCTCCTCAGGGTGTGGGGCGCAACTGTCACCATTTGATGGTCATTCCTAGTACATGTTAGTCAACAGCAGAGCCAGAGGGAAGGGAGAGCAGCCGGTGTGTGTGATCAGCATCCGGTTTCAGGGCTGATGACCTCACTCCTCAAAGATAAATAAATACAAGCAGCAACGTTTGGAGCCAATCTTGAAGTCAAGTAGTGACTCGACGTTATAAGATGCTGTAAATGCTCTAAGATGTTATAAAGTCATTGTCTTCTCCGCGCTGTACTTGCTTCCCCGTAACCCCCCTACATAATGTGCGCTAATCGTAATGCCCCTTAATCCCCTTCTCCCTCCCTCCCCACTCACCCTTTCTCAATAATGTTTTCTTGTTTTCCGTGAAGTCTCCCAACGGTGCCCTTTCTCAGTAATGTTTTATTATTTTCAATGACGTCTCCCCCATCTCACACCTGGAGGAAACTTTCCCCTCGCCCCTCCATTAAAAAACTCAGGGGCTTCCAGGACTGGCGCAAACCGTCCTCGCCTTAGCAACAAGGTTGCCGCCGTAGAGCGAGCGGCTCTAGGTGAAAGGAACGTGTTGTCGTAAAGACGCGAGGGTCGTAAGCCAGGTGCTGAGCGGCGAGAGGCGGAGGACCTGACTGGAACACGCCCACCGATGCAGGAGGAGCAGGCGGCCGGCCCTGGTGTCAGCGCAGAAAGCAGGGGAGCCCGCGGCGCGGGAACGGTGAGCAGCGGCGCGGAGCGGGGAGCGGCGGAGTCCGGAGAGCCGGGCAGCCGGGGCGCCCCGGGGTGAGGCGGGGGAGCCGTGCTGGGCGCGGCCGGCCACTCTCTTGGTCCCGGGTGGAGCGGCTGTGCTTTTCCCGCACGCATCCCGCACTCTTGCCCCTCGGCCCCTCGTCCCGCACTCAGGCCCCCGCATGTTATCCGCTCAGGGCGCGGAGGCCCCCGGGAGCCGGGGAGCTAACTTGTGCGCGGCGCCGACCGGACACAAGGGCCTCTGTCGCTCGCGCCCCGCGGCGTGGACCCGACTGGCCTCGGGCTGCGAGAGACGGGCGGCCGCGGCTGCGGGATGCGTGTCGTGCGTGCGCGCGTGTGCGCGGGCTCCGGCGGAGCGCGCCGCAGGCGGACCGGGCTGGGCCGGCGGCGGTGAAGTTGTGACCGGCTGGCGAGGCGCGCCGGCGGTACGGGGAGAAGCGGGACGGAGGCGCGGGGCCCCAAGCGGCCCCCTCCCCGCCCCTCGGCCCCGGCTGGCCGCGGCGAGGCGAGCCCCGTGAGTGCCGTGCGCGTTCCGTGGGGAGCTGGCGGGGCGTCCGGGGACTCGGGCCACGAGCGGGCACCTACTTGCCGTCGCGGGAGACCTGGCGCGGGCGGGGAGCTGGGCGGCGGGTGCGTCTGTGGCGTTGTCACCTGGTCTCGGAGGCCGGGAAGCATCAGAGACCGATCCCCTCCCCGGGGAGGGCTGCTTCTCCGCGCGGGGATGGGGCTCTTGTGTGGACGCCTGTCTTCTCTTTGGGTTTGTGGGGAGGTTGTTACGTGTGCCGGACGCGCGGAGCGCTGCACCGTGTTGGGAGCCATGTGGCACAAGAACAAGACTCCATTTTGTTTTAAAGACTCCATGTTGTTGTTTACTTGTTGATCACTTTCATGCCACATTTTCCCGCCAAATGTTCTCACTCCTGTCAGCCTCTTAAGTCAGAGGCAATTGCGCATGCGCACTACTCGGTGTGTGATTGGACTTTGTAGATCGCCTCATTAGCATAATGGGCAACCCACTAGAAGAGACCACACCCTGTACTGTCTATATATTCTCTGCCCCAACCTGTAATAAATGAGACTTGATCAGAAAGCCTGTCTTGTCTCCATTTTCTCTGTCTTCTGTCCCTCATTCGCGCATCCCGTCCTTAGGTCCCAGTTGGCGAACCCCTTGGCCGGGGGTTTTACGTTTGCTGACCTGCAGGTCGGGTCAAGTGGTGCCCAACATGGGGCTCGAGGCTCGGGGGAGACTGTGATGAACGCCGTTCCAGAAGGGCTGGCCAGCCGACGATCCTGAGGTCACGGCGAGAGAGTTTTGGCGGCCACAGATCTTCTCTGTGAGACACACCTGTATTCTGGCGACCACAGATCTACCCGCTCTGTGAGACACGCCTGAGAGGTAAGTGAGCGGCGCAATCATGGGACAGACATTGAGTAAACAAGAGCTCTTTATCAGAGGGCTCAAAGACTCACTCAAGACACGAGGGACTAGGGTTAAGAAAAAAGACTTAATAAAGTTTTTCATTTTTCTAGACAATATCTGCCCTTGGTTTCCTCAGGAGGGCACTATTGATGAAAAAAGATGGCTAAGAGTTGGTGATTGTTTAAATGACTATTAAGACTTTGGGGCCAGAAAAAGTCCCAGTTACTGCCTTTTCGTATTGGAATCTGATCAATGAGGTCTTACAAGTTAGGCACTTTCATAAGGATGTTGAAGAAGTAATTCAGGAGGGTGAAAAGTTCCTTAAAACAGGCAGTAACGTCTCTCTCTTAGCGCCTTTGAACAAGGCTTCAGAGGCACATTCAGATTTTCCGGGGGCTGATTCTGTTTCCATTGACATACCCCTTGATAATGACGATTCTCCTTCATGCCACCCAGAAGTCCAGCCTTCCCCCTCTATACAAGATAAAGGGGAGGTCACCGCCTCTTCTCTTTCTATAAAACCCCTATATCCCTCTTTAAAGGTTTTCCATGCTAAGATAGATAAAAATGAATTGACCCCTGAAGAAGAGGCTAATTTAGAAACGGAAGCCGCCAAATATCGTAATCCTGACTGGTCATCCCTCGGCCGGCGGGCGCCTCCGTATAATTTTAACCAGGCCCTCCCTCCTTTTTCCCCTCCTTATTCTAACCTCCCCACTACTCAGGAAGTAGCGACGGCCCCTCCAGAGGCTCCGGCCATGGCCATTCATAATGCAGCTGTAGGCCTCACTGCTGAGATTAGACAATTAAGCTATTCAATTAAAGAAAGAACATAATAATCTGGTCCAAGAATTACGAGCTTTAGACCTTGAGCTTACTGAGCCTCCTCCAGCAATAACCTCGCCTTCTCCTGGCCCCTATGAGGATCAACCTAAAACTCAAATTAGGAGTTCTATGAAAACAAAAGCCGTAGTCCCAAAAAAGGGAAAGCCTCAAGCCCCGATAAATCTTTTCCTGGTCACTGAAGTTAAAGGAGAGGATGATAACAGTGACGGAGAGCAGGCAGTCACTCGCAATTATCATCGCCTCGGTTTCAAAACCATAAAAGAACTAAAATCTGCTGTTTCGCTCTATGGACCTGTAGCACCCTTTACCCTTTCTATTTTAGAAACCCTGGGAGACCTTTGGCTAACGCCTAATGATTGGTATCAGTTATCCCGTGCCACCCTATTTGGGGGAGATTTTATTCTCTGGAAATCTGAATTCTCAGAAAATTGTAAAGAGACCGCCCAAAAAACATTGCTGCGGGCAGCGATTCTGCTGATTGGACCTTAGAAAAATTAAAAGGAAATACTCCTTCTGACACCCATGAAGCCCAGAAGGAGTTTCCTCCTGGCCTCTTCGCTCAAATCCAAAATGCTGCCCTAAAAGCGTGGAGAAAACTTCCGCAAAAGGGGTCAGTTACCACTTCCCTAGCAAATGTTAGACAGGGGCCAGATGAGCCTTACAGCGACTTTATTAGCCGTCTTACAAGTATGGCTGAGAGGCTTTTTGGAGAAACCGAGACTGAAACAGATTTTATCAAACACCTAGCTTTTGAAAATGCCAATCCAGCCTGTCAGGCAGCTATCCGCCCACACCGAAGCGGCAAAAATATTTCTGATTACATTCAATATTGTACTGGCATTGGGACTGCTCATAGCCTCGGTTTAGCCATAGGAGCAGCCTTAAAAGATTTTGCTCAAAGTCCTCAGACCAAAAGGTGCTTTAATTGCAGACAAGAAGGACATTTCGCCAGAGACTGGCGCGCTCCTAAAAGTGAACCTCCCCACGGAAGAAGTCCCCTTCCTCCCTTCCCTTGCCCCAGGTGCAAGAGAGGAAGGCTTTGGGCAGCCGAATGCCGTTCCAAAACAGATGCTCAGGTAAATCCCTTACCTCCTCAGCAGGGAAACTTCCAAAGGGGCCAGCCCCCGGCCCCGAGTTCGAGGCAGACCCCCGGGGCAATTGGGTTTGTCCCACAGATAAGCAATTCTTGTCCCAGCTCTCAAGAGCAACCCCAGGTAGCGTAGGACTGGACCTCTGTTCCTCCACCCGCTCAGTACTAACTCCTAAGATGGGAATACAGATTATATCCACAGGAACCTTTGGTCCGCTACCGCCCAATACTTTTGGATTACTGATACGAAGAAGTAGTTCCATCTCCCAGGGATTACAAATATACAATGATTATACAGGAGAAATAAAAATCACGGCAAGTGCATCACAAACCCCTTTTTTTATAGAAAAAGGACAAAGGATTGCTCAATTACTTCTTCTCCTGCTTGTAAAAACTAGTAACCCTGTAATTGGAAGAGACAGAAAAGATCAGAGCTTTGGTTCCTCTGATGCCTACTGGATATGTAACATTACTCGAGACAAACCTATGTTAATATTGAAACTAGATGGAAAAAGGTTTGAAGGTCTTGTAGACACTGGAGCTGATGCAACAGTCATTTCAAAAGAAAGGTGGCCTCAGACGTGGCCCCTCTCCACTTCCTTTACCCACCTACAAGGAATAGGACAATCTAAAAATCCAGAGCAAAGTACCAAAATTTTGAGATGGACAGATGAGGAGGGAAACTCGGGAACAGTGCAGCCGTATGTTATACCCGGCCTCCCAGTCAACTTGTGGGGATGTGACATTCTTTCTCAGTTAAATGTAATGATGTGCAGCCCCAATGAAATTGTCACCTCTCAAATGTTAAACCAGGGTTTCCACCCTGGTCAAGGCCTGGGAAAACAATCCCAGGGTATGAAAGAGCCCATTCAAGTCACTCAGAAATTAGACCGTTTAGGCCTAGGAAATTTACCCTAATGGTCGCCGATGGTCCTGCACCCTATGCAGATAAAATCACCAGGAAAGGTGATGCACCTGTTTGGGTAGATCAGTGGCCTCTTACCTCTGAAAAATTAGCTGCCGCAGAACAGTTGTTGCAGGAGCAACTTGCTGCGGGTCATATTGAGCCTACTACTTCTCCATGGAATACTCCAATTTTTGTTATTAAGAAAAAATCAGGAAAATGGCGACTCTTACAAGATCTTAGAGAAATTAATAAAACCATGGTAATAATGGGAGCGCTCCAGCCAGGTCTCCCTACGCCAGTGGCCATCCCGCTTAACTATCTAAAAATAGTCATTGACCTTAAAGACCGCTTCTTTACCATTCCACTACATCCGGACGATAAGAAAAGGTTTGCTTTTAGCTTGCCAGTTACCAGTTTCAAAGGACCCATGCGACGCTTTCAATGGAAAGTGCTCCCTCAGGGCATGGCTAATAGTCCTACACTGTCAGAAGTATGTGGCCCTAGCTGTTGACCCCCTTAGGAAACTGTGGCCTTCTATTTACCTTATACATTATATGGATGATATCTTGCTTGCAGGGAAGAATGGGGAACAGCTTTTGAATTGCTGTAATGCCCTCATTTGCAATCTCTCAAAAAGAGGACTTCAAATAGCCCCTAATAAAGTTCAACTAAAAGATCCTTATACCTATTTAGGTTTTGAATTAAATAATACCCAAATTAATACACAAAAAACACAGTTGAGAATAGATCACTTAAATTCCCTCAATGATTTTCAAAAACTCCTAGGAGATATAAATTGGATCAGGCCCTATTTAAAACTAACTACTGGAGAACTTAAGCCTCTATTTGATATCCTTAAAGGGGATTCCGACCCTAAATCCAATAGATCATTGACACCTGAAGCCAAAGAGGCATTAAAAAGGGTTGAGTTGGCAATTGAAAAACAGTTTGTTACATTTATATGTTATGAAAAACCTCTCCTTTTTGTTGTTTGTATGACCTCTTATACACCTACTGGAGTTTTTTGGCAGGAGGGGCCACTCCTGTGGGTCCACTTGCCCTCTTCCCCCCAAAAAGTAATCACTCCTTATTATATCCAAGTAGCAAGCCTACTCATACAGGGTAGGGAACACGGAAGAAGATATTTTGGCAAAGAGCCTGATGTCATTATTCAACCATATTCCAAGGCTCAACTTGATTGGCTTTTTCAGACCACAGATGATTGGCCTATTGCTTGTTCATCCTTTTTTGGACAAATAGACAATCATTATCCTGCTAACAAATTGCTTCATTTTATAAAAACCCATTTTTTTGTCTTCCCCAAAAATACCTTCCTTCAACCACTGACTGGAGCCCTAACTGTTTACAGATGGCTCTTCCACGGGGAAAGCCGCCTTTACAGCCAAAGGACAGACTACAGTTGTGATTACTTCTTATACGTCTGCCCAACTCGTAGAGTTGTATGCTGTTCTAACAGTGTTTGCAGCCTTTCCAAATCAGCCCTTTAATCTATACACTGACAGTGCTTATATCGCCCACGCTGTCCCATTTCTAGAGACTGTAGCTTTTATCAAACCCTCCACTGCTGCTGTTTCCTTTTTTTAAAAAAATACAAGAAAAAATCAGGTCAAGATCCTGCCCCTTTTTCATAGGTCACCTTCGAGCAGACTCTGACCTCCCTGGTCTGCTCTCTGAAGGGAATGCAACCACAGGCCTAGCCACATGGCTAGTGTGCTTTGTAATTGATACTGCTGTTCAAAAAGCTCAACAAGCGCATTCTCTACATAATTTGAATTCTCATACTCTTAAGCTTCTTTCCAAAATAACTAGAGAACAAGCTAGACAGATTGTTAAACAATGTTCTTCATGTGTCACCTTCCTGCCTGCCCCACATTTAGGAGTTAATCCTAGGGGCCTGGTCCCTAATGAAATATGGCAAATGGATGTGACGCACATCCCAGATTTCAGCAATCTTAAATATTTGCATGTTACTATAGATACCTTTAGTGGATTCGTTCATGGTACCCTTCAAACAGGGGAAGCTGGAAAGCACATTATTGCTCACACCCTTGCTTGCCTAGCGGTGATGGGTCAACCCAAAATTATTAAAACTGACAACGGCCCCGGTTATGTTGGAAGTAATTTTCGGCAGTTTTGCTCTCAGTTACAAATAAAACATGTTACAGGCATTCCCTATAAGCCACAGGGCCAAGGAATTGTTGAAAGAGCCCATCAAACTCTTAAACATACCTTTGAAAAATTAAAGAGGGGAATGATATACCCAGTAAAAGGATCCCTGAGAAATATACTTAGTCATGCCTTGTTTATTTTAAATTTTCTAAATTTGGATGCAAAAAATAAACCAGCTGCAGACCGCTTATGGCACCCTAACACACAAGATGATTATGCAGCAGTACTGTGGAAAGATCCTCTGACCTATAAATGGCCTGGACCCGACCCAGTCCTCATATGGGGACGGGGGTCAGTGTGCGTTTTTGATACCAAAAATGGAGCAGCAAGATGGCTGCCAGAAAGACTCGTAAAACAGGTAGATGACTTTAACCTTTCATCCAGAGGGGATGAAACCCCCTGAGATCACATTTCTTTTTCTTCACAGAATAAACATGAAAAAGATTGGGATACGTGTATTCTGGATTCTGCTAAGCCTGCCCAAGATTGAAGCCACTTCAGAGCAACAGCAACATGCCCCTTATAAGATGACTTGGAAAATTCTGAATGGAGAGTCTTGGACCACCTACAACTCCACGACGTCAGAGGGGGCCTTGTGGACCTGGTGGCCATCTTTGTATTTTAATTTAGAAAAGTTCTATTCCCCACAGACTGTGAGTGGCCCCCAAGTAAGAGCCTCCATAAGTGATAATGGGTTTTATGTTTGCCCTGGGTTTAGGGATGGACAGATGAAACACACCTGCGGACCGATCACCTCTTACTACTGTAAGAGTTGGGCCTGTGTCACAAGTAATGACGGAGCTTGGAAGTGGAACACTAAACCATGGCTCCTAAAATGGGAATTCGTTAAGAGGTGCACTCAGACTTTTAGTGGGATTGGGTTTTATTCAGAGAACTGTAATCTTATAAAACTAACTTTTACCGAAGAAGGAAAAAAGGACAGGAGATGGGTATCAGGATTGATGTGGGGTCTCCATATTTATCAGACACCTCAACGAGCCACATTAATTCAGATTAGGTTAACATATGAAGCCATCGCTGTTGCGGTGGGGCCCAATCCAGTGAAGAACAAAATCCTGCTACCTCCTTCTATAAAACCCCCTACTATAAAACCCCCATCCGCTGTCACGACGAGCCCCTGTAATAACAGTTATAACGGCCCTATCAACCCGCTGGTCTCCACCCGTCGACCCCCAGTCCCTGCGCCCGTTCCCACCTATTCGGGACCTGCCCAAGCCCTCTGGCGAACAGTGCGTTCCACATATGAATTACTGAATAGCACTAACCCCAATGCCACAGTCAGCTGTTGGCTCTGCCTTTCTATGAACCCCCCTTTTTATGAAGCAGTAGCCTACTCTGGAACTTATAGCCATAACACAACTCTGACTAAACAATGCAGCTTAAGATCAAAGCGAGGCTTGTCTCTTCGAGTCTCAGGCTTGGGAACCTGCATAGGTAAGGTACCTTCTAGCCACCAAAGACTTTGCAATAAGACTGTTTCTTCTCCCAATATTGATGATGGCCAATGGTTGATCCCTGATAAGGGATGGTGGATATGTTCCACCTCCGGAGTGACTCCATGCATTAGCTCAAACTTTAATCATTCTAATGATTACTGCATTATGGTTGCCATCTTTCCTCGGGTCACGTATCATCAGGAGTTGCCAGATCGTCCGTTTGACTGGACAAAAGATACACAGACCCGTTCTAAGAGAGAAATTGTTACCGCCCTTACCGTAGCCACTCTCTTTACCCTAGAGGCTTCCGGAACTGGTTTAGGAATTGCGTCCTATGTAGAACAACAGAAAGGACTTAGTTCTCTCCGAGCGGCGATAGACGAAGATATTAGCCGCATTGAGCAATCCATCACTGCTCTAGAAAAGTCAGTCTCCTCATTAGCCAAAGTGGCCCTGCAAAACAGGAGAGGCTTAGACCTCTTATTTCTTCAACAGGGTGGCCTCTGTGCAGCTTTACACGAAGAATGCTGCTTCTATGCAGATCATACAGGTGTAGTAAAAGAAAACATGGCTAAAGTCAGAGAAGGGATCTTAGAAAGAAAGAGAGCTCGTGAAGCTCAGGAAAGTTGGTTCGAATCTTGGTTTCAATCTTCCCCGTGGTTAACTACATTATTTTCTTCACTTCTAGGACCCTTGTTGGGTCTCCTGCTGCTGCTATCACTAGGACCTTTCTTATTCAACAAGCTTACAATGTTTATAAAACAACAAGTTGATTCCCTTGCTGCTCGTCCCCTCCAAGTCCACTACAATAGACTTGATTTAGCCGATAGAGGGCTCGCTGAGTTTTGTGATGGTATCTCCTCAGCTCCTCACTAGTAGATCTTTCCTGGGCCGTCACGAGAACAGCCTTGACTAAGAGAAAGTTTGCTATATAGCATAGTTCTGGCTAATTTAGCTTGTTTGCCGGATAATCAACTGCCTAGAAAAAGAATGATGTTAAACCTTGTTGAACTTTGTTACTTAGTTGCCCTGCTTTATGTACCCTTTATTGATCAATTCATTGCTTCCTCTTTTAAGTTAGATTGTATTTGCTATAATCTTTAGAGATGTATGGTTTGGGGAGTCATTTTGTCTGGCAAATTGGGCCTTATGCTCATACTCTCCCTTGGCCCTTGGGCCTTCTGGAAAATCATCATCTTCATAAAAGAACAAATCAGTACTGCCCTCGGCACACAAATACAAGTCCACTATCATCAGCTTGATCTAGTGGACCAAGGGTATGATGTGCCCTATTGTTGTTGTTGTGCCAAATGGCTCCCCTCTTTTAAGAACTGCATAGGATTCAGACCTATGCATATCGGCTCACCTTAAAATGAGTACGATATGGGCACCAATGTGGGTGCGAGGCTGAGCACCGCAAGGGAAGGTCCATGAACCGCGTCTGAATTCCCAGGGAGAAAAACCTGGCTTGCATGGAGGTCAGTATCAAAAATAACAAACAACCTTCCTCCCCTCCGCAAAAGATACTAAGGGCCAACATTGACACCCATCCATGGGGAGTCTTGGAGGAGCCAGGTCACTACTCCCCCAATTGGTTAATGCCCATCATCGACTCTCCCTTTCTTTTATATAAAAGAAGGGAGGAGATGTTGGGAGGCATGTGGCACAAGAACAGTAAGACTCCATTTTGTTTTAAAGACAACATCTTGTTGTTTACTTCTTGTTGATCACTTTCGTGCCACATTTTCCCGCCAAACGTTCTTACTCCGGTCCGCCTCTAATGTCAGAGGCAACTGCGCGTGCGCACAACTCGGTGCGTGATTGGACTTTGTAGATCGCTTCATTACCATAATGGGCAACCAATCAGAAGAGACCACACCCTGTACTGTCTATATATTCTCTGCCCCAACCTGTAATAAATGAGACTTGATCAGAAAGCCTATCTTGTCTCCGTTCTCTCTGTCTTGTGTTCCTCATTCGCACACCCCCTCCTTAGGTCCCAGTTGGCGAAACCCCTGGCCGGGCATTTTACATTTGCTGACCTGCAGGTCGGGTCAGCACCGGGTAATGCAGCCTGGATAGCACGCTCGGTTTTGGGTGGAAGGCGGGTGGGGGGTGGGGGGCGGACGGACCCACCGACGCTCGGTCCGGTGCTCGCGATGCCGCTGCAGTGTTTGTTGATTTGCGTAAGTTGTTTGCCTTTCTGCTTATCTCGGGGGCGAATTAAAATTGGTTAAATGCCATTGTGTTATGAAACTTTAGGATAGGTGCTGGTTAATATTTCTTAGCAATGCAATCATATTTTAAGTTGCAGCTGTTTATTGGAGAGAACTGCTTGGAAAAAATATTAGCTCTTAAGTCTTTTTAATGACGGTGAGTGATGTATATACAGTGATAGATGGTCGTAGAAATACTTTATGCTGTTATTTATACGTAAATAGTTTTTTGTTCATTTTAAAATAAGGTATGTAGATTTTACTGCTAAGCCTCCAGTAAAACAGTTTTAATTTCCTTTCTGGAATATATCTGCAGTGTAGAATATTAATGGGAGATCAAGTAATGTAACTTGACAGGCGTAAACCAAGTGAGCATGGTTTGACCAAAGCATCGAAACCTTATGTAGTAACTTGATGGTAATGATGTTAGTCATCTAATAAAGGAGTGGTATTCGAATTGCTTAAATCGGTTTTTACCATTTATAATGTAATGCTTTGCTTGTTAAATTTTAAAAATCTGTCTTCTCATTTTCTACTTATACTCTGTGTGTGGTTTTCTTACTTTTTTTTTTTTGAGGAACGTATTCTGGCTAGTAATGGCCACAATCTGATTACTTTACTTTTAGATAGAATAGCAGGTACATATTTTTCTGTTATTTGCACCGTTTCTACTTGCTGTCTTTGGAAACCACCGGTGGAGGATGCTAAAACAAAAGTGCTGTTTGTGTAGTAGTACCATAAGTCCCTGTCTCCTGGTGATTGGGACCTCTGCATGAATAGGGTGCTTGGTGTAATTCTGAGTCCTACTGATGTGTAAAACTAGCCCTGGGTCAATTAGGCACATGCATTTTCTAGTCAGTATACTGAGACTGGAAAGAAGTAGGAATGTTTTAGCTTGGACATTTTTATGAATTTGAGCTTTATATACCCTGAAATTGAGATCACTATCACTTTAGTCTCGCTTTAGAACAGATATATTACTGGTGTAAAAAGAAAAGTTTTATCGTGTTAGGTTTGGAGAAGAGTATGTTGATGAATGGCCTGTATTTTTTTGTGTGTGCATATTTACCCTGTTATTCCTAGTAAGATCCCTGAAAAAATATTCTTAGACATTCAAAGGTCAAATATGGTAAGAAAAATTTTAAGTGATTGATAGTATTGTGTAATTATTTTCCTAAAACTGTGTAGACTTAAACGTGGGTTGGCAGACAGCTGCTTAACGAGCAGTCACTCAGATATTAGTGATTTCTCAATTTTATCTTTTCCTTCCCCTTAAAATTTAAGAATCAGAATCAGGTAGTATGTGCATTTTAAATTTATCAGTGATAAATTAAGGAACCTAAGTTTGTTTGGGGTTTTGTTTTGTTTTTCTCTTTTTTATTTTTATTTATTTTAATTAATTATTTTTTTGGTATCATTAATATACACTTACATGAACAACATTGTGGTTACTAGATTCCCCCCATTACCAAGTTCCCACCACATACCCCATTACAGTCACTGTCCATCAGTGTAGTAAGATGCCACAGAGTCACTGTGTGCCTTCTCTGTGCTACACTGTTTTCCTCGTGACCCCCCACACCGTGTGCACTAAACATAATACCCCTCAATCCCCATCTCTGTCCCTCCACACTCAGCCTCCCACAGCCGTCCCCATCATAACCCACTACCTTATTGTTGTCTGTGAGTCTGCTGCTATTTTGTTCCTTCAGTTTTGCTTCTTTGTTATAGTCCACAAGTGAGGGAAATCATTTGGCACTTGTCTTTCTCCGCCTGGCTTATTTCACTGAACATAATATCCTCCAGCTCTATCCATGTTGTTGCAAATGGTACAATTTGTTTCTTTCTTATGGCTGAATAGTATTCCATTGTGTATATGTACCACCTCTTCTTAACCATTCATCTACTAATGGACACTTAGGTTGTTTCCATATCTAGGCTATTGTAAATAGTGCCACAATAAACATAGGGGTGCATATGTCTTTTTGAATCTGAGAAGTTGTATTCTTTGGGTAAATTCCAAGGAGTGGTATTCCCGGGTCAAATGGTATTTCTGTTTTGAGTTTTCTGAGGAACCTGCGTATTGCTTTCCACAGTGGTTGAAGTAGCCTACATTCCCACCAGCAGTGTAGGAGGGTTCCCCTTTCTCCTCATCCTCGCCAGCATTTGTTGTTCTTAGTCTTTTGCATGGTGGCCATCCTGACTGGTGTGAGGTGATATCTCATTGTAGTTTTAATTCGCATTTCCCTGATGATTAGTGATGTGGAGCATCTTTTCATGTGTCTGTTGGCCATCTGAATTTCTTCTTTGGAGAATTTTCTCTTCGTATCCTCTGCCCATTTTTTAATTCGGTTATTTGCTTTTTGGGTGTTGAAGCATGTGAGTTCTTTATATATTTTAGATGTTAACCCCTTGTCGGATATGTCATTTACTAATATAGTCTCCTATACTGTAGGATGCCTTTTTGTTCTGCTGATGGTGTCCTTTGCTCTACAGAAGCTTTTTAGCTTGATGTAGTCCCATTTGTTCAGTTTTTGCTTTTATTTCCCTTGCCCAAGGAGATGGCATTCAGGAAAAAGTTGCTCATGTTTATATTCAAGATACTTTTTCCTCTATTTTTTTCTAAGAGTTTTATGGTTTAACCAACTATTTTCATTTGCCCCGTTTTTTATTGCTTCCCCCCTCCATCTGTATGTGTGTGTGTGCATGGTTGTGCATATACATGACCGTGTGGACACATGCATTAATTTCTCTCCAGTAGCCTTGTAAGATTGAAATTGCTGGGTCATGTGGTAAGTTTCTGTTAACGTTTTTAACCTGATGAACTCTTTTCAAAGTAACTTATGTTCCAGCCACCAATGTATGAGGGCTCCACTTTTTCCACATCTTCTGCTGTACTTATAGTCTTTCTGATGAGGCCATGCTAGTGGGTACGAAGTAGTGTCTCATTGTGGATTTAATTTACATTTGTCTACTACTAGTGATATTGAGCATGCGCTCCTATGCTATTGGCCATTTGTATGTCTGGAGAAATGTCTGTTTAAATATTTTACAGGAACATACACCCCTTTTGGGTCATCTGTGTTATGTGTTGTAGGAGGTCAGATACTATGAATGCAAGTCTTTTGTCAGATGGATCTTGCTTTTTTCATCCAGGCTGACAACCCCTGTTATGTGAGTGGGAGTGTTTAGTCACACTTTCTCATTTCTTTGCTTTGTAATCTTGTGGGATTTCAGGTGCTTAGCAATTATAGATTCTGTCCCCCGTCCCCCGTCCCCCCCATCCATGTTCTTATTTAGTAAGTTGCCTCCCGTAAATTTGTGACGTCTGTCTCCACTGCGGTGTGCAGTCATTGATGTCTGCTCATTTTTTTTTAATTTAAATCTTCTTAATCTTCTGTTGCTTCTGTCTGCATTACTTATTAGCATTTAGGCAAAGACTGGACAGAGACTGTGCTCAAACCCTGTCACTCAGGCCTTCCACTCTGCTGATGGATCTGAGTGTGGGCCAGCAAGTTATCTTCAATGTTCAGGTCATTTTCAACTCTGCCCTAGTTTTTGCTCTCTAACAGGCTTTTTTGCTTCTCCTTTGTGCATATGTGCAGGCTTCGGCAGCCATGGGTGTGTGGGTGGCTTGGACCAGCTTCACTTTCTAGTCTTCATGCCTCTGGTAAATGTGGAGTGTTTTTAAAGCCCTTATCAAACCCCTAAAGCTGTCTTAACCTCCACAACTTCCAGTTAAATACCCAGCTGCTGTCTCTCTTGTTTGCCCAAACAGGGCTGCGGGCTCAGACTCTGGTTGTTTCCCCCTGAGATTATGACTTTAACTTAAAATGCATCAAATGGGTCCCTTCTGTCAATGGCAACAAGCCCAGACCCAGGATGTGGGAGCACAACACCACAGGCTTACAGTGTTCTTAACAGAACTTCAGTGGTTTTCATGGTTTTTCCTAGTTATGGGCTTCAGTTGATTTCAGACTGCTGGAAAAGATTTTTTTTTTAACAATTTTATCCGGGTTTTTAGTTGCATTTTTTAAAAAGGGGAGGTGATTTGTCAGTCTCCTGGATTCATTTTGATTCACAGTCCAACCAAAGCAGTTGAATAAGAATGGACCTAGAGAGGATTTGTAAATTTTTCAAAGCTACCGGAATGCCAGTTTCATATGTAACCTATACCTCTTAAATTGATTACTTCTAGTAACTGATAAGTGTTTTATTTTTAGGTATTCTGTGTATTCATACTCTTTTAAAAATAAATCCTGAATTATTTCAATCTAGGTAGTTATGAGCATATTGCCTCATGTACATATGTGGTATTTTAATAAAATATGTTGGAATGTAGACTTGATCTTTGGATTGAAAGAAAAACATTGAGTCGCAGACAGAGAAATTTGGAGAGTTGATACATTGGAAAGAAAGGATTTTGTCTATGCATTCTCCCCTGCCTCCCTTGTGTTACAGATGAGTCCCCTTTTAGGCAAGAATGTGATCCCCTCCATTTACAACGGGAACTTAATTTAGTTATAATAAATGCCGTTCTCTTTTCAATATTGCACCCTATGGTTACATGGTGGGAAGCTTATGAACTTGAGAACGTATTTCATGGGGAAGAAAAGTAAACGAGTGAGGAAGCCACCAAAGGGGGAGCCTGAGAGCAGAAGCTGTAAAGCCTGGTTTGCAGAGCTTCACAAGAGACTCCTGCAGCTCTGAAAGCAGATGTTTGACTCATACCCAGGAAACCTGGAACCTGAGAGGGTGGGTAAGTTGCTTTGGCTGCTGAGGGGAGAATTGCTAATGTGTTCAGACTGTTCTGTGTTCAGCATTTGTTTTGACAAAAACTGCTGGGTTGCTTATGAAGGACCAGATGACCGTCCAGCATGAGAGCAAGCCATTCTATTTTAGATACCATACAAAAGGGCCTCTTAGAGGTGTGAAGAGTCTTCCCAAGAGAACAGTCCAAAGTGGATCTCCAGGTTCCTTGAGACCTAAGGACAAAGAAAGGCCAACTGGGTGGATTGCATTGACTCAGGTCAAGAGAGCTGCAGGTGAGAAGAGCAGTGAGTACAGAAGTGCCCCTGAGAAAAAGAATCCGTTTTAAAATAATTGCCAGATTCAAACTGCTCAAATCATAGAATAATATCAGCCGGATAAGAACTCTACCGCCCCCTACAGTCATCCTAGCTGAGGGAGGAGGGATGCAATTTGGAAAGAAAGAAAAAACAGTTTCCTGAGCCTGGCCTGGCTGATTAACTCTGACCTGGGCATTTTTGTACTTAACATGGGGCTGGACATTCTGTTTCAGTGCTTTGTGAGTTAAGCAGCTCTATGGACTTTTTATTCCTTAAAAAGGTTTTCCTTTTTCTCTGTGGGTGGAAGAAAAATAGCTGGATATTGAGAAGTATAGTAGGAGATGATGTTGCCTGCTGATTATATTCCATGAGTGAAAATTCGTGGTTATGTTTATTAACAGATTTTTGTTGGAACACATTTTCGGTGATAAAATTCCGTTTGCATTATTTTTCAGAATCCGAAATACTTGTGTGATTTCTATCACAATTATGTATGGGATGTGTGTGTGCATATACATCAACTATTTGCATTTATACTAAGTTTATTTGGTCACAGATTTTATGTGGCCAAATGTGTTGATAATTTTCTTTTATAACTTCTGTTTTTGTTTGAAAAATCTTTCCTCATTAAATAATACCACTTAGCTTGTTTTTCTAAAATATGTAATGGTTGAATGTTTTCATGAAAAGCCTAAACAGACTCTGATCTGGACTTCATTTTGGTGTATGTGTTATGAGATGTGTAAAGTTCACAAATTGGTATATCCCAAACATTGATTTAATAATCACCTTTACACTTATGAGTTATATATTTTATAGTCTATTACCTAATGGAGAATATTCACTCATGGTAATTTTCTTTAGTTAGAATGTACTATTTTAGCAAGCAGAAGCCAGGGTGGGTACTCCTGGGATTGGATTTAAGGGGCTTAAGCGGGATGGAGTATAAGACTGGATAAGCAAGAATTGTTTGATGTGGAGGCTTTTGGGGGGGAGAAAGGGTTTATCACTCGAGCAAGAACCCCAGGAAGTGGAGGAAATTTGCTGTTAGGCTCTGTATTAGAACTCAGGAGATGGCAATGTTCAATGCCAAGTGTAGTGGAAATGCACCCACTGTCCTGCAGTTCAGTTCGATACACTTAACTACCGAATGTTAGCACTGACCCCACAGGTTAAGGGGCTCAGTCCCTCAGCACCACCCCCACTTCAAAATACCTGGCCCAGCTCCCAAGTCCCCAGGCTACTTGCTCTTCTTTCTCACTTGGCTACAAGTTTGGGGATTCTCATGACCATCCTTCAGGTTTGTTATTCACTAAAATGGCTCAGGAAGGTGCTATATTTAGGATTGCTGATTTACTTCTAAAGGATGTAAAGGGACAACCAGATGAAGATATACATAGGCAGCAAGGTCTGGGCAAGGTCTACATGCCTTCCGCAAGCATGTCACCCTCTCAGTTCACAGATGTGTTCACGAACCCAGAAGCTCTCTGAGCCTCATTTCAGAGTCTTTGTTAATGACGTTTCATTATGCAAGCATGCTTGATTAAATCATGGGCCATAGGACAACTCAATTTCCAGTCTCCCTCCCTTGAACATTATGGGAGGCAAGAATTCTTTTTAACTTGGGATAGTGATTACAGATAAACCTCAAATAATGTAGAGGTAAACATTGCCAAGAGAATACTGCAAAGGAAGAATAAGGAGGCGACTTTGCAGCTGTAATGATTATTGGAATATATTTTATAAAGAAGCTGTAAGACCCAGAAAACAGGCCCTGCTCATCCCCGGGATGGACGGCGACCCGAATACTCAGAAGATACCGGTCTTGATGCAAACAGCAAGAGGTTTATTGATTCTACCAGCGCGCTGGGGTCAAGACTCATAACTCACGCAGGAGCAGAGTCCGACCTCGAGCAGAAATTACAGGAGGTTTTTAAAGGAAAAAGGGACCATAACCAGGGGGAGGCGAGGGTAGGTCTGCTGATGATTCGATAGCAAAAATATTTCAATTAGGGTCTCACAGGGCTTTATCTTCACAGTAGGGTCTCACAGGGCTTTATCTTCACAGTAGGGTCTCACAGGGCTTTATCTTCACAATCTATCAGTTTTGGGGAGGATTACCTAGGCACGGGTTTGCAAGCTATTGTGTCATTGTGTTCAGGCCGGTTTTTATGACTCAGGCCAAGGGTCAGAGCCTACTTAAAATTTTCCTATTCCTTCAGGTGGTTTCGGGGAAACTGAAACTCAGGCCCTCTGATCTCTGAGGCTTTCTGAGGCCTGTCATGGCATTAGTTTGGTCCTTTCAAAGCTAGAGTACTGGTGCAAGAAGCAAACCCCGTAGAAAACCCAGAAACAAAAAACATACCAGAGAATTTAAAGTACGTAAAGTGATTTACACTAGGTGTGAAAACTTAATTTAGGATAAGTGAATAACCATTTTTTAAAAAGTTCTTAAGTGATATACCATGCTCCAAAGTAAACCTTGGATTGAATAAAGATTTAATTGGAGAGAAATAAAAGTAAAGAAAGCGTAAACCTAAGGCTGGACCAAAGGCGAAGGTTATTGAAGATTTTACTAGAGAATGTGCATTCTTTTCTCATCAGTCTGCACTTGATGACACACACTGCCACAGTCTTTGAAACCAAAAAAACTGCCTTCTGTTACTGCACCCTTGTAGACCTCCTGGGGCCCAGCGGGATTTAGAAGAGGAGTAAACTGACAGATAAGGAGATTTAAAGTTTTTTAGGGGAGTTTTGTGGGCAGGAGACGGCTTTTCCATATGGACTAGTCTGCCTTCTGCCAATTTCCTGACTCAGCCACCTCTCCCTGACATTGAAGGGAGCCCAGCGCTGCTCTCAGGCACTCGCTGAGATTGGCCAGGCCTCGCTGCTCACGTGATCTCTCAGCCCCCTGGGCTCTGAGCTCGCGCCATTGTGCTGCGGGCTGGGCGAGGTGCGTTGCTAGGCTACAGTTAACTGTTGTAACTGCTGGTCGCGTGGTGGGCTGTTGAGACCCGGGTTGGCTTATACAGCCCTAGTGCTGTGTGGCGGACGGCAGCAGGGGAGCTGAGGTCTCCTGAAGCCTGAGGCTCTGGCATGATGAAGCGGATTTTTGACTTCCAGGGTGCGAAGGGCAGGTTGCATAAGGGCCCCTTCCGCACCCTGTGGAGGAACGGCGACGTGGCCGGGAATGTGGAGGAATCCCGGTACCAAATCCGAAGCAAAGATCTCGGAAAGATCCACAGGGCTGCCAGCCTGGGCAAAGTAGCCAAAGTAGAGCATATTCTATCTGTGGGGAAAAATGGCTTGAATGACAAGGATAAAATGAATAGGTAAGAGGGACTAGGAGGAGGTGGGCAGACACGGCAAAGTGGCCCCTTCCCGGGCTCATCTGGGGAGCCGAGCCTCCCTGGCGCCAAGGCCCCGCAGCACTTGAGTCCTGGAAGTCCGACGAAGGGTCCGGTGCCCAGGCCCATGTTATGAGCAGCAGAGCCAAAAACTAGCAGGTTTCAGACCCACTCATAATTTCCCTTACAGAGCGAGCACCTGACGGACAGTTTTGCAGTGCTTTAACTAAACATTAGTAGTAATAGAAAAATGAAGTATAGACACCATTTTATTTTTAATGTACACATTTTCGTACCATGATATTAGATATTACAGAAAAGTGCATAATGGCCTAAAGGTGCCTAACAAAAAAAGTAAAGCTGTATAAAAGTGCTTAAAGAGAAAAATAAAAAGTTGTTGAATTGATCAGCTGGTAAAAATTCTTTGGGTAAAATCCAATATCCACTTTATATTGGTGGATCCATAGTATATGTTATTTACTGATAGATCTTGGAAAGGAATTTTGAAGTGGGAAAATCTAGAGTATGAAGGTTGATTTCCTCAAAATGTGTGCTTTATCAATTTCACATAAACCAAATAAAAAACCATGGTTTTAAAAATTGGGGGTGACATATGCTGTCCCTCTTTTATTGCTGTGATGAAACTTAGAAAATTCATATATTAGACAAAGATTTGCCCTTCTAGATTTCAAAATGTGCTATAAATTTCCACAGTGTTCCGTTACTAACAGCTGAAAAGACAGTTATAAATGAATGGAACAGAATGGAAAATGACCAAATTCCCAACTATATATAAGATTTCAGAACTTGATTCTGATAACATTTCATATCAGTAGGAAGAGGTGAATTATTCATGAATGGTGGAGAAATACCTGCTAACTATTTGGAGAAGACTAGCTAGATTTTTATCCCACAAAAATAATTCCAGAAGGAATTTGTATTACCACTGTATTTTTCTTTTCATTTTTTAAAAAATCTTGAGTTCCACAGTGAACATGTATAAAAATTGTAGTGGAAGTTTATTAATGAAATAATTCTGTGGGAGAGAAGAAGTATGACTTGCATAGATGAAAATAACTCCCTACTTTTAATAAATCATTTGAAGATTGATATCTTCTGACACCTTTTATCCTGTTCAGAAGTAAAGGGAATCTTTTTATCTGTGCCTGTAGATTTTATTATGTATATGTTTAATTATATACTTTTTTATTACATGTAGCCTTATTACGTATATGTAAACAATTATAGACCAATTAGTTGCATCCTTGTGAAAATATAAAATAGTAACCACAAAGGAGGTTGCTATGGCAAAAGTTTATAAAATTTTGGTCATGTCCTTATGAAAACAAAAATCAAAAATAGCAAATACTACTATTGCAAAAGTATTGTCTTTTGAAAGTATTCTTTAAAAATACCAAACTCTCCAGCTGCATCCATTTTTTCAGTTCATTAATTCATCAGGTATAACCTGAATAGTATTACCCAGCAAACATATTCTACTTGGGATTCTTTCATCCTTCAAGACTTCATGTTGCCCAGGATGAGCAAGATGAGGAATTTTAAATTGAAGTGTTAGGATCCAATCTCAAACTGAAGCTTTTCCTCCCTTTCAAACAAAGCAGTTCTGATGGTACAAAATTGTAAAAGATAACCTTTACCTGCCTTCTTGAAAGTTTATAATGGTATTCAGCACTGATCATTGGAAATACCTGATTTTCATACAACCTATAAATCTGAGTATTGAGTAAAATCAGCTGTCCCTGTCACTTGCATCCTGAGTTTCCTTTGGCTTGAAGTTTCATGAAAATTAAAATAAGAATTACTTTTTAAAAACTTCTGTTTCTGTTTTGACAATTTAGATCCAAAACTAATTTGACAGTTATCCAATAATGCTTTTAACAAAAAATACTTAAATGTAAGCTTGTGAACTGCAGTAGATCTGTTGTATATACCATTATTTCATTTAACAAACGTCACAATGGATTGCCTGATGCACTATTTTATGCACCAATAAGAAATTTTTTTAATGCTGCCAATTATAGTTGTTAGACATTATGAATTATAATTGCATTCCAATGTGAGATGTTAAAATGTGAGAAAATGAGAATCTTCAAATCATTAAAATACAGTGCTTTCCAGTCCTTAAAACATATTTGCAAAGTGTAGGTATATCATTTTACTAAATTAAATTGTCTTCGTAATGTTGTAGTTATAGCAATAATTATAATAATAACATAACAATCGCTGACCTGCTCTTTGTGCTGGGAAGTGTTCTGAAACACTTAGCATAGATTCTCATTTAAACACAACAGTAGTGTCCTGTGAGATAACTTATTTTTATCCCCATCATGTGGATGAGCGAATTGAGCCCCATAAAGGCCAAGTGATCGCTAAAGGTAGGATTCAAACCCAAGTGAGCTGAATCTCAAGGTCATGCTGTTTCTATTCAAATAGACTGCACTTTGATTAATGTGGTGAGTAGTAAAGCTGATAAATACTGTACCTCCTCCAGACAAAAGTAAATATTTGTTTTGCAGCATATGAATAACACGCTATTAAATATTTATAATTACATGAATAATTGTATGCTTTGAGGGAGTGCATTATAATTTTCTAACAAGTCTTCTCACTTTCCTAGGACTGCTCTACATTTGGCCTGTGCCAATGGCCATGTAGAAGTGGTCACCCTCCTAGTGCAGAGAAAATGCGAGCTTAACCTGTGTGACAATGAACAGAAGACACCTCTGCTGAAGGTATGTAGCAGCCATCTTTGCCAGCCTGACATGGTTTTGATGTAATAACTGAGAAGAGAAATGAATTTATCTCATTTAAGTGTATCTCACTGGTGAAACCTATAGAGTATCTGGTTTGAAATCCTAGTTACAGTCTGTTTCTTCATATGATACCGACAGGCCATACAATGCCAGCAAGAGGACTGCACGCTTATTCTTCTGGAATCTGGCGCCAATCCGTATGTCAGGGACATCTCTGGCAACAATGCTCTCCACTATGCAGCTTGTGGCTCACGTATAACAACCGTGGCACGGCTGCTTTTATACAACGTAGACATGGAGGCAAGAAACAAGGTATGCGTCAACCAACTTTATCTACAAAGAGTTGAAATAACATGTTTTTAGCTTCTTTGGTAGCCATAGATAATATAAAATTCTTTCACATAAACATCTGTATGTATGAGTGTGTATATGTAGACACATGCATATATTACATACTGTACCTCAGGCCCTGTCACCATACAAACAACTCCAAAGCCAAGTCAGGGAGGGCTAGAGAAAGGTGGTGCCCATACAAGGGCAGAACAGTCTCCTGGCCACCCTGCACCCCCAGGGGGAAGACCTTCCCATGAGTGCCGGGGAGGGGGTGGTAGGCTCAGAGCCCACAAAGGACTAAAGGCTGAGAGGGGGTGTGAGGAGGTGGTGGAGGCTGGCTGCTCTGCAGCGCCTTAGGAAATGGGTGCTGCGGTACAGGGCCAGAGGAGCTGGGGGAGTGCATGTGGGCGGGGAAGCGGCCGACCACCGGCCCTGAGCACTCTAGGACCCCAGGGCTCTGAAGATCAGGGAGAGGGATTTGGGTCATGTCTGGACATCACAGGGCCATTCCCTGTGCTGGCGCTGCTCTGCCCGCCGTGCACCACCTTAGGGTTTCTCACGTCCTGCTGAGCAGCTCCTGCTGAGCCTTGAGCGGCTCCTCGCCGGCTGGTAGCTGTGCTCGAGGGGCGGGTGGTGTTGAAGCTGGTCTGCCAGTTCCTTTTTCTGTACATACAGTCCCTCCCGTGCTGCATCCCCGACAGGTTGATATAGCTAGGGTCAGTTTTACACATTTGGAAACTCAAGCATTTCCTGACTGAAAATGTTTTGAGGTAACTTAATTATCTAACATTTCAGTTAAAATAATGGCTCTTCTAAGGAAGCATTCGAGTGCAGTTTTCTTGCATGCATTTATGGCAAATATTTGTGAAAACACTGAATTTGTTAAAGTACAGTTTTTCTTTCAAATATTTTTTCCCCACACAAGTTTTCTCTAATTAGTGTAAAACAACACAGGAAAGCCAAGTTTGCCTTGGAAGTAGGCTTTTATCTAAAACTCAAAACAAATGCATTTTATAATATGAAATTATTGCTGCTGTTGACAAGTTGCTATTTCATTAAAAAAGTGACTTACATAAAAGTGATTCCTCTTTCATTGGCTAAAGCTTAAGAGGGAAAAAGGAAAGGGAAAAGGAGAGAGCAATCAGAAATATGCAGGCCAATTTGGAAATTTGGTAAATGAAGGGAAACAACAAGAAGAGGGTTTTTTTGTGTTTGTTTTTTTCCTTCCTTGTTTTTCTATGTTTAGGCGAGATGTCTTTAGGTTTGGGGGATGGTAATTCTTAGTTTGGGAAAGAGGAAGAGTGAGTTGTAAGCTTGCTTAGAGATCGATGTTAGGACTCTGAGGAACCAGATTGTCAGGGAACAGGTGGGGATTAAGTGGGAAACGAGGGAAGAACACATAACGAACTGACATATCCTATTTGCGTAGAAATAGCCATTGCGGTGAGAGTCTAAACTCTTCCCTTCCCATCAAAAACATCTTGATGGGAAGGGAGGAGTTTATGAATAATGAAATGAAGTTACATTTTGAGTTTCTTTTTGAGTCCCTGTTCTCCCCTGACCCAGGAAAATTAAATGCAGTTTTGCTAAGAGACTCGTCTCTTATGCTTCCCTGTTTTTGGCAAAATCCTCAAATGATAGTGCGAGTTGGCCACATATGTGAGACATAAGACTGGTCCAGTGCACCAGTTCTCAGGTAGCTTTGTGCCAGTGAATCAGAATCGCCTGGGGAACCTTAAGAAAAAGTGCAAGCCTAGGCTGTCCCCTGACGATTTTGACTGAATAAGTCTAATAAGGCCTGGATGTGTATATTTAGAAATATTTCCTTGATTTACTGATAAACTCTTGCTTAAGAACTACCGAATGGATAAGTGTAATATATACATTTACATATCTCACAAACCTAAGAAAGCTCTAGATGAGTTGGAGTGAGTTTGATTGGTGCTACTTCCTTAAGTCTCTCCTTTCTGACAATGTTAGCCTGTCTTCCATCTGGCCCTACCTCTGTGACTGAGAAGTTAGAAAATCATATTACTGGCGTTATGTGTTGGCTTAAAGAATAACACGTTTTTGCATCCAGCCATTAGTCATTCCCTGGCACTCGTAATTTGCTTCTTCTGGGTAGTCTTTTAATAAGTAGAGGCTGACCCTTGAAGGATTTTGCATCTTTTGTTTTCATTCAAGTCATTGGGCCAACAAATTGGTTATCACAAGCAGGGTTCTCCAACTGCAATAGTAGTAAATCATGGACCTTGTTTTTAGCTGAAGCCGTGTGATAGACTGTCTCATTACATCTGTTCAATTCATAGAGCTCTGGCAAAATTATGATGGCAATTTTAAACATGGAAATCCATGTACTTAGTGACAATACAGATGGGAATTGTTTTAATAGGTTAGTTTTCAGCAGTCCTATGAACCTAATTATCCATTTGATTAACAATCTAGGAGAATTAAATACAAATAGATTGTAGCTTTCCTAAGCATTGGAAAAATTCTTGGAGGGAGTATTAGGAATCTTTTTTTTTGTCAAATGTACATCACAGTGGTTCAACAGTCCCCCTCCTCCTTCTCCCCTGCAGCCCCGCCCGGTCCCATCCCCTTGATACTAGTCACTTCTCAGTGTCTATGACTCTAATGCTGTTTCGTTCCTTGTGCTTTGCTTTGTCTTTCTATTCCACAAATAAGTGAAATCATATGGTATTTGTCTTTCTCCACCTTTCTCCAACTTCACTCAGCATAATACCCTCTAGCTCCATCTGTGTTGTTGCAAATGGCATGATTTTTTTTAATGGCTGAATAATATTCCATTGCGTATATGCACCGCATCTTCTTTATCCGGTCATCTACTGATGGATGCTTAGGTTGCTTCCATATCTCGGCTATTGCAAACAGTGTGGCGGGAAACATGGGGGTGCATGTGTTTTTTTTTTTAATCAGGGATTTTGTTTTCTTCATTTAAATTCCTAGGAGCAGAATCACTGAGTCAAATGGTGTTTCTGTTTTTAGTTCTCAGAGGGACCTCCATACTGCTTTCCATAATCATTGCACCAATTTTCAGTCCCACCAACAGTGTAGGAGGCTTCCTATTTCTGGGTATTATGAATCTTAATAGCAATTTTTATTATATGTTGGGGTCCAATTTTTTGGTAAACCATATGCTACTAAAGAAAGGGAATATCTTACATACCAGTATTTGCTTTATATACAGCCATTGGAAATGTAACAAATACAAAAACACAAGTGGGCTATAGACTACTGTGGCCCCCGAATACATTTAGTTTGCCTCCATAAATTGAGTCAATATTTAAAATGGAGGAGACTCCTGCAGAACTCTGGGTTTCAGGCTTCTTCTAAAGAATCATATCTGGAATGTTGAGCCCCCGTCCTACTGTGAGGTGTACTGCCAGAGGGCTGCCCCTTTTCTGTTCTCCTATCCCCACCTGGGTCTTTTCTTCCTTGGATCACCAACTCTGCCTCTGTAAGCACGGGGGGTTACAATTTGAGGTTACACTATTTTATAGTATATTTGGATAAAAATTTCAAGATTTTCAAGGTAGTCTGTGTTAATTTGTAATGTAGATTCTACATTATATATTAACCTCAGGAACAGGCTAGAATTTGTAAGTTAGAATTTGTAAGTGGTTTTTTTAAATAACTTTTTGCATGTACTGTAAGTAGTCCTAGTCCTATTGGAATGTCTGTAAGCCTGATGAGGTTAATCATGGTTACAGTCGGCCAGGTTATGCTTATTGCAGACAATATTACGTCTTTCTCCTCAGCATTGTTCCTTAAAACTGCAAGTGATTTAATAACTTTCATTTTGCTACCAATAATCCATGTCAATCAGTATTACAAGTTTTATTGATAAGCCATTCTATTTTTGTTTCATATTTTGCCTGGAATATCCTTTTAATTAGCAATTGAAATGGAAACCAGAATAAAAACTGATTTTTTTAAGAAGTTGATATGCAGGGTCCCAGGGTTATATGATTGAGATTAAAATTTCGTATTGAGCTCACTAACAGTGAAGATAAAACAACTGTCTTCCTACAATAGGACAAAACCCATGGACCATTTAGTAGTAAGCAATCAAGTTTCATTTGAAGCCTGTATCTTTTCATTCAGAACCCAATTCCTGATGACCCATTTGAGGCAGTAGTGCCTGACATTGACATTTGGGAACCTGATACCATTGATAGAAGACAATCAAACAGTTTTGTATACCTGGGGAAAACCTTCATTTTTACTGGAAAGCTGTCAAAAACTGTATCCCTGAAATGCTAATTCCTCAAATATCAATGTTTGCAACAAAAGGTATTGGATAAATAGGGAGTAAGGAAAGTTAAAGAGATTTCTTTAGTACTAGACATATAATGCACAGTTTTAGAATATTTCTCAAACATAGATCATGTAATCTTTTCACTGGGCACAGTCATTAACTTTTAGTAAAGTGAATATTCTTGGGAATGATTATTGTAAGAAACGCTACTCTAGAGAGACTCACTTAGGTTATTAATTCAGTAAAAATATTTAAAGCACTTCCTACTATGTTTTAAAGCATGGAGGTATAGAGAGATTAAGAAATAGCCCCTGACCTCAAAAAGCTCTTGGTTTAGGTGGGGAGCAATAAGGTAAGTACAGAACACCATGGCCAATACTGTGACGGAAGCAAAGCCTTCTTAGAACACTTCAGTGTTTGAAGTGAGTTTTGGAGACTGACGTTGCAGGTAATGTGTTGAAGAGGTAGAGGAGGGGCATTTGCAGAGAAGGAGCAGCAGGTGAAAGCTCTGAGGGCTGAGAAGGGGCCACTTCTTTATTATATGTTCAAGGGCAGAGGATCTCTCATAAGTTTTTGTAAGTTATAAATTGTTTTTGCTCTTTTACAGCATTATCTCACGCCACTTTTACTTGCTGTATCTAAAAACAGTGATCAAGTGGTAGAGTATTTAATAAGTAAAGGAGCAAACGTACACGTCATTGACAAGAACAAAAGGTACAGTAGTGTTTTTCTGAACCCTTATATTGCTCTAGTGTCATGACAACCACTCACATCAGAAGATTAAATTAAGATGATTAATTGATAATTATGTAGTGAAAATATCAACACATCATTAGTTAGTAGAAAAGCAATTATCCTGACTCGGCAACAGCAGGTACAGCAGGGTTCTCTTACAAAAATGAAATTTGGGGACTTCCAGGAAGATGGCGGCGTGAGCAGGGTAGCAGAAATCTCATCCCAACACTATATTTATCTACGAAAATACAGCAAATACAACTAACTATTCCTAAAAGAGAGACCAGAATACACAGGAAAGCGAAAGCGCAGAACTTGCACCCACACCCGAGAGGACTTATCACCCCGCGAGGCGGGTAAGATACGGAGCCGCGACCCGGCGGCACCGGGGCTCTCACCCATCCCGGCACTCCAGCGGGAGGAGAGTATTCAGAGCCTGGAGGGAGTGGAAGAGCAGGTCCGCGAAATAACCAGCCCCGGTGGTCTGCTCCGGGAGCGCTGACACACATCGCGCAGTGCATCGGACTTTTGAGAGACAGAAGGTGCAGGTTTTGTGCCGGGAATGCGCCGGGTCCGTGCATCCAGTGCCCCAGGACAAGAGAAAAGTGTCCGCAGTTTGTAGCGGTCTTGGAGAGGCGTGGGGCCCGGCAAGGGAACACCATCACGAGGAATTTCGGACCCCTTGGCTGGTGACTGAGAAAAGGTAGCAGCCACACTAAAACTTTATACAGAGAACAACAGCCTCCCATTCATTCGAACCCCAACCAGAGCTACAAAGAGTGGCGCCGCCGTGGCTGTGGATTAGTGGAGCAACAGCAACACCTACAGCAGCCTTACAGAATCCAATCCAGGTGGGCGTATTTTTTTTCTTTTCTTTTTCCCTTTCTTTTTTCTTTCTTTTCTTTCTTCTTTCTCTCTTTTCTTTCTCTTCCTTGTTTTTTTGCTTGTTTTTTTCCTATTTTTAATTCTTTTTCCCTTTCTTTTTTCTTTCTTTTCTTTCTTCTTTCTCTCTTTTCTTTCTCTTCCTTCTTTTTTTGCTTGTTTGTTTTTTTCTTGTTTTTTTTTAAAGTCTTAAAGAGCCCAGCTGACATACGTGGCACCTACCAGCGAGCACTCCTATCAACATGAAAAGACAGAGGAATATAGTACCGACAAAAATCAACCAAACCCAGACAACTCCTGAGAGGGAACCTGAAGGAATGGAAATGCAGAATCTTCCTGAAAAAGAATTCAGAGTAAAATTCATAACCATGCTGATGGATCTACAGACAAATATGCAAGAGCTAATGGAGGAAGTGAGGGAAGTCAGGAAAGACAATGCAGAAATGAGACAAGCCATCGACCGTCTTAGCAGCAGACTGGACAAGATGCAAGAGACCGTTAATGCAATAGAAACCAGAGAACACGAATACAGAGGAGCTGAGGCAGAGAGAGATAAAAGGATCGCTAGCAATGAAGGAATATTAAGAGAACTGTGTGACAAATCCAAACTGAACAATATTCGCATTATAGGAGTACCAGAGGAAGAAGAGAGAAAAAGGGATAGAAAGTGTCTTTGAAGAAATAATTGCTGAAAATTTTACCACGCTTGGGAAGGAAATAGTCTCGCAGTCCACAGAAGCCCACAGATCTCCCAACACAAGGGACCCAAGGAAGACAACACCAAGACACATAATAATTAAAATGGCAAAGATCAGACTTCCGGGAAGATGGCGGCGTGAGCAGGGCAGCAGAAATCTCCTCCCTACACTATATTTATCTACGAAACACAGCAAATACATCTATTCCTAAAAGAGAGACCAGAATACACAGGAAAGCACACAGCGTGCAGCTACACCTGAGAGGACTCGACAACCCAAGAGGCGGGTAAGATACGGAGCCCCGAATCGGTGGGACCCGATCACTCCCCCACCCCAGTGCACCAGTGGGAGGAGAGGATTCAGAGCCAGGAGAGAGTGGAAGTATACCCTGCGAAGTAGCCTGCCCTGGCGATCGGCGCAGAGAGCGCTGACCCACATTGCACAGTGCAGTGGAGATTGGAGAGACAGAGGGGCAGGATCTGAGTGGGGAACGCGCCAGGGTGCTTGCAGCCGGCTCCCGGGAAGGAAAAAAGAAAAGCGCGCGCTTTCTTCAGCGGTCTTAAGGAGACAAGAGCCCAGCGGAGGAGCCGGATCACACCAGCACATTAATAATTAAGACGGCAAAGATCAAAGATAAAGACAGGGTATTAAAGGCAGCTAGAGAAAGAAAAAAGATCACCTACAAAGGAAAATCCATCAGACTTCTCAACAGAAACCTTACAGGCCAGAAGAGAATGGCATGATATATTTAATGTTATGAAATAGAAGGGCGTCAAACCAAGAATATTGTATCCAGCACGATTATCCTTTAAATATGATGGAGGGATTAAACAATTTCCAGACAAACGAAAGTTGAGAGTGTTTGCCTCTCATAAACCACCACTACAGGATATCTTAAATGGACTGCTCTAGATGGAAGCACACCTAAGGCTAAAAAGATGTCACTAGAGAAAATAAAATCATAGCAAAGAAAGCAGACCATCCAAATACTAACTAAAGGCAAAAAATAAAACACCTCGTATATAAAGAATCGAGGAGGAAGAATAAGAAGGGAGAGAAATAAAGAAACATCAGACAGTGTTTACAATAACGTAACAATAAAGTTAAGTTAGATTGTTAGATAGTAAAGAAGCAACCCTTGAACCCTTGGTAACCACAAATCTAAAGCCAGCAATGGCAATAAGTACATATCTACCAATAATCACCCTAAATGTAAATGGACTGAATGCACCAATCAAAAGACACAGAGTAACAGAATGGATTAAAAAGCAAGATCCATCTATATGCTGCCTGCAAGAAACTCACCTCAAATCCAAAGATATACACAGACTAAAAGTGAAGGGATGGAAAAAGATATTTTATGCAAACAACAAAGAGAAAAAAGCAGGTGTAGCAGTACTTGTATCAGACAAAATAGACTTCAAAACGAAGAAAGTAGCAAGAGATAAAGAAGGACATTACATAATGATAAAGTGGTCAGTCCAACAAGAAGATATAACCATTATAAATATATATGCACCCAACACAGGAGCGCCAGCATATGTGAAACAAATACTAACAGAATGAAAGGAGGAAATAGACAGCAATGCATTCATCTTAGGAGACTTCAACACACCACTCACTCCAGAGGACAGAACAACCAGACAGAAAATAAGTAAAGACACAGAGGCACTGAACAACACACTAGAACAGATGGACCTCACAGACATCTACAGAACTCTACACCCAAAAGCAACAGGATACACATTATTCTCAAGTGCACATGGAACATTTTCCAGAATAGACCACATACTAGGCCACCAAAAGAACCTCAGTAAAGTCAAAAATATTGAAATTCTACCAGCCAACTTCTCAGATCATAAATGTATAAAACTAGAATTAAATTTTAGAAAAAAAAAGTCTCACAAATACATGAAGACTTAGCAACATTCTCCTAATTAATCAATGGGTTAATGAACAAATCAAAACAGAAATCAAAGAGTATATGGAGACAAATGACAACAACAACACAAAGCCACAACTTCTGTGGGACGCAGCAAAGGCACTTCTAAGAGGAAAGTATATTGCAATCCAGGCCTATTTAAAGAAAGAACATTCCCCAAATGAATAGTCTACAGGCACAATTACTGAAATTGGAAAAAGAACAAATGAGACCCAAAGTCACCAGAAGGAGGGACATAATAAAGATCAGAGAAGAAATAAATAAAATTGAGGAGAATAAAACAGTAGAAAAAAATCAATGAAACCAAGAGCTGGTTCTTTGAAAAAATAAACAAAATAAATAAACCCCTAGCCAGACTCATTAAGAGAAAAAGAGAATCTATACATGTAAACAGAAACAGAAACAAGAAAGGAAAAATCACAACGGACCCCACAGAAATACAAAGAATTATAAGAGAATATTATGAGAATCTATATGCTAACAAGCTGGAAAACCTAGAAGAAATGGACAACTTTTTAGAAAAATACAACGTTCCAAAACTGACCAAACAGGAAACAGAAAAACTAAACAGACCAATCACCAGCAACGATATTGAATCGGTAATCAAAAACTACCCGAGAACAAAAACCCCAGACCAGATGGATGCACTAACAAATGGAAATTTATCCCATGCTCCTGGCTAGGAAGAATAAATATTGTCAAAATGGCTATACTACCTAAAGCAATCTACAGATTCAATGCAATCCCGATCAAAATACCAACAGCATTCTTCAATGAACTCGAACAAATAATTCTAAAATTCGTATTGGAACGACAAAAGACCCCGAATAGTCAAAGCAATCCTGAGAAAGAGGAATAAAGAGGGGGAATTACGCTCCCGGACTTCAAGCTCTACTACAAAGCCACAGTAATCAGGACAACTTGGTACTGGCACAAAAACAGAGCCACAGACCAGTGGAATAGAATAGAAAATCCAAACATCAACCCAAACATATACAGTAAATTACTATTTGATAAGGGAGCCTTGGATATACAATGGGGAGATGACGGCCTCTTCAGCAGCTGGTGTTGGAAAAACTGGACAGCTACATGTAAGAGAATGAAACTGGACTACTGTCTAACCCCATACACAAAGGTAAACTCAAGGTGGATCAAAGACCTGAATGTAAGTCATGAAACCATAAAACTCTTAGAAAAACATATAGGCAAAAATCTCTTTGACATAAACATGAGTGACTTCTTCATGAACATATCTCCCGGGCAAGGGAAACAAAAGGAAAAATGAACAAGGGGGACTATATCAAGCTGAAAAGTTTCTGTACAGCAAAGGACACCATCAGTAGAACAAAAAGACATCCTACAGTATGGGAGAATATATTCATGAAAAACATATCTGAGAAAGGGTTGACATCCAAAATATATAAAGAACTCATGCACCTTAACAAACAGAAAGCAAATAATCCAATTAAGAAATGGGAAGAGGACATGAATAGACACTTCTCCAAAGAAGAAATTCCGATGGCCAATAGGCACATGAAAAGATGCTCCACATCACTAAGCATCAGAGAAATGCAGATTAAAACCACAATGAGATGCCACCTCACACCAGTGAGGATAGCCAACATCCAAAACACAAACAACAACAAATGTTGGCGAGGATATGGAGAAAAGGGAACCCTCCTACACTGCTGGTGGGAATGCAAATTCGTTCAACTATTGTGGAAAGCAGTATGGAGTTTCCTCAAAAACTCAAAATAGAAATACCTTTTGACCCAGGAATTCTGCCTAGGAATTTACCCTAAGACTGCAGCAGCCCAGTTTGTAAAAGACATATGCACCCCTATGTTTATCGCAGCACTATTTACAATAGCCAAGAAATGGAAGCAGCCTAAGTGTCCATCAGTAGATGAATGGATAAAGAAGAGGTGATACATATACACAATGGAATATTATTCAGCCATAAGAAGAAAACAAATCCTACCATTTGCAACAACATGGATGGAGTTAGAGGGTATTATGCTCAGTGAAATAAGCCAAGCCGAAAAAGACAAGTATCAAATGATTTCACTCATATGTGGAGTATAAGAACAAAGAAAAAAACTGAAGGAACAAAACAGCAGCAGACTCACAGAACCCAAGAACAGACTAATAGTTACCAAAGGGAAAGGAACTGGGGAAGATGGGTGGTAAGGGAGGGATAAGAGGGAAAAGGGGCATTACGATTAGCAGATGTAATGTTGGGGGGGGGCATGGGGAGGGCTGTACAACTCAGAGAAGACAAGTAGTGATTCTATAGCATGTCACCACACTGATGGACAGTGACTGTAATGGGGTTGGTGGGGCGGACCTGATGAAGGGGTAGATTTATAACCATAATATTGCACATGTAATTGTAGATTAATGATATCAAAATAAACTCAAGAAAATGAAATTTGGAGTCATTTCTTTCCCCATATGATTTTAGATGAGCTAAAGTGTGGGTTTCATATCAGTTTTTTTTAAGTACAGACTCTTTAAAGATGGAACTTTGAACTTTTTAACCATTTTATAGTATTTTTTGACCTCCACTTTACATATATTTTTCCCTAGAAGATCCTTAGGCATAAATAAACATTGATTTTATCTTTTGGATGTGTCTTTGCTTTAAGGTGCTTTCTTTAAAGAATACTGATGTTACTAGGTTATTCCTGTGGCTGTTCATGACTATTACCAGATACTATGGGTTCATCAGTTTTTATCCTTTTTCATTTCTTGTATATTTTGATGTTTTTATTTTTCATTGGTATGGTAGAAGGAAGAAAGATAGCTCTTTAACTGAAAACACTTTCCATTTACTGAAGACAAGTCATAGGTGGGTGATGAAGAGAAGAGAGATGAGCTTTAGATTCTCACAAGACTGGGTTTACTTCCTAGCTTTCCTACTTCCTAGGTGTGTGCTCCTAGGAACATTACTTATCAGCACCAGTATGCTTCTTGAAATGAAAAGGAGGATATTAATACATCTGTCAGGGGTGGTTGTGTATAAGTCAGATTATAGATACATCATTTAGTTTAGTGCCTAGCACATACTTAGCATCTTAACTGCAACTATGAGTATTACCATTCTTACTAATATTGTTTCAAGCCTACAAATGGCTTTTATGTATCTGACCTCTAGCTGACTCTTTGAAGTATACTCTATCAGAGTAAGGAAGAAATGGGGAATTTTTCATTTAAATCTTCGCCTACTTCAGATAAGTCACCTCACCATAGTTTCTTGTCTATGAGAGAACTTTAAAGTAGCAACTTCCATGACATTATAACCAAGTGGCACAAAAGGCTGCCTTTTTGCTCTTCATTTAAGTCTTGGAGATAATTTACAAAGATGAACCCTTGAACATGTGAATGGTCAGCTCTGCACAGACAGGCAAGATTTTAACTTGGTAAAGTATATCGACCTAGCTATTTAAGTAACTTAATTAAAGTTCCTAAGGGTGAAGTTATTTCTCTGTTGTTTTAGAACGGCACTCATGTATGCTGTAATGAATGGATCAAAAAATATAGTCAAGCTTCTTTTTCAGCAAGATATTAATGTCTGTTCTCAAGATATCTATGGCTGTACTGCAGAAGAATACGCTTTTACTTATGGTTTTTTTATGTAAGTATTTACATTAAAATGCTAGCTACCACTCAACTGAGGTATAAAATACTTTAAATGTTATTTAATATGTAACAGATGAGATTTCATAGTTGGATTCAGGCAGTTTTGGAATGGCAGTGAGTGAGTCCCCGTGATGAGCCAGAAACCCATCAAGGCTGTAAGTAGCAATGGTGCCTGCTTCTTTATCACAGGACTTTAAGGCATAACATTATCCATTCCATTCCAGGTATAACCCCTATGCATGGTGCATAGATAATGTCACATGTCTGATTTTTCTCGATAGCAGAAAATCCTGTGTGTTTCCCTGGGGACTATCTCCTATACTCTCCCCTTTGCATTTTCCAAGAACCTAAGGGATTCCCTAAGACCAAAGACACAGTCCTATTTCATAAGTCACTTGGAGAGGGAAAAAGGACCTTGTAATCATTCTGTTGTTTCCGCTGATTGTACTGCTGCAGCCTTGCTACTGAAACAGCCCTGCAGGCAGCTCTGATTAACCTTTGCTCCCAGGAGGCCCTTGCCATTCTGGATTCCTCAGGCTTCATGGTGAGCCACACGTAGACTAACAAAGCTGCACCTTTTCTCGGTTCTCATCCATATGCCTATATGCTCAGCCACTATTGGAGAGCACCAGCACCCTGTTCTGGCGGCGGGGCCTGCGAGCCTCAACCACACACTTTGCACAGCGTCAAAACCCTGTGGAGCGCTCACATCCTGGCGGAGATCTCCACCATGAGTCACCTGTTGAGGATCTTGTCTGTCTGTCTGGTTTGTAGATATTATTTGGGACCAGTAACTGCTGATATTAGCAGAGATTTTGAAATAATGCTGCAGGAAGACAGCGGACTTGCCTTTCTCCTTGGATGTTCTGTACCCACCAGATCTTCAGAACCTGTGGAGCACCTTTCTTCATGATGAAGTGCCTTGTATGGCCCTCCCACAGTTGTGGGCAACAGCTTGCCTGAGATTCCATAATTAAGGTTGGCCTGTTAAGTGGTCTGTTTCCCATAATAATAAATATCTCCCAAGTGAATTGAGAGGCTTTCAGGTTTCAAAATACTTTCAGATTCTGCCTCAGAAGAAAGGCCAGCATAAAACAAGAATTTGTGAATATCAAGTAGGTTAGTTGGCATTAGGAGAGCTAAGTGCCATCGTCTCTCATCGGAATCCACGTACAAGAGCAGGGGTCAGTCTTCCAAGAAAATTGGAGATGAACATGGAGATGAAGCATCATTCAAATAAGATCTGCTGCATCCGAGTTGGAGGAGATGGAGAAGGAATAGTAGCAGTCAGAGCCAGGTCTTGGCTTGGAGTAGTTATCGGCCCTTGGTGTGATGAGCTACACCGATAGGGGACATTACATCCAGTGTAATGAGATAATATATTTATAATACTTTATGATCGCTGAGAGGCCATGAATTCCCACAAAGAAAGAACAGCTGACAACCAGAAATAATAACATTTTCCAGGCATGGCAACTAATCTGTCAGAACCTGTGAACACTCACATTGGGTTTTATTTGCCATTCCAAAATAATTTCAAGTCAAAGAACAAATCATTCCATTGCTCGAGTGTTTCTCCAAGCATTTTGGGGATACAGTAGCTCCTGAAATCCTTCTAGCAACCTTGTAAAATAACGTGACAAGATCACTACTTTCTAGATGAAGACTTTGAATTGAAGAGAAGCAGCTTATCCAGGAACAAATAGCTTTCGGTTTTAGAGCTAGGCCTTCTGAGTGCAAGACACATCCCTATGGCAAGCTAACTCTGACTCATTTACTGAGCAGTGTGCCCTCAGTTCATGACTGGTCCACCTCACTATCTTACTCTTTTCCTTCTCTAATTATTTGCTTACTAAAAAGTTTGTAGAACTTAAAAATTTTGAGTATATGAGCTGTTTAAGGTTTTGACATAAGCTGGGTTATTATACAGAATAAAACTTAGAGTTTAATGTATTTGGTGTTTTCCATATCAGTATTAAAATAGTAATATTTATACCTTTTTTTACACATAGGATTTCCCAGGTGATTTCTAAACATACAGTGGAAACTGAAGCTAGAAATTCTTCTCAAAATTATCAAAACTCTTCCCCAGGTAAGAGTTGACACAGTGAATTATTCTTGGTGGTCCTACCATAGATAAAGTATGAATAAGGGAGTTTTCATAATGAAAGAGCAATGAAGAAAAACAGTGTATAATTTGCATGTATGTTTTGTCTTTCTTAATTTCTTTCTTAATAGGCCAATATTCAGAATTATTTATGAAGCTAATTGTAGGTAATTCAAAATCTGAGATGGTATTGTCTGAAAGGAATTCGTTTACTTAGCCATGACCCCTAAAATCCCACATGATAATTTTTGTGTAAATAAGAGAAAGATTTTTAAGTTAATATATTTTTTATAATTTATTTTGGTATCATTATTCTATAATTACATGTGCAATATTATCATTATTAAACTACCCCTTCATCAGGTCCCCCCCACCAACCCCATTACAGTCACTGTCCATCAGCGTAGTGAGATGCTATAGAATCACTACTTGTCTTCTCTGAGTTGTACTGCCCTCCCCGTGCCCCCCCAACATTACATCTGCTAATCGTAATGCCCCTTTTTCCCTCTTATCCCTCCCTTCCCGCCCATTTTCCCCAGTCCCTTTCCCTTTGGTAACTATTAGTCCGTTCTTGGGTTCTGTGAGTCTGCTGCTGTTTTGTTCCTTCAGTTTTTTTCTTTGTTCTTATACTCCACATATGAGTGAAATCATTTGATGCTTGTCTTTTTCGGCTTGGCTTATTTCACTGAGCATAATACCCTCTAGCTCCATCCATGTTGTTGCAAATGGTAGGATTTGTTTTCTTCTTATGGCTGAATAATATTCCATTGTGTATATGTACCACCTCTTCTTTATCCATTCATCTACTGATGGACACTTAGTGTGCTTCCATTTCTTGGCTATTGTAAATTGTGCTGCAATAAACATAGGGGTGCATATGTCTTTTTCAAATTGGGCTGCTGCATTCTTAGGGTAAATTCCTAGGAGTGGAATTCCTGGGTCAAATGGTATTTCTATTTTGAGTTTTTTGAGGAACCTCCATACTGCTTTCCACAATGGTTGAAATAATTTGCATTCCCACCAGCAGTGTAGGAGGGTTCCCTTTTCTCCACATCCTCGCCAACATTTGTTGTTGTTTGTGTTTTGGATGTTGGCCATCCTCACTGGTGTGAGGTGATATCTCATTGTGGTTTTAATCTGCATTTCTCTGATGATTAGTGATGTGGAGCATCTTTTCATGTGCCTGTTGGCCATCTGAATTTCTTCTTTGTAGAAGTGTCTATTCATGTCCTCTGCCCATTTCTTAATTGGATTATTTGCTTTTTGTTTGTTGAGGTGCATGAGTTTTTTATATATTTTGGATGTCAACCCCTTATCAGATATGTCATTTATGAATATATTCTCCCATACTGTAGGATGTCTTCTTGTTCTACTGATGGTGTCCTTTGCTGTACAGAAGCTTTTCAGGTTGATATTGTCCCACATGTTCATTTTTGCTTTTGTTTCCCTTGCTTGAGGAGATGCATTCAGGAAGAAGTCGCTCATGTTTATGTCAAAGAGATTTTTGCCTATATTTTTTTCTAAGAGTTTTATGGTTTCATGACTTACATTCAGGTCTTTGATCCACCTTGAGTTTACCTTTGTGTATGGGGTTAGACAGTAGTCCAGTTTCATTCTCTTACATGTAGCTGTCCAGTTTTTCCAACACCAGCTGCTGAAGAGGCTGTCATCTCCCTAATGTATATCCAAGGCTCCTTTATCAAATATTAACTGACTGTATATGTTTGGGTTAATGTTTGGATTTTCTATTCTATTCCACTGGTCTGTGGCTCTGTTTTTGTGCCAATACCAAGTTGTCTTGATTACTGTGGCTTTGTAGTAGAGCTTGAAGTCAGGGAGTGTAATTCCCTCTGTTTTTTTCCTTCTTCTCAGGATTGGTTTGCTATTCGGGGTCTTTTGTGGTTCCATATGAATTTTAGAATTATTTGTTCGAGTTCATTGAAGAATGCTGTTGGTATTTTGATTGGGATTGCATTGAATCTGTAGATTGCTTTAGGTAGTATAGCCATTTTGACAATATTTATTCTTCCTAGCCAAGAGCATGGGATGAATTTCCATTTGTTAGTGTCCTCTTTAATTTCTCTTAGGAGTGTCTTGTAGTTTTCAGAGTACACGTCTTTCACTTCCTTCGTTAGGTTTATTCCTAGGTATTTTATTCTTTTTGATGTAATTGTGAATGGAATTGTTTTTCTGATTTCTCTTTCTGTTATTTTATCATTAGTGTATAGGAAAGCAACAGATTTCTGTGTGTTAATTTTGGAACCTGCAACTTTGCCTAATTCAGATATTAGTTCTAGTAGTTTTGGAGTGCAGTCTTTAGTTTTTTTTATGTACAATATCATGTCATCTGCAAATAGTGACAATTTGACTTCTTCTTTACCAATCTGGATGCCTTGTATTTCTTTGTTTTGTCTGATTGCCGTGGCTAGCACCTCCAGTACTATGTTGAATAACAGTGGAGAGAGTGGGCATCCCTGTCTTGTTCCAGATCTTAGATGAAAAGCTTTCAGCTTCTCGCTGTTAAGTATGATGTTAGCTGTGGGTTTGTCATATACGGCCTTTATGATGTTGAGGTACTTGCCCTCTATACCCATTTTGTTGAGAGTTTTAATCATGAATGGATGCTGAATTTTGTCAAATGCTTTTTCAGCATCTATGGAGATGATCATGTGGTTTTTGTTGTTCTCTTTGTTGATGTGGTGGGTGATGTTGATGGATTTTCGAATGTTGTACCATCCTTGCATCCCTGGGATGAATCCCACTTGATCATGGTGTATGATCCTCTTGATGTATTTTTGAATACAGTTTGCTAATATTTTGTTGAGTATTTTTGCATCCACGTTCATCAGGGATATTGGTCTGTAGGTTTCTTTTTTGGTGAGGTCTTTGCCAGGTTTTGGTATTAGAGTGATGGTGGCTTCACAGAATGAGTTTGGAAGTATTCCCTCCTCTTCTATTTTTTGGAATACTTTAAGGAGAATGGGTGTTATTTCTTCTGTATATGTCTGGTAGAATTCAGAGGTGAATCCATCTGGTCCGGGGGTTTTGTTCTTGGGTAGTTTTTTGATTACCACTTCAATTTCGTTGCTGGTGATTGGTCTGTTTAGGTTTTCTGTTTTTTGTTTGGTCAGTTTTGGAAGTTTGTATTTTCTAAGAAGTTGTCTATTTCTTCTAGGTTTTACAGCTTGTTAGCATATAGATTCTCATAATATTCTCTTATAATTCTTTAAATTTCTGTGGGATCTGTCGTGATTTTTCCTTTCTCATTTCTGATTCTGTTTATGTGTGTAGATTCTCTTTTTCTCTTAATGAGTCTGGCTAGGAGTTTATCTATTTTGTTTATTTTTGCAAAGAAGCAGCTCTTGGTTTCATTGATTTTTTCTATTGTTTTATTCTTCTCAATTTTATTTATTTCTTCTCTGATCTTTATTATGTCCTTCCTTCGGGTCACTTTAGGCTCATTTGTTCTTCTTTTCCAATTTCCGTAATAGTGTCTTTAGACTATTCATTTGGGAATGTTCTTCCTTCTTTAAATAGGCCTGGATTGCAATATACTTTCCTCTTAGAACTGCCTTTGCTGCGTCCCACAGAAGTTGTGCCTTTGTGTTGTTGTTGTCATTTGTCTCCATATACTCTTTGATTTCTGTTATTTGGTCATTAACCCATTGATTAATTAGGAGAATGTTGTTAAGTCTCCATATATTTGTGAGCCTTTTTCTTTCCTTTCTAAAATTTAATTCTAGTTTTATACTTTTATGATCTGAGAAGTTGGTTAGAATTTCAATATTTTCGACTTTATCGAGTTCTTTTTGTGGCCTAGTATGTGGTCTATTCTGGAAAATGTTCCATGTGCACTTGAGAAGAATGTGTATCCTGCTGCTTTTGGGTGCAGAGTTCTGTTGATGTCTGTTAGGTCCATCTGTTCTAGTGTGTTGTTCAGTGCCTGTGTGTCTTTACTTATTCTCTGTCTGGTTGATCTGTCCTTTGGAGTGAGTGGTGTGTTGAAGTCTCCTAAAATGAATGCATTGCTGCCTATTTCCTCCTTTAATTCTGTTAGTATTTGTTTCACATATGCTGGCACTCCTGTGTTGGGTGCATATATATTTATAATGGTTATATCTTCTTGTTGGACTGACCACTTTATCATTATGTAATGTCCTTCTTTATCTCTTGCTACTTTCTTCGTTTTGAAGTCTATTTAGTCTGATCCAAGTACTGCAACACCTGGTTTTTTCTCTTTGTTGTTTGCATGAAATATCTTTTTCCATCCCTTCACTTTTAGTCTGTGTATATCTTTGGGTTTGAGGTGAGTCTCTTGTAAGCAGCATATAGATGGGTCTTGCTTTTTTATCCATTCTGTTACTCTGTGTCTTTTGATTGGTGCATTCAGTCCATTTACATTTAGGGTGGTTATTGATAGATATGTACTTATTGCCATTGCTGGCTTTAGATTCGTGGTTACCAAAGGTTCAAGGGTTGCTTCTTTGCTATCCAACAATTTAACTTAACTTTCTTGTTAAATTATTGTAAACACCGTCTTTCGTGGCTTTATTTCTCTCCCTTCTTATTCTTCCTCCTCGATTCTTTATATACTAGGTGTTTTATTCTTGCCTTTAGTTAGTACTTGGATGGTCTGCTTTCTTTGCTATGATTTTATTTTCTCTGGTGACATCTTTTTAGCCTTAGGGGTGCTTCCCTCTAGAGCAGTCCGTTTAAGATATCCTGTAGTGGTGGTTTATCAGAGGCAAATTCTCTTAGCTTTCGCCTGTCTGGAAATTGTTTAATCCCTCCGTCATATTTAAATGATAATCGTGCTGGATATAATACTCTTGGTTCGTGGCCCTTCTGTTTCATTACTTTAAATATATCATGCCATTCTCTTCTGGCATGTAAGGTTTCTGTTGAGAAGTCTTATGATAGTCTGATGGGTTTTCCTGTGTAGGTGATCTTTTTTCTCTGTCTAGCTGCCTTTAGTACTCTGTCTTTATGTTTGATCTTTGCCATTTTAATCATTATGTGTCTTGGTGTTGGGTTCCTTGGGTCCCTTGTGTTGGGAGATCTGTGGACTTCCGTGGACTGCGAGACTATTTAATTCCCCAGCATGGGAAAGTTTTCAGCAATTATTTCTTCAAAGACACTTTCTATCCCTTTTTCTCTCTCTTCTTCCTCTGGTACTCCTATAATGTAAATATTGTTCCGTTTGGATTGGTCACACCGTTTTCTTAATATTCTTTCATTCCTAGAGTTCTTTTTATCTCTCTCTGCCTCAGGTTCTCTGTATTCCTGTTCTCTGATTTCTATTCCATTAACAGCCTCTTGCATCTCATCCAGTCTGCTGTTAAGGCCATCAATTGCTTGTCTGATATCTGCATTGTCTTTCCTCACTTCCCTCACTTCCTCCCTCAGCTCTTGCACATTTCTCTGTAGATCCATCAGTATGGTTATGACTTTTGTTCTAAATTCTTTTTCAGGAAGACTGTGCATTTCCATCCCTTCAGGCTCCCTCTCTGGGGTTGTCTGGTTGATCTTAGTCTGGACCATATTCCTCTGTCTTTTCATGGCTATAGAATTGGTCACTGGTAGTTGCCACGTATGTCAGCTGAGCTCTTTAAGACTTTAAAAAGAGAAAGAGAAAAAAAAGGGAAAGAAGGAAAAGAAAGAGAAGAAAGAACAAAAAACAAAACAAACAACAAAAAAAACACCTACCGGGAGTAGATAATGTGGGGATGCTGTAGGTGGCGCTGTTGCTCCACTATTTCGCAGCCGTGGCCTCCCCGCTCCGCTGGGCCCTTTATAGCTCTGGCTGGGGTGGGAACAAATGGGAGGCTGTTGATCTTTGTGGAAAGTCTAAGTGTGGCCACCCTCTTCCAGTCGCCAGCTAAGGGGTCCAAAGCTCCCCAGGACTCCCAGCCTGCTAGGCTGAGTGTGCTGTGGCGATCTGGCTCCTCCGCTGGGCTTCTGTCTCTTTAAGACCGCTGAGAAAAGCGCGCGGTTTTTTTTTTCCCTTCCCGGGAGCTCGCTGCAAGCACCATGGGGCATCCCCCGCTTAGATCCTGCACCCTCTGTCTCTCGAATTTCCGCTACACCGCACGATGTGTGGCAGCGCTCCCCGCGCAGATCACCAGGGCTGGTTATTTCCCGGGGTGTACTTCCACTCACTCCCGGCGCTGAATCCTCTCCTCCTGCCGGTGCACTCTAGTGGATGAGTGCTCGGGTCCTGACAGGTTGTGGCTCCATATCTTACCCGCCTTGCGGGGTGCCGTGTCCTCTCAGGTGTAGCTGCATGCTGTGTGCTTTCCTGTATATTCTGGTCTCTCTCTTAGGAATAGTTGTATTTGCTGTATTTTCATAGATATATATAGTTTTGGAAGGAGATTTCTGCCGCCCCGCTCACACCGCCATCTTCCTGGAAGTCTATTAAGTTAATATTTTGTATGTTTCCTCTATATAACATTATAACAAATTGGACTTGTCATAATAAAGTAAAAAATAAAGTTGAAAAAGGATAAAAATAGAATTTTTAAATTTCTTTTACAACCAATGGATTACATTTAGTAAGTGAATATTTCTTATTACATAGTGATTTGTCTCTCTAATAAAAATAACTATCTTTAAAGCTGGGAACTCAGCAGTAACTTCCTGGGGCCATCATAAATGGCAGTCAGTCAGGATTGCATAATTTCACTGGTGTCCAGAAATACCAGGGAGACAGGCTCTTAAAGACACCTGCTGGCAGTACAGGAGTCAGAAAAGCAATGCGTCATTGAGAAACACAGATTCCTTTACATATCCTTACACCATCATGGCCTCACCGTTATTGGCTTTGTTCCTCCTACGTCAAAACAGCGTATCTTAGACCAGATGCTATCTGTCACTTCTGCCCAACGGTGCCACTGTAGTTTGAAGGTGGTCCTAGACAAATGTAAGTGAATAATAAGCATAACTGCACTTGTCCTGCCTGTGGGTTTCAGCCCCAGGCCAGTTCACTACGGATTCAATGTGACCAAAGAAATGAGAGTAAAATGTTCTTGGGGTGAAAGGGTTATACCCAACTTAATTTCCACGGTGGCAGATCAATCACTAAAATCCCATTCACTCAGAGCGAGTCTGCATGCAACAAGCTGGCCTCTGCCTCTGGGCTCCTCCGCCCACACAGCCATCCTCTGGGCCTCTCTTTTCAGCCCTGCCACCACTCCAGCCTCAGCTCTGCTCTCCTTCAGCCTAGCGGCCCTGCCACCGTGTCGCACCCAGACCACTGGGCGGAGCTCTTGATGTAGAGTTAGCAGCAACGTCGTGCCCACACGTGTGTAGTGAGTTAGCCAAGCAGGGCCAGGTGAGAATCCTAGCCACAGGAACTCTCATTTTATCCATACTGCTCCCAAAAGACTCGGTAGAAAACCAGATGGCGGATTGGATTTGGCCTGTGGGCCATAGCTTGCTGACCCCTCATATAGGGGACAGGATGAAGGAAACCACAGAAAGAGACTGAGAGGCGAAGGAAGCTTTTGTTTCTTGGACTCGTATCAGCCCATCTTGAAGTATTTGTTCACCCACGAATACCAATTTAGTGTGCTCGATTCGTTCAACTTCAAATGTGGGTCTTTTTCTAGGCCTTATATCTTTCTCATTTCATTTTCTTAAAAATTGTATTCCTTTACACAGTAAAAATACTAGTTTGTCACTTTCTTGGTTTTCTGTTGTTGTTGTGAAACTATCAAGAGTCCATGTTTGACTAGAGGGGCAGCAGTGGAGAGAGATAAAGCAGGGCAGAAAAATAAGACTTAATGGTAATTGAATGAGATGTAAATTGGCTCGTAGCTCTCCAGGTTTCGGGAGCATGCAAATTGGACATGAAGAATGAACAGCGAAGGCAGTGGGTCAACAGAAAAGACAAGATTTTCTTCTTTTTCTGCACATGTTGAATGTGTTGGGATATCCATGTAGGATGTTTTCAGTAATTGGATAATTAAATAATAGGAGTTTGTAGGTAGAGAGCTCCAGTGTTGGAGAGGCACCCTGGAAATAATCTGATTATAATTATTAGGCAAACTCATATATCTGCATGAGCTTGTTTGTGTTGGAGAAGATGTAGAATGAGAGACCAGTGGCAACCCCTGGGAACAGCAACATTGAAAGGATGGGGTGGGCAGGGGAGAGTCAGTAGAAGACTGAGTGTTATTAGAGATAAGCAGCAGAGCAGGTGGGTCCAGACAGACACTGTAGAAACAGAAGGAGACCGTCTGAAGAGGTGTTACTTTATAAAACTGGAATGACAAAGTCTGTCTTACTTCTTTTGTACCTGGAAATAGGGCCAGAGAGGGTCTGTGTCCTGGGTTTTGCCATGCTGTGAAGTACAGCACCTGTAGACCCAGCTTTCTGGTGGTGGGGTTTTGTTCTGAACTGAGCAATCCCAACTGGAGAGCTGGGGAAGTTGTGTTGTGTTACGTGAAAGCAAAATAGAATATTCTCCTCTCACTGCGCCTAGTGGTGAGTGTCCAGAAAAGTCATGCTATTTAAGTTTGACATTGTCAGTTTATGATCCTGATTCTTCTACTGATACCATTTTCTGTCAGTCTGATCGAGTTTCGATAGGATTATGGTTACTGTGAATAGCAGTTCCCTTGTAGGTATCACATTTTGAAAAAATACACAGGAGCGGAAGTAATTGTTGTTAATACATCAATTGTGTACCAGCAGCATAATTAATATTCATTCCGCTATAGTCTCCATGTGTGGTCCCAGATGGACGCTTTTTAACAAAGCATCAGTCTTACACTTCTAATAGTTTGTATTTTTCTAGTGTTGATTTAAAGTGTATTTTATTTTTTCTCTACTAGGAAAGGAGCATTCTGAAGAAGACTCTTCACACAGGTAGGTTCTATGGTTTTTTTAAAAATTGAATGTTAACTGAAGGAATGCACAGAAAATAAACTATCATGTTGAGTGTGCTACTCCGGGCTGGTCACTGTTAAGGTGCTTAACACTTGTTATCTTACTGCAGTAGCTTTGCAAAGTAGCCGTGCTGTGATAGCCTTGTTTTTGTTAATTAGGCAACTGTGGTTCAGGTGGGTTGATGGATTGACCCATGATTCCACAGGGACCAGTAGCTGACCCATGATTTGACTGTCAGTCTGCCTGGCTCCCGGTCCATTCACTTTTGTCAGAATAGATTGATAGGATCAAGTGGACCATTTGATAAAGTCAAATTCAGCTAAGTGTTAACTCTGATGTATATCAGAGTTTTCTTAAGAAGCCCGGTTAGTCCAAGCATTTGTCCTAACATATTTGACCGTTGCAGTGGTTACCAGTACCTTCTTTTTACTAGCATCAAAGTTTAATGGCAGATCTCAGTTGGCTATGGCCACAGAACCAACCATAGGATTTATATTAGCAAGATCTAATCAGACATGTATCCTTGGATATAGTGATACCTACTCTCCTTGAGATGAATTATTTTTCCATAAGTAAAGAATATCTATGAGTAGACCATGTTATGTTGGTGAAATTCACTGTCTATCTGGAAACTATGAGAGATTTCTGTACATGCTGACTTCTCAGTCTGGTTTCCCTTCTCATTAACACCCTTGTCTGGGTCTGTGAAAATTCATCCTTCCTTACTTGCTTCCCTTTTCCCCTTTCCCTTTTCCATTTCCCGTGCACTTTCCTTCTTTCCTTCCACGTTTTTTTCTTCCATGACATTACTATAATCTTTTCTGGATTTTTTAACTTCTTTCTCTGCTTTTCATGGTGTTTCTTTTTTTCTGTTAGTTTTCCCACTTCTGCCCGCTGAGTATTCTCCACATTTCCATAGACAACATCAAAAGCTCAAAGAATTTCAGGATTGTGAGGATTCCCAGAGATTAATCAAAACACCCTCCAGAACTTCAGCCTGTGTTGAACATCCTGGCCAAGTGGTTGTTCAAATGGAGAATTTTAAACCCAAAGAGAGCAAAGTAGTTAATTAATTAGTTAATTGGATATGGTAAGTGCCAGAGATGAGGTTTCAATTCAGGTTTCTTCCTTTTTTTTATCATCCTGTAGGTGAGTGTTTTCATAATAGAATGGTGGGGAGTGGGTCTACTGAACACAATGAAAGAATGAATTTCTAGGAGAGATCCCGTTTCCAGAGGACCACACTAGGGTGGACAGAACTAAGGGTTTTCGAAAAAAGGTTAGAGTTTTTGGAGTTTATGACAAGTTAGATAAAGATGAATTATAAAAACAGGGGCACGGAGTGTTGGGAGTTCTCCAGAAAGGCGTTTTAAATCGTGAGCTCAAGGGAGTCCTGAGTTTTACTAAAAGATAATGGAGGCATTTAAAGCTTTTTTGACAACAGAAACCAAATTTTAATTATACCAAAAAATTCATTTCATAGCCAACTCTTCATTCTTGTTTTTTTTAAACAAAACAGACTCACTCGTTTTTGTTACACATACAGGAGTAGGGGTCAGTCTTCCAAGTCAATTGGAGACGAACATGGAGATGAAGCATCATTCAAATAAGATCTGCTGCATCCGAGTTGGAGGAGATGGAGAAGGAATAGTAGCAGTCAGAGCCAGGTCTTGGCTTGGAGTAGTTGTCTGCCCTTGGTGTGATGAGCTACAATGATAGGGGACATTACATCCAATGTAATGAGATAATATATTTATAATACCTTTATGATAGCTGAGAGGCCGTGAATTCCCACAAAGAAAGAACAGCTAACAACCAGAAATAATAACATTTTCCAGGCATGGCAACTAATCTGTCAGAATCTGTGAACACTCACATTGGGTTTTATTTGCCATTCCAAAATAATTTCAAGTTGAAGAACAAATCATTCCATTGCTCAAGTGTTTCTCGGAGCATTTTGGGGATACAGTAGCTCCTGAAATCCTCCTAGCAACCTTGTAAAATAAGGTGGCAAATCACTACTTTCTAGAGCAGGACTTTGAATTGAAGAGAAGCAGCTTATCCAAGAACAAATAGCTGATAGTTATAGAGCTACGCCTTCTGAGTGCAAGACACAGCCTTATGGCAAGCTAACTCTGACTCATTTACTGAGCTGTGTGTCCTCAGTTCGTGACTGGTCCACCTCACTATCTTACTCTTTTCCTTCTCTAATTATTTGCTTACTCAAAAGTTTAAAAGTTTGTAGAACTTAAAATTTGGAGTATATGTGCTAATTAACATTTTGATATTAGCTCTGTGTTATTGTCCAAAATATTCTTTAGAGTTTAATATATTTGGTAAATGTTTTTCATATCAGTATTAAAATAGTAATACTATTTATAAACTTTAACCCAGTCCAAAAAGTGATTTAAAGGCTTTATAAAAGTGAGGACAAATTTATATCAAAAATCCTCAGTCAATAGATAACCCGTGTGTCTTCACTGTTTTTGTTTTTTAAGAAATAAACTCACTCTTTGTTACATATTTTTGCTCTGAAGTCTTCGCAGCAAATCTGGCATTGATGGTTCCTTTCCTATGTTAGTTGATGAAGACTTGCATTTTGATAACAAGGTAAAATGCTCTATTGTCAAATTAATTTTCATGCTCTGTATTTAAATTTTTATAGTGTTTACTCCTAAATATAGCACTGGTCTGTCAATCATCATTTTGTGTTTGTAATACAATGTTGGTCAGAGCAACCACTTTATACAAATACTACTAGTTGGATTTTTGTTTTTTTTACTTTGGTAAATACTGTAGATGAGAGCTGAGGAGAAAAATGGACTGGGGACCTGTGTGGTGACAGGAGAATTATATTGGGAAGAGCTTTCCTACAATGGGGAAAATAGGAAATTTGGTCAAGAATAAGGATTGTTACTGTGACTTTGAAATCATACCGATATCACTTATGTAATACTCATGCGTAAAGAAAATCTTTAATGGATCCATTTAATTTGAAAATCATGGATTCTTCCTGGTGCCTTTTAGTTCAAACACTATATAGCATATATCATAGAGGTTTTTTTTTTTCTCTTTTTGGACACTTTTTATTTTGGTATCATACCGCTGTTAGGAGAGATGTTTTTCTATTCCTATCATTGATCCTGCATTTGGACTAAAATATTAAAAATTGTGAACTTTACATATTTAAATTCCCTCTTTCAAAATTAATATTACAAAGGGATTCAACTGTGTTTACTAAATCATTTCGTTAAGAGTAAATTTAAATTGATCTAATTGAGGGATATATGTTTTGCCTAAAGTAGTAACCAGCTCTACAAACAGAGACTCCTATTAGCCATATGGGAAAATATCCAATTTGCCCCAATTTTTGTTTTATACTTCAAAAAAAATACCTACTCAGCATCTTTGTATCACATTCTAAAATTTCATACTTCTGAGATTTTTTAAGTTACAGTTATTTCAGTATTCATTTTAACACCCGGGCCTCACTACTGGAGATTAGGAAACATAATTGTGGATCTCATGGGTCACCTAGAATAAGGTCTGGCATGGAAGAAGCCGCTTCGCGTTTTTATAATGTGACTAAATGATAAATAGAATTCTGTGTAATGGAACATTACAAGTAATAGAGTATGCATAATACTCATTAAACCTGTTTGCATTTCTTAATATATGGCCTATGTATTCCCTTTTAATATTTAGGATGTATAAGTTCAGTTGAATTTTGTTGAGGAAATGCATCATAAATAAGGAGGAAGTATGTAAGAAATATGTGATGATAAGAAAGGTGACATTATGTTTTTTAGCAACCTCCAATTGTGAGCTTACAATTTCATATTAAAAATGTTCCACTTTTTTTAGCCCCATCTTATTAGATATATCTTTTCCAATAGATATATCTTTTAAAGCTATGTATTTTTCCTCAGAATTCTGAGTATCAATTTTTTTGCCAAGTGGAAAGTTGATGAATTTGGGGCATTTCTTTTTCTATCTTTTTCTGTCTTTCACAATAATTTACACCTTTTAGGTAGTGATAGATGACCATGTTCAACTAACTGGCTGACTTATTTGAGAGTGGCAAAAGTAACTCCTTTATTACAGTAGTATTTATAAAGAAATAATTGTCGAAAATACAAATCAATACAATTAGAGATATAGTATGTACAAAAGACATTATTTTATATATATTACATACAGTAGGTATGTAGAAAAATATATGCATCCCAGTGTTTATAAATATATATACACAGTGTATTTAGGGATATACTATGAACAAAGGCCTCAGAGAAGCAAGTTAAACTGCTTGGAATTCCAGTTCATCTAAATAAGAGACTTCTAAAAACTAAACTCGTATTTTCCCATTCAAGAGACAATTTATGCTAATATAAATCACGGCAAATGCAGTTAAAAATGAACAGTAATCGAAAATTCTTAATGTTTCTTTTTCCAATAATACTTAAACTACTGAGGTATAAATTTTTGTTTTGGTGGTTCTGGTAAAAAAATCTAGTAGGTATCATAGTATTTGTTGGTATAATGATCAGTCAGCAGTGAGGATAGTAACATTTTGGGGCCACATATATCAGCTAGCACAATCCTCGCCCCTGAGAAGATGCAGGTTAGTAAATGACAGAACTGAGATTTGTGTCTACATTTGAATGATTACAAACCCTGAGTTGTTCGTGTTAGATCATCTAGTAAATGGTGACTATTATACGTATTTTCTCAAATTTGATGTTTGTAATTCTTAAAGCTATTACTTGTTTTCTAGAATGCCCAGAAACCAAGCTCAATAAATCTAAATGCTGCTTTTGAGGAATGCAAGAAGAAGGAAAAAAGTAAGCCTTTTGAGACCATGTATTCTTGGGTTATTCACCGATTTTGAAATTTCAGGTATTTTCATGTACCTTTTACTTTGTTGTTCGCTGTAGTCACAGCAAAATGTCACATTGTGAGGCTAGGCGAAGGAACCTTATCTGAGGGCAGTAGTTCTGCTGGAGAAAATGAAGACGTGGCTGATACACTTCCCAGGCCCTCAGTCAAAAGCTGGGGCTTCTGTCATGAGAAATCTGCTCTGAAACCTTCTCTCAAGTGTTCAGCAGGCCTGGGTCTGCCAAAGGTGAGGTGTCTTGTTTCCAGCTTTCTCCCCGCGCTTCTTCACATGCCGTCCTACTGATGCTTATGATGATGAAAAGGATCCTAGAAAGAGATGGAAGTCCTCACGATCATGCTAGAAAGCTTGTAAAAACATGAGAGAAATCTGTTCAGGACTGAGATTTATACAGGTTGGTGGGAGTCGGCGATCCTGAGGTCTGCCGTGATGGAGGGAAGGAACCAGACAGCAGTGAGGAAGAAAAGCTAGGGGATTAGGAAGATGAGGGTGGGGATGAAGGGGCCAAATTCATCTAAGAAGGGTGAGAGGAATATAAAGATTGAGTAAGTCAAATGGGAGAGACTATTATAAAAACACAACAGAAATAGTGAGGTTAGGTGAGAACAGGACATCTACATTATAAAACATGGTAGAAATGATTTGGAGTGTACAATAAGAAAGCCAGGTAATGAAATAAATTTTCGGGTGTTTATGAAGAACTGAATAAAAATTTAATCCTCACTTTCAAGCTTAATAAAGTGATATCTTTAATCTGGCACAGCCTGTGTTCATAGGTAATGCAAAGTGACATCTGTTTTAGGCTTTTTTAGATTTATTACGAATTATGATTTATTGGCCCTTCTGTTTCTAACTTAACTAACGTAATTATCCATGTTACTGTTTGGTAGAATCCTGGTATGTGTTTTAGATCATTTTGAGAATAAAAAGAGAAGAAATTAATGAGCATTTTAACAAGTCTTCTCATTAGTTAAAATTAAAATTTTGGGCTATTTAAATGAGTTTCTTCATCTCCATCTCTTAAATGAGAAATTAAATTTGAAACTGCAACACTCTTAAATTTATTTTCAAAACTTCAGAGGTCTGTGTAGGTTTGCATTACTTAATTATATCAGTGTAGTATATTTTTCAAATCCTTATCTTCTAACATAATATACTCCTCCTGAGTACATTCTCTGATTGTCACTCCGAATGTATTTATCCAAGTCTTTCCTCCCAGTGCTCTCGGTGCCTCACGTTTGATGGGTCCCAAACGAAGGACAGTGCCCCTGACCCTTCCCTGACCCTCGGTCCTCTGCTCCGTGCCCAGGCCCCTTATCCTAGTAACAGCACCACTGAAACACTGAAGCAGGAAACATCCTGGCCTCTAGGCTTCCCTGCCATCACCACATCCAGTCATTCACCAAGTTCAGTCTTTTCTATCTGCTGACCGTAATCCACTTTCTCACCTGTAATTTTTAAACACACTTTTCTAGTGTAGTTCCCGCCAGGCTCATTTTTTACATTGCTACTAGTGACCTTTCTAAAAATGTCTGGGACAGTGTCGCCGCTCTGCTTACCTCGTGGATCCCCATTACCTGAAGGAGAAAGTTCATAGCCTTGCATGGTGCTTGCCTGTTTTGGCTTGGCCCTGATTTCTCCAGTTTTCTCCCTCCGTTACTTTGGTACCTTCACTTACTGTGTCATTTCACCTCTCATCCTTCTGCTCATTCTGCCTTCCTAGATTGCCGTCACACCCTCCCTCTGAACTTTATCTTTCAAGATACAGCCCCTCCTTTTCTTTTTTTCTATTGCAGTGTCATTGATATAGCATCCTGCACTGGTTTTTATGAAGTCTCCCCCCTGGGGCTATAAGATACAGCCCTTTTTTGGATCAGCATCCTCCGAGCTTTCCAGATACACTGACTGACCTCATTTTGGTCTGGTTTGCCTGTCTGTCCTTTATGCACTTCCGTCGCGGATCTAATGAGTGACGCTTGTTTTCACGTGCTCTCCACCCCTCCTGCAACTTAGGCAGAGCCGTCTTTTATTTCTGTTTCCAGCTTCTCCCGGGATAATGCCTGTGGTTTCATAGGTCTAGAGTTGTCGTCTTCCTAACCGAGAGTGAGCAAGTGAATGAACATGATGTTTTCTGAAACTGGGTTTGTGTTTCAATTTGTTTTTATAGACAGGATCAGAGCAGACAGTGATGGGAAAGCAAGAAAATTGTAACGATGCCATTGAAAGGGTTCCAAAAGAGAAAATAAATAATGACAATTTGACTCCTGATGAAGCGCACAAAAGTACTAGACGTGGTAAGTTAGTGAATGTCTGTGAATTTTTTTCTATGCTGAAGTGCTAGTATGAGAACATCTAGAATTTGTAAGATTAACTTAGGGGAACCAGTGTGTCTAGTGCTGGAAACTAACGCTTAAATTTATAAGACATCAGTTTTGATGTCCAACTGTGACGTCCTTTATGTCTAAGAATGTTTGGTTCGCTATCTTCATGAGTATCCCAGCTACTACCTTTTTCTTCCCGAGAATGCTTCAACTCTGAAATTCCTTTCTGCTATTACTTTTATTTTATTGAAGTACTCATGAATGGGGGTAGATTTGTATGTGTATTTCAAATTCATGGTAATAATTGTTCTCATTAGTGAATCTGCAACTACCTTTTATAGATACGATGTCAGCATTGGGATTAGGAGAGGAGGAAGATAGAGAATCATCACCTTGGTACCGTGTCCTTTCTGTTTTTTATGTATAAGCATTAAGTAATGTTTAACATAAAAGGACACACTTTGACTTCACTTTCTCACCTCTGCATTTGTCCATACAAACGATTTCCTTGTATTTTTTAACGCGTAATTAACCTATAATTATGTGCGGAGTACTGCCTACTACAATTCTGTTAATTTGTAATATTAACTTAATGAAACCAGGGTAGTATAGTGCAAGAAACTAAAGCTTAAAGTCATAAGGTATCAGTGCAGATGTCATCGGAAAAACTAAATTACTATTAGGTCAACCTATGGCCAAACATGATTCCATGGCATCTATGACTATGTAAAACTCCTAATGAGATTCAGTTTGTATTATAGTTTCTTACAACTTAGAACTTGAAAAGGTAGTGCCTGGCACTTGAAACTATTGTTATGTTTGGATTATCAAGTAGCTCTGCAAGAAAGTTTTCTGGCGAAGGAAAAGCATGGGGAGTGGCAATAAATATGTGAGATCATAAGAACAGTTTGGTTTAGCAGTGTTTTACTGAGTAAAAACCATTCTGGATAGTTAAAAGAGCACGCATTGAGTGCTTTATGGCAGCCCCACTCATACTCATAGTATTTTAAGTATAAAGTAATGATGACCAAGGAAACTACTGTGGAAGGCGATAAGGCGCTGATCTGAATTAAAGGCTACTGCAGCATAGTGGTACAAGCTCTGTATTTGATGTCAAAAGACATACCAGTATCCTGGTTCTGTCACTTAGCTAGATACACGGGATCTTGGGAAAGGTTGTTTAATCTGTTTGACTGTCAGCAACCTCATTCATAAAAATGGTACCAATACCTACCCCTCAGGTATTTGTAAGGAACAAATGTGGAAACAAATGTGAAAACCGTTTGTAAAGTGTAAATGCTGCTCTAGCCACATATGATGAAATGATGGCAGTGGTGTTTAGTGACTTGCTCGGTATTGAGGACACTTTTTAAACAATAAAATGGCAGTAGTGTCAAGGAAAAGAATGGGGGAGTTGGAACTGTGGATTTTTAATTTGGTGTATGTGAAGATTCAGTAGATTATTTATTGGAGATACCCCACAGATACTCGTACGGCCTTCTCAGTGAGATTATTGTCAGTGTTTCAGTTTAAAATAAATTTCTGTTATTGAATCCCATCTATGTGCTGGACAGTTATATTCTTTACAACTTGAAGGGTTAGGCTCTTGTAGTAGAAGCAGAAAAGTGTATTACAAGTCACTGTACGTGCTTCATGTAGAGGAAGTGGAGAATGTTAGGTTAGAGAATACTGGGGGAGTTTGGGTGAGTTTGTAGTTAGGACGGGATGGGAGTGGGAGGGCAATTTAGGTGGTCAGAAAAGATCTCTGTGAGTTACTCTAGCATCTTGGAATGACCAGGAAGCAGGAAGTGAGGTAACCACCATCGTATTTTTGTGTGTAGTAAAGTAAATGTGCCTAATAAAGTGCCTGGCACAGTTTAGATGTTTAATAAATAATGTTATTCATCCCTTACTATACTTTTTTTTTAAGAGTTGCATTGACAATATCTCGAAGTTTTTGCGATAAACATATTTAAAATATTTACTGCTTTTCCAGTTTATTCAAGCATTTTTTTCTATCAGTAACATTTTTACCAAATAATAGTTTTATCCTTCCAAACTCCTGTTTACTGAAATGAAGCAGCTCCTACAGTTACCTGTTTATATTCCACATGATGTGCTGTAGGGTTTCTTACCATGCCAAGTATGTTATTTTAACACCAAAAAACATTTGATCTTTAGAAGTAATTTGAAATTTATAGCAAGTATACTTGTTGAAGAGTTTGTTTAAGTCAGTATTTTATTAACTGTCCTCTGACTTTGCTGGGGAATGCCAAGTAGAGTTAGGTGTTTTGTTAGGTCCTTATTGAAATGTGCATGTGGGTCAGGCTCTTCTCTGTGAACATACTTAACTCTGGCTTTCCATGCTCAGTTTTACAGTCAGTAAGCAATTGAAGGTAAAAGGTAATCTTGATGTAGAGAGAACAAATAAGTTTTCCTGTTTTAAGTATTTTGGTTTTTAATACAATGCTTCTCCTGTGTTTAAGTCTATTTGCCTTTAAAGTAGGAAATTCAGATATGCTCTTTGAAAGGGATTAGGGAATCTTTATGCAACTCATTACTGATATTAATTTTAACAGGATCTGTCAGACAGCCTTCCACAAAAGAAGGTTGGTCATTTTTCTGGAGCTCCTGGTCAAATCGAAGAAAATATATTAAATAAACAAGTAGGAGGTAAGAACTGTATTTTATAAAGAAGTTATTTGACTGAATGTTGACTTAATACATGAATACTGAAGTGCTCTAATGTCCAAAGATAATCACCTGTTGAATGCATCGTAAGGACAAAGATGTGAAAAGGAGATAAGTTATATATTAGGTGTCAGCAACAGATTGAGAGGTGTTAACACTAAAGGCATTCAGTATTGTTTTTGCCTTTCAAGATACTCTTAAGACCTAATAAAGTCTGGAAATAAAAAAAAATGAAAAGAAGGAATGAAGAATGAGAAAGGCAGAGAAGGTAAAGGGAGTGCCGACAGTAAAGAAGCGTATATACAGAGGAGACTTTTGTAAAATAAGGGAAGAAGAGAGCATTTGAAATACGAGAATACCAGAAAGTCAGCTGCCAGTATCAAAACTTATTAGAGAAGGATAGGAAAATTTTCCCACTCTCTCTGTTCTCACTGCTGGGAGGGCATCAGGGATTGAGGCTCGTGATCATGCCGAGCTATGGTTACCTGACTTCGGTGAACACAAACCTTTGTGGTCAGCTATAAGTGTGTGTACTTGATTGTCATGTCATTTAAAATGTTTCAGTTTCATAGGAGAGCATCATATGGGTGGAAATGAGAGATTGGAAGGAAGAGGAGAGCCAGGTCAGTTAGATTGATAGCAAGGAAGCTATAAATAGGCTTTTCTGATGAAAATTCCATTAGAAAATTTATGACTTTTAATTTTCAGTTTTGGAGATGAGATAGTGAGGAACTTGATGCTAGATTCCAGAAGGTCAAGTTCAACAACGACCAGTTTCTCACATTTTAATGAATCACCTTGTCCTTCTTAAAAACATACAGTGTGAGCAGCAAGCCTGGGATTCTACATTTCTAACAAGCTGTCAGGAGATGCCAGTGTTACTGCCCTCAGATCTGTGTGCTTAGTAGCAGCTGGGGTGTGGGCTTCTCCGTACAGAGATCTGGAATCCACTGAATAGTTCAAGACCTAACAGGATCAAGGAAAAGCACTATTTTCCTTTGATTTCTGAGCCTGTTTATAGCTAGGGGAGAGCCCAGCGACAAAGAAACAGGGGTTGTAGGTTGCAGATACTATGCCTGAATGCAGAGGAAAGAAGAACCAAAAGAATGTCAACGGGGAAGAATCAAGGCCAGAGATGGAGAGGTGACTTTTGGAGAGGAAGGGGGCTGGTGAAAGGAAAGAGGGAGGAAAGAAAGGTGTTAGCTAGGAAATTTTGGAATTTTTGAGGAAACTTGGGACAAACCACTTTAGATGGCCTCAGTATATTTGCACTGGAACCGAAGATTAGATCATTGCTGCTCCAGAGAATACTGGGAGCAGGAGGGAGTGCTCAGTCAGGGTAAACTGTAGCCACTCCTGTCTCCTCTTCATAACTCTCAGGCATCAAAAGTGGATGGTGCGTTGGTTTTGTTATTTAAATGAGATTGATTGGAATAGGGAAGCGCACTGGCTGTTTTTATAAAGATAAGTTGAAAACTCTTTAAGGGCTCACACTGTACACCAAACCAAATTTTGGAAAAAAGAAAAATGACAGATTTAATTCCCTAAATGCTAAAATTCTTATTTTTCCACAAATATTACACTGTTTGAAATGTGAGATTTTTAATATCTAATAATTCTGTGGCAGTTAAATATTTTTCCTTTTTATTAACTATATTTCAGTATTGAAAACTTATTATACATTATACATTATCTCTTAGATGTGTCTTATATACGTTCTTGCATGAGTAGATCAAGAAATCGAAAGATGGCTAAACAAGAGGATGTAAGAAATGTAGGCTTATTACTAGCCCACATGGGTATCAAAAAAAAGAAACTTTTTAAAACTATTATTCTACAAGTGTATATCCAACGTGATCAATTCATAACACTTTCTCCAATGAGAAAGGCACAGGACAAATGGAAGAATATGTTAAATGCGTGTCATATTAGGGTATGAATGATTGTGCTGTATTGCATTAAAGACACACCGTTGCATTCTACCATCAGCTTTCCCATGTATCCCCTCTGGGTCATGATTTGTTCCTGTGACTAAAGATCACTGTTCTTCCCATCAGTCAGCATGTTCACATTCGCGTACATGCATTTTTCTGTGTTATTGATAGTCATCTGAAACACAATCTGACTTTTGAAATCTTAACTGTGTGTTTTGTTAAAACTATGTAGTCCTTTATTTCTCTTCAGCATTTATAGTGGATTAATATTTGTCTTGTTGCTGTCCTAACCCCTCAAAATAACAAAGCGCCGAAACCTAATGTAGTAATTTTCAAAGCCAGGCGTGAGTATTTAGCTTAGTAATGACTCTGCATGAATATGTAGTTGGCTTTCCCGTGTTTGTATCATTGATTACATATCCCTGTTGTTTTTTAGATTCTCATGGACAATATTCTCACCTGGAGGTAAAACTTACATATCTTCATCTTGATTTATTAACCACAGATTGTATGAAATCTTATTTACTATTCACTTTGTTTCAAAACCCATTCAGCCTGTCATCAAAGTGAAAGACTCTCTCGATAATAAAACAGTAGGAGCAAGGATAACAGAAGCATCCACATCAGGTAAATTTTGCAATACAGGTTTGACTATGGAAAGAAGTATACTAAATGTATAAAACACAGTGTTCTTATTCCTATTCTGTTTTTCCTTTTTAGCAGACTTAATTAAATGATTTTACATAAATAAGTCAGATGTTATTGTTGGTATCCATGTTTCAAAAAAAGGCTTATAAACATTTTAAAAAGATTAAAAAGAAAAAAGCTTTAACTTAGAAATTTCCACTTTTATGTTTTGATATCCTTACGTTCCCAGTTTGAAATACCTGTATTTCTTAGGGATTCCCAGAAGTTAATAATTAGACTCTAAGATTTTCCATTGTTTTGAAATGCTTATTTGAGTAGACTTCATGTACCTAGAGTAAAGGCTCACTTGCTGATGTGTCAGTTCTGTTTTAACTTTATCTCATGTTAACACTAATGGTTTTAAGCCAACCAGATGTTCTGATATTAGCACACTGTGTGTGTGTGTGTATGTGTGTGATGGATTATTAAAAGTGAGGGAAGTAATTAATTACACCTTAATGAATATTTGGCAGACTTTTAAAATAGTAATTCTGAATTGTTGGCCTTAGGATTCCTCTGTATTAAAAATTATTGAGAATTCCAAAGAACTTTTAGTTAAATAGGTTGTATCTATTGATATTCATGGTATTAGAAATTAAGGCTGAAAAAATTTAAATACAGGCATATACGATGATATCTCCCATTAGCCATTAGAGCTGTGATGTTATTACATACCATATCTCTGGAGCATTCCACTATACGCTTGTAAGAGAATTAGAGTGAAAATGACAGCTAACATTTCACCATTTCAAGCCATATGGGCCTCATGGATGAAGCAATAAACCAGCCCTTGGGATGGAAGGGCTTCAGAGTTTCCATCCGCATTTCTTGCTTTGTTCTTTCACTTGTTTTAAAAAGTTTAATTCTGCAAATTTGTTTTATGGATAATTTGATATATATTCATTTCCTGTCTCATGGCACACTAAACTCTTTGGGCCTAGACTTGTCCTCTTTTTAGTTGGAAACAATTAGGTCACTCAGGGCTGTCTTTTCTTGGAAGGCAGCTATGCTCACCACTATACCACCAACGCAACGGCTGGGCTGTCTTTTCTTAACATAAATTAATGATGCTTATCCAGGCTTAACAAGTGAATTCTGAAGATATTGGTGCATAATTGTAATTAAAGTAGTACCATTAATTGAAAGTTTTTGAAACCCATGTCTCTAAAACACTCAATACCATCATGTATGCTTAAATGTAAAATAAGCAGTTAAACATGAATTTCATTAATAACAAAAAAGTCCATACCCTGATGAGTCTTAATTCCTAATAAACAAAGCTCTGTGTAATACAGAGCGAATCAAAGGAAGTAATACTAGAAGATATAAAAATAGAAAAAAATGAGATATAGTAGTTAATTAAACTTAACTACATGAAGGGCAGTATAGGGCATGTCAAATGCAATAAGCCGTGAAGGAGCAGTGTGTTTTGGTGGGGAGAGGAAGATGTGGGACTGTGTAATGATAGAGAATTAGGAGAAAGAGTTATTTCTTTTAGGCTAGTTTTGAGAATATACATGAGAGTGGGTTACAGGATGGTATTTAGAGTTTAGGGACTATTGGGGAAATGAGATAGATAGCTAAAGATTGTGTACTCAGAGAAAACATAGTTTCCTAGCTTTATTTTTATGGCCCTGCATTCACAAGTATTAGTTATAACGACATTCAGTGTAACTAAAAGACCACCTTCCAAAATAAAAAATTAAAATATTCCATCTATTTTCTATGATTTTATATAACAAGCTTGGCAGATCCAAAAAGCAGGACATTTCAAACAACACCTACACAAGCTCCTGCCACATTGGAAGATGTGAGATGGAAAAACTACAGAATAAATAGAAGCAACTTTAAACAATTCATGTAGAAAATTTCTCTTCTTAGTTGAAACCTTTTACAAAGTAATGAGCAGAGTTTTCCAGAGACTTTTATTTTACACTGGGTCCTGATAATTTTATAGCCTAAGTATTTCAGGAAACGTCCCCTCCGTGTAGGCCTGTATCATCTTTATTTTGAATTATTGCTTTATACTATTTATGTCTCCTTCCATTTATTCACTTGTCCCGAAATTCATCCGTCTCCACAGCATTTAGAGTTACCTATCTCAGATTTAAATACAGCCACGAACCACTCTAAAACACATTTATGTCCAGGTATCCTAAATTACACATACCATCTGACTTCTCCCTAAATCTCTACCATTAGCCTTTTTTACTGTCCGCTGTCTTCTCTGGCACTCTGAACTTCTGGGGATGCCAGCCTTACCAATCCCTGTATTTCAGTCAAATAGTTACCCATTGTGTGCTTCTCTGCCTGGCTTGCAGTGGTCTTCCATGACCTCTGCATTCCTGCCCTCTACCTGTTCGGGTCTGGCTAACCTCAGTGTTTATTAAGTCTCAGCACAGGCATTGTCTCTAAAAACCCATTCCTGACTCCTTTTATCCATGGTCTTTTTTAAACCTTCTTTACTTAGCTGGACTTCAATAAGTAACTATTGAGTAAAGTAAATGAAGGCTCTTTATACAAAGATAATTTAAGAGATTGTCCCCTGTAGTTCAGAGTAAAGGGGACAAGACAATAGATAAGTAATTTTCAGTTCATGTGGTAAAGACATATAAGAAAAATCTATAAAGCACTAAGGTAGTCCCCAAGAAAGAGACACCTATTTATCTGGGGACAAATAGCCCTAATAAAGGAGGACTTTCCATGGCAGTCTGAATCTTAAAACAGGAAAAGGAGTTTGTCAAATAGTGGAGTCAAACATTTTGGGTAAAAAGGAAGGGTATACACTAATAAAGGCATAAGAAGTAACAATAATTTTTGATCCTGAATTATATAGTTGAAGCTTAGTGTGTTGTTAAAATGGTACAATTCTGAGGTAGAAAATAGAGTATATTGTACCTTATGTTTTTACTGTATTTTTAAATTTTGTTTTGTTTATTGAGGTGAGACAGATGGATCTTTGAATGAGTCTTTGAGATGTTTGTATGCTTTAACCTGGGTATTTCTAGTATTCCCAAATATTTGTTGAAGTTGTAGATAATTAAAAGTATTTCCTAAAGAAGTAAGTATTCAGCTAAAGATTAAGCTTAAACTCTCAATTGACAAAATGTTATTTTCTGTTTTTTTAAAGATTACAGCTTTTATGTAACCATTATAAATAATTCATTTTAACTAAATATATACATTTGTCAGCAGAACTACTAGATGTAGAAAGGAGAGCAAAGGAAGAACAAGAAAGGCTTGATGGAAGTGAATGTAACCACCCACAGGTACCCCTTTGGGTCTGGGTAATGTTTTAAGTTAAATTCCTGGTTTAATATTGATTACTACGCTTTAATGTTACAGCATAGTTCAAATGAAATTATCTTTTAAACTAGCCTTTCAGAGTCAATAGATCATCAAGGAATAAGAAGTCTATAAAATTTTACTACTTATAATCTTAAAATGTCTCAAGAAGCAGAAATGAATGAGGAATGTGATAGGATATATCTATCTGTATATTCAGGACTTTCTTGTATGCAAAAGTGTGAGTAAATGAGGATCAAACAAGGCAAATTAGAGTTGAAAAATAATTTAAAACATAAGAAATGAGTTAAAGTGGAGGTTTGGTGATTCTTAGGAAAAAATTTTGGAAATTTAATCTCGAAATATATCCTGATCTAAGGCTCTTTCTCTAGGGTAGCTGAATAGGCGAGATTTCAGACTGTCAACTTAACTGTAGTTAGATTTATTATTCTTTTAATCTATGCCTTCTGAGTTGTAATCAGGGGTAGGTCTTTCTAATTCTGAGATTCTTGAGAATTATCTCTTGGTTTCCTTTTTGCATTCATGGACTCATTGTCTTCAGTTAAATTTTTGAACTTTTGGGAATTTTTGCTTGTATAAAGTTTGAGGTTTGGATCCAACTTTATTTTTTTCAGTTGGATATTCATTTATCATGAATCTTTTCATTGTATAAACATTCAGGTTTTCAGAGGAAATCATAAGTCTTTTCATTGAGTTCTAGCTGAAAGTCTGCTTTATTTTTAGATTTCTGATAGTCATGAAAAAGAAGATCTGTTGCATAAACACCATATGTTGCAGGATGAAATCGCCAGGCTAAGAATGGAAGTAGACACAATAAAAAAGTCACACTGTTCTAGAATAGCTCCTGCTGTCCATGATCATGAGCAAAGCCAAGCATCAGGAAGAGAACTGGAACTTGCTTTCCAGAGAGAAAGAAATGAGTGGTTTTGTTTTTTGGACAAAATTAATTTTGATATGTCTAACCTGAAAGAAAAAAATGAGATTCTTTCTCAGCAGCTTTCTAAAGCTGAAGGTAAATTCAGTAGCCTGGAAATTGAGCTGTGTCACACAAGAGATGCCCTCCGAGAAAACACTTTGGTTTTAGAATGTGTGCGAAGAGACCTAAGCCACACACAGTGCCAGAAGGAGGAAATGGAACACAGGTATCAAGATAAACTGAATAAACACACCACAAAGCAGGAATCCTTAGAAGAGAGATTGTCTCAACTCCAAAGTGAAAATGAGTTGCTCCGACAGCAACTGAATGAAGCTCAGGACAAAGCTGAAAATAAAGAAAAGACACTCATTAACATCCAAGGCCAGTTTCAGGAAGTTATAAAAAAACTTCAAACTGAAAGTGAAAAATGTCTTGTGCTAGAAAAAAGAAATAAAAACTTAATCAATGATTGCAATCATTTCAAAGAAAGCCTGAATCAATGTGAAAGTGAGAAAAGAGAAAAAGAGGTAAGTATCCAGGAAAATAAATATTTTTCAGATGTCCTGAAAGAAAAGTCAAAGTAGTGTTTGGTTATGGCTAAATGTTGAGTATCATGAGTACAAAAAATATAGAGACTAAGTAGGTAGACTGTATGTAAATCAGTTTAAAAGCATGCTTTGTATGCAAAAAAAAAATTATAGACCTGACATGTGTTTTACGTTGAAGAAAGACATTTGTGTCGAATATGAAATTTTAACAGGCTAAGTTATAAATTATTACTGATAGTAAGAATTTAGTCTTATACTGCTAAAATAATAATTTTAATCTTTGTCATCACATTTTAATACCATGATGAAGCAAATACATGGAAATGCTCATACCTAATATGAACCTCTAAATTCAATTAAGTGGATCACCTTGTCAGTTATTCCAGAATTCCCAGATGAAATGAAGGGCAGATGCTCTATGTCATAGTCCTTTTCTTTCGGTAGCTTTTTATACATTTTTAGTTTGTGTAATTTTATTTTGATTCATGTCAATTTGAATTAAATTTGGAAATATTTTAGTCTCAGATCATGTATTCTTATGACCTCTGTTTTAAAGGCATCTACTTTCCAGTACATCATAATTTGGGACAAATGTGTGAGGTGTAGCAAAACCACATTTGATTTAATCTTCCCATTGCTATTTCTAGTTTACTTCAAACATGTTTACAAATAGTATGCTCACAGTTCTTGTTTCAAGGAGAAATGTAGTTGAGAGATTCTAAGACCTAGTCTGTACATTGCCCAGTACAAAAAGAACTGTAATAGTCTGTGATTGGAGCTCTTTTTCAGACTAATGCACAGTGGCAGGGTTCATGAATACCAGGACTGGAGTGAGTTATAGGAGCCAAGGTCAGGGAGGGAGGGAGAGGTCCGGTTATCTAGGGCCTGAGTCCCTTTGGTATGACTTCACATTTATTCTCAGATGGGGATCTGTTGGAAGGACCTGAGTAGAGGATTCAATATGTGAGGAACTCTGAAGTCAATTTAGGCCACTAATAATAAAAAAGAGGGAAAACGTTTCACCATATAGAATTTACCACCCCTAGTTCCACTTACATGCCGATTTCTTTTTGAGACTTCACTAGGTTGTAAAGCTGCAAGTTCTCAGGGGGAGTGTATAGAGGGGCTGAATTCATTGTCTTAAGTACACAATACTGATTAATAGGCATGAGGATCACACCGAATCCAGTAAACAGGAATGTGTACGCATGAGGAAAAGGTGAATTGATGAATGCGGTGATATTTTTCAAAACACATATGTTAGAGTGATATGTTATTAACATAATTTAATAGTAAAGTGATTTACAAAATGAGTAATTTAATATCTTATTAGGTAGTTGTGAGACAACTCCAACAAGAACAGGCTGACACTGTAATACAACAAACTATGTCAGAGGCTTTGCTAGAGGTTACATCACATTACTGCATTAATGGACAAGATACGACACAGGACTTAAAGAAGTTAAATCGAGTCACGAGTCAAGTATGTATGAAATTTAACATATCAACAGTTAATCTATAGCTGATTAAGTAATATACTGTTTTAGAACACGAATATCTGTGGACAGCTTTCTTTTATATTTTCATTATGATTTATAACAATTGTATTATCTTTATAATATACTTATTTCTTAAACTCTGACTCTTGTTCTGCCATTTATATTATACATTTTTTCTTATATGGAATTTTTATGTATAATTCTTATATATAAATTTTAAGGAAAATTTACCCTTAAGAAAGCTGAGAATTACTTAGTATTCCTCACATCAGCTGAGACTTTGTTTTCTTAGTACCAAACATTGTTTTTTATAGATCTCTCTTTTGCCGTGATGAGGCAAGCCAGATCAAATCAGAGGATAATGTTTAATGGAATGTTTCAGAAAATTGTCATTTTTCTCATGTTCACTGTTGTGAACGGATATAGAATCTGTGCTCATTTTGTGGATTTCAGGATAATTTGTACAAAAGGACATTGTATAAACCAGTTGAAATTAGATACTTCCCTCATTTCCTTTCCCCTTTGGATATACTGGAAAATGTGGAAAGATTCAGATCATGTATAGTATGTATCCCAAAATAGAGAATTGAGAAAATTATCTACTTGCAGCCACTGGACTTTTTTAAGCCTTATTGAGATATAGTTCATATACCATACAATTCATGCATTTAAAATGTCCAATTCAGTATCTTTGAGTATATTCACAGACATATAAGTAGAAATTTTCATCACCCCAAAGAGAAACTGTATCCCGTAGCCATCACCCCCCGTTCCCCTCTTCCCCGGTCCCAGGCAGCCACCAGTCTACGTTCTATCTTCGAGACTTGCCTACTCTGGATAGTTCATGTAAGTGGAACCACAGTATGTGCTCCTTTGTGACTAGCTTCTTTCACCGAAAGTGTTTAAGGTTCATCATGTTACAGCACATATCAGTACCTCATCTATTTTCATTGTCGACAATCCTCCACAGTGTGGCATAACCACTTACTCATTCCTAAGTTGGTGGACCTTTGGGTTGTGTCCACTTGTTGGCTGTTAATAATGATGGTATGAGCATTCGTTTACAAGTTACTGGGTGAATGTAGGTTTTTATTTCCCTGCCACATGATTTTCTCCTGAGTTAACTGGGGTGACCTCACCATCTCTTGGCCTTTGCTCACGTGTCCTTCCTGCCTTCTCAGTCTCTGATCCTCTTGCCTGACCCTGCGTCACTCAGACCTGCTCACACCTCGGTCCCCTGACGCTCTCTCTGACTGTCTCACTGGCCTACCCTCTTCAGCATTTGTCATCTGGTCAGTGCAGAACATTTAAATGTAGCCCCTTATTTTACATCTCTTCTCATGATATGTAATCTTGTTGGAATCCAAGTATAAGCCTGTCTAGGGGCAAATAATATTTTATATGCATGATACCTACCCTTGTATAAATTAAAATATTTTAGCTTTTGTTTATTTTATAACCTACCTATTAATTTCTCCTTGGAAGCACCAATTTAATAAAGCTTTTATTCTAAATGTATTTTAAGCAATTAAATATAAAATTGAAAGCACTTAACCTAATAGAGAATTGTTTAATCAAATGCTCTTCCCCCCCCGCCCCCCACTGTGAAAAAAACTCTTTAAGTTTGCCTTCCTTCGTTATGCAGCCAGAACTGGAATTTACAGGTGTATTGCACTTAACCAGTTGTAAAGCTCTGGGTCGGCTTTTCAGAGATGCCATACTAGCTGACCTTGTGACCGTATTTGGTAGAGCAGCCGAACAGAGAAAGCTGCTGGAAATGTAGTGTTTTGGGAACTTTGATTTAACAGTAGAGCCCTTCATTTACATTTTCATTTTTCTTGGGTATACACTTCTGAATGATATATACTTACAAATGGTAACTGTTCAACCTTTTGGACAATTGCCAGTCTGTTTTCTAAAGTAGCTGCACCATTTTAAGTTTCCATGAGTGGTGCTTGAGGGTTCCGATGTTTTTCCACATTCTTGCCAACATCTGTCATTCTCTGACTTTTTTATTATAGCCATCGTAGTGGATGTGAAATGGCATCTCATTGTGTTTTTGATTGGCATTTTTCTGATGAATAATGATGTTGAGCATTTTTTCATATGCTTATTATCCATTCATATATCTTCTTTGAAGAACTGTTCAATTCCTTGGCCAATTTTAATATTGGATTGTCTTTTTATAAGTGAATCGTAAGAGTTTATTGCTATATCATAGATACAAATCCCTCATCAGATAAAAGGTTTTCAAGTATTTTTTCCTATTCCATACCTTGCCTCTTCACTGTCTGGATGAAGTCCAGTTAATCTGCTTTTCTCCCTTGGTGTCATATATGAGAAACCATTGCCGAATCTAGTGGTGAAGATATACATCTTTGTTCTTTCCTATCAGTTTTATAATTTGAGCTCTTATGTGTTGAGTTAACTTTGTATATATGCTATGAAGCAGAGGTCTGATTGTATTCTTGGATATTCAGTGGTCCCAGTACCACACATTCAAAAGATTCTTCTTGTCCCATTTAAATTTGGGCATCCTTGTTGACTGTCAGATCGCCACAAATGTGAGAGTTTATTTTGTATTCTCAATTCTAATACAGTCCTCTGCATGTCCTTCCTTACGTGAGTACCAAACCAAATTTTATGAGGATTCTTTCCCGGTCATCCTGCATATTATCACTTGCTTCTCTCCACTCCTATGGAGACTTTTTGCTTCTTAGAGAGCCTTTGTCTAGCTTGTGCCCTGCTGACTCTGCTAACATGATGGGAAGTCAGGCTTGACAAAGGTAGAGCCCATTCCCTTTCTTTTCTCCATTCACACCTTTAGTCTCTCACCTAGTTCCTCCACTTCACTGCCACTTGCATCAGTGTTGGTCACAGGATCTGCTGACTCAGTCTGTGTACTTCATTATGTTGCACTGACTCGTTATAATGCATAGTCCAATCCATAGATTTCACCATCTAGGAAGGAAGCAGATGAAGTCTGGGCTTTCGGCTTTCCTCTTTGGAAGTTTTGCTAATCAGTCATCTTGCAATTCACAGTTGAATCCTCTTTTGCTCTGGTTTTTATGTGTAACACTGAGGCCGACATACACGTTCCTGCTGCTGATCCTTGTTCTCAGACACCGCAGTTGTCTGTGTCCACCTTCTTTTACTTAAATAGAAAGAGGTGCGTAGCTGCACTTTACAGCTCAGTGCATGATCGGCAGAATCATATATTATCCCATCCCAGGGAAAATGTCAGGAGTACAGCTGTTAAAAGTGAGGTAATGTTGAACTAATCATTGATGAAACCATGGACCTTATCAGAATTTCAAAGCCAAATTGTGTGAGATGGAGAAGTATTGTGGTGCAGCACGAAGAGGAGATGGTCCCACCTTCCCATGCTGATGAGCTTGAGGTGAGGTAAAGGAGAAATTGTGTTAAACTTAAATGGTGCCAAAGGACACTGCATTTGTTTTCCTAGTGAGCAGACTGAAAATGATTCCTTAATGTTCTCTGTATTTCCTCACTGAGGAAAGGAGAGTGAAGACCGAGTGCTAGGTTGATTAATAAATAACTCTCTTAGAATTTCAATTAATTGAAATCAGGTAGAAGGTCCCGTTTTTGGCTATTAAACTATTTCTGGTTGTTTTTCAACTGTTGTACTTTAAAGCATGTCTCCTTGCTTACCTACGTTCCCTATCCCCTAATTTGAGGGAAAATTCTGAAGAGGCATGTATGCCTAGTGGTAAGAATTCATAATTGAAGAGAACCCTAGAAATACTTCTTAGGTCTTTCTTCTAGTTATCTGCTTCTTCTCATTACCACTGTTTCCCATTAATAAATTAATGTCAACATTTATTATATCCTATTTTAAAGGAGACTAATTTCTACTAAGTAAGTTTTCTTATTTTCCGCTTTTTCCACCACTTTTCTGTTTACCTGTTTTACCTTAACAAACTCCCCAGTCCAGTAGCTTAAATAAACAACATTTATCTTATTCACAAACCCCTGTCAGGAAAAGTGTGGCCAGGACAGCCTGTCTCTGTTCCCCTCAGCTTCATCTGGGAAGGCTGAGGCCAGAGTCATTTGGAGGCTAGTTCACTCACATGTCCGGTTGTTGACCTCGGGCATTGGCTGGGACTTTATTTGGGCCAGGCAGCCGGAAGGTGTGGCCTACCTGGGTTAACCAGCCTTGGAATTTATACAGCTTAACCTTCACCATATTCTGTTCACTGGGAGCAATTCAGCAAGGTTGGCCCATACCCTACCTATTTTTAAAGGAATGAATGAATGTTTTAGAAGTATGGGCACATTTTAAAAGGACAATTAAAAATTATCCTCCCACATGAAAAATACATTGCAGTCACTATGTTACGTACTTGAAACCAGTGTAATACATTATGTCAGCTACACTTACAATAGGAACAATACAGGGAACAAGAATATATATCCATGTAGCCAAAACACTGGTCAAGATATATAAAACATTGCAGTTTAAAAAAAAGGAAAAGAGAACAAGAAAAACCTACTCACCCGTACCGTGTAGCTACCTGCCAGGCCTCAGTTACGAGTGCATCCGGTTCAGGCTCGAGTCCGAGATCTCACCATCTTCATCAGGTGCAGATGGGGCAGGAGCCCGGGCTGTGGTTTCCAGTTTAGCCCTCGGGTCGCAGTTCCCTCAATACGAAGACCAAGAGCTGAATGGCCAAGCTGCCTACCAGCACCCCAGAGCCGACATTTCCGCGGGTCTGCTCAAAGACTCTCCCATTCAGAATGGAAAAGGGGGACACATTGTTCCATAGCAATTCGGAAGTGCAGCCTGGTGCAGGCTGCTAGTTCTTTGAGGAAGACTTACTCCTCATCATGGGAATGCCTCTCCATGGCCCTTTGCTGTACCTCTGCACTCTCTGTTCTGTCTTGTTCATAGGAAATTCCCTGTGTTTGCATCTGTTCTCTCAGCCTGCTTCTTCCCTGTAGAACTTCTAAGACCCAAAGGCCTCTTTTCATTTGTGTACTTTCGGTCTCTTTCAGTCCAGGCTAGCAAGTAGTGTTTTTGCTGTTACTATTTTGATAAACCTTGAGTTTCCTGTGACTTTTATTGGGGTTCATGCCAATAGGAAAGCCACCCTCATGAGTCATTTTGAGATAAGCTCTTCACTTTGGGCTTCCTGTGAGGCCGTTGTAGGATGGTGCCTTAACATGTGTAAACTCTGAAGATCCTTAGAGGAATTTGAGGCACCACCCTAAATCTTTCTGAGGTCCTAACAAAGGGTTTTACAGTCTTGGCTTCAACCTTAGAACATGTTTTCCTGGCAGCACCCTGGATTTGGTCTTAGCTCAGAAGCTTTTTCTTTTAGAATTACTTGGCAATTAGACATGTGGAGAGGCTAAAATTGGGAAACAGATATTTGACCCCAGTAAGGCCTAGTTCCTTTATGTGTAATCATTTTCTTTTGCTAATCTTGCTCATTGATTTTACTTTTAGCTGCTTTGTAGCAGGAGTCCCGCTTCCTCCAGGTTCCAGTGTCATTTTCTTTCCTTGCTGTCTTGCCAATGGGCTTCAGCCCTGTACAAGTTCACTATGGATGAAATGAGACTAAAAAATGACAATGGAATGTTCTTGGGGTGAAAAGGTATATACTCAACTTTATTCCCATGGTGACAGGTCAATCAATAGAATCCCATCCACCAAGAATGAGTCTGCATGCAGCAAGCTGGTCTCTGCCGCAGGGCCTCTCTGTCCTCGGAACTGCCACTACTCCCGTCTTCTCTTTGCCCTACTGCAGCCTTGCAGCCCTGCAGCCATGCAGCAGCCATGTGGTCATGCCACCATGTTGCCCAGAGCACAGGGCGGAGCTCTTTCTTTAGAGTCAATAGCAAAGTATTGCCCACACACATGTAGTGAGCTAGCCGACCAAGACCAGGTGACAATCCTGGCTGTGGGTACCTTCACTTTATCCACACTTGCTTAGAAGCTCTTGCTTTCATTTCAGCCTCCTCAGGGGCCATCATGCTTCCACTCAGTCTCCTGGAGGCCCTGTTGATTTTCATTCTGACTCTTCTCTACCTCCTTTCAGGTTCCACCTATCAGCTGGTTCAAAAGCACTCCCTATTTGTTTTAGTTATTTTTTAATGGCAGCACCCATATTTAATGTCAGAATCTCTGCCAGCTATTTATTGCTGCATGATAAACCACCCCAAAACCTAAAGTCTCAAAACAGTATTTATTTTATTCTCAAACGGGCAGTTGAGGCAGGTTCAGGGAGGTCTGGTTCTCCACTTGGCATCAGCTGGGATGATGCACCACTAGGGTCTGGAATCACCTTAAGGCTCTTTGTGCACATTTGACAGTCTCAGCTGGCACATCTCTGTAAGGATTCACTGGTAGGTGCCCTGGGGTGCGTCCCAACAAGGGGGCTGGGTTTCTAGGGTGAGCGTCCCTGGAAGAGAATCAGATGGAAACTGTATTACATTTTCTAACCAAGCCTTAGGGGTCACAAAGCAGTTGCATCATTTTATCTTCACTAGAAACCAGTTAGGGAGGCCACACATGTTGAAGGGGAGGGAATTTCATGGGAAATTGTGTCAAAGAATTTGTAAAACCACCACATCCACTCACCTTGTCTTACCAAATAATCAGTATATCTAAAGGAAAGTAGTTCTTCCCAGCTCAGTATCACTGAAATTCCAGCAGGTTTTCTTTTGCTTCTTTCTTCTTCATTTATTACATTTTCTTATTTGGTGGAAAGTAAGAAGAGATTACAGATATTACTGTGGAATTACGGCACTTTTCAAAAAAAGTATACATCATCTCACTAAAATTTCATACTGGGAGGTGTGAGTTCTCCTTCACCCTGACAATCATGTCCTTGGAATGTGATTCAAATTAGCATAAAACATTTGTAGTTGAGAAAAAAGGCTTATGTCATTAGAATCCATATTTATAGATCGTTAATTAGAGTGTTATTTCCAGCTTTATTTTGGGAGGCATTTATTGACTCAGGCCCAAATAACTCAGTGTGATAGCTCTACAACTTCTTGTACAATTGCAGAGAGTTAAGATGGGGGAACCTTTCAACTAAGAGGTGACATGTAATCATGGAGGAAAGACATGGCACCATAACAGAAAAATAGAAGAGTATCAAACCAAGTGCAAATGTTGTCTGGCAAAAATGATGACAGTAAAGGATGTATTGTCCTGACTCCTTGTGATTTTACCTTTGTTCTTGGTAATCTGAGTAATTCAAGGTTCACTCTGCTATGGTATGTTGTGGGGAAAATTGAAGTGCCTATAGCCGTAATCCTCACCTGAACCTAAACTACTTGATGACGTAACTGGCCTACTGCTAGGCTACCGCTTCCACACCCACAGGCAATAAGCTGTTATTGCCTGAGTAGCTATATAAAGTTCTCTGCCCAATGCTCTGTGTGGAGGCAGAGACGGATGTAATTCTGTTGCCTGACCTATGCCAGGAGAACAAGCAAGGTAATAACCACTTTTACCCCAAGAATGTCCCATTGTCATTCCTCAGTGTCGCTGAGTCCATAGGGAACTTGCCCGGAGTTGAAACCCATTGGCAAGACCTATGGGTAACATTTTAGTGTAACTACATTTATTTTAAAATTTGATACCGGCTTTGACTTGGACTATTCTCAGTCTGCCTTCTTCATTGCCAAACTCTATTATTTTATTCATGTAGGTTGATGTTCTCAGTACAACAGGGGAAATTTCATCTTCAGAATGCCTACCTGTAGTTACAAGAAATCAAGTCGAACAGGTGCTGTTATCTGTGACATCACTCCAAAAGAAATGTGCAAAGCTAGAGAAGACGACAAAGAAACTGGAACAGGAAGTAGTAAACCTCAAAACTCATATGGAAGCGAATTTAGCGGAACACTGCCAAGTAGAACAGTGCAGATGGGTCTTGGAAGAAAGAGCAAGACAGGAAATAGCAGAGAAACTAAAAGAAGTCAATCTATTTTTACAGGTTAGTTTATTAATCTGTAATGTGCCTTAATTCATTTCACTGCAGATGACATTTTAGAAATATACATTGTCTGTGTTTCCTCTACTTACAGCATTTGGTTTTATAGATTTCTGGAAGCATGGTAGCATGTGTTGCTCCCTTTAAGTACTTCAGTTTCCATCATTATTATCAAAAAGTTGATCTTTCAGAATGAGTCTCACTAGATAATCATTTTATTTTTACAACTGATTGGTGTAAGACTATTAAGAGGAAAAGAAAACTTGTGATTTATAAATTATGCCATACTCTTGGATAATATTGTTTAGTTTAAAATATTTTAAATAGATTGTTATTCTTTGAATTGTCAGATTATATGAGTACTAAAGTAAGAAAGATTCAACTTTATTTTTATAATGCAGATTTAATTCAGTTGAGGTTCTGATAAACATATTAAAGTTCAGGTCTTTTTTTCCCATTTAAGGTTGCTCTCTGAATCATTGACTCAAACCTAAAGAAAACAAATATGCTATAATTATTCAGACGATAATTATTTTTAAAATGTATTCTTTTAATTTGCTTTAGGTACAAGCATCATCACAAGAGAAGTTAGAGCAGTTGAGAGCAAATGATGCTTCCCTTAGAAGGGAAATGGAACTCAGAATTAAAGAGCTGGAATCTGAACTCTCCAAAAAAACTTATCAAGAAGATTCAATGAAAACTAAATTGGAAAAGTATGAACAATTGTACCTAGAAGAATTAAAACTTAGGAAGACATTGGCAAATCAACTAAATGGGTAAGTCAACACAGAATCATAGAAAATAAATTAAGCTCATTAGTTTGCCTCTAAAGCATTATTTTTATTGAGCCAGGTTTGTAAGATTAGTAGAAAATGAAAGCTTACTAGATAGTATAGTCTCGAAAATGATGTTAGTAAATGAACTTTCCTTTAAAATGATCATCCAGCAGTTTGTATCTCTCTCCCTTTCTTGGTTTTACATGATTTTATTCTTTCCTCTTAATATTTTCATAGTTAACCTGACCTACTAGTCTTTAAGTTCAGTGCTTTTGAAGCTTTGTAATTTATAGACAGTGATAATATTATAAAATTGCTTCCTAAAGAATTCCCCTAAATACAAATATTAATGAGTTTAACTATTTTTTTGGAAGATTACATCTTAAACCCAAAGGGCCAGGGACTACTACCCAGCTGTCTTGCCTGAGGGTTTCAGCCCCAGGCAAGGTCACTATGGGTTCACTTGAGACCAAGAAATGACAATGGAACATTCTTGAGGTAAAAGGGTTTATACCTGGCTTTATTTTCCCAGCTAGAGGTCAAGCCCTAGAATCTTGTCTGCATCCAACAGTCTGCAGGTCCATAATCCTCCTCCACTCTAACTCTGCCCAGAGCCCTGCGCAGAGGTCTTTATATAGTGGCTTAGTCAGTAATAGCTTGTTGCCACAGGTGTGGAAGCAGTAGCCCAGCAGTAGGCTAATTACATCACCAAGTGTTAAGGTTCAGGTGAGGATCCTGGCCATGTGAACTTCCATTTTTCTCACACCCCTCCTCCTCCCCCAGAGATTGTTGCTCTAAATTATTCCTCAATGCCAAATTGTTAATTTCTCTGAGATAATGAGTGTGACATAAAAGGGCAATGAAGGCAAATGTTTTAAATGTCTTTGACGGTTACTTTATCTTTTATGTCTAAACTGGTTTACTAAGTAGGTCTAAGTGGCCTCCTCAAGAGTCTTGTAGGTACAGCCATTCCAGAAGGCAGCACGTTTTACCTGTAAGCCATCTACATCACCGAGAGCCATTTCTCTCCCTTCTCTACTTTGAATCACTTGTTAGTTAGGAATTGCCCTAGAAAAATATGTACTTCTGTAGGATAAGTTTAAACCTGCAATTGTATACAGTAGGTATTCTTCAGCACGTTTTCAGTCCTGAAATGCTGTTTTATAAGAAATTCTATTTACTGTTGCAGTAACTTTTTTATAAAGCAAGTCACTTAGGTATCACTTAGGGAAAAATGAAAAACTAAGCATTTTTGTACTGCAGTCTCCACAAGACTAATCACATGCTAGCAGAGATGAATACCAGACTTTTTGTAGAGAAACATCAGAACAGATCTTCACTCAGCAGTCTTCCTATGAGGCCAGTGCTGGAGCCACCTTGCATTGGAAACCTTAAGGGTTCAGTGATCAGCAGACATCTTAGTCCAAGAGAAAACACAAGTGGGCTATAGCCTACTGTGGCCCCCGAATACATTTAGTTTGCCTCCATAAATTGAGTCAATATTTAAAATTGAGGAGACTCCTGCTGAACTCTGGGTTTCAGGCTTCTTCTAAAGAATCATATCTGGAATGTTGAGCCCCCGTCCTACTGTGAGGTGTACTGCCCAGAGGGCTGCCCCTTTTCTGTTCTCCTATCCCCACCTGGGTCTTTACTTCCTTGGATCACCTACTGTGCCTCTGTAAGCACTGGGGGTTACAATTTGAGGTTACACTATTTTATAGTATATTTGGATAAAAATTTCAAGATTTTCAAGGTAGTCTGTGTTAATTTGTAATGTAGATTCTACATTATATATTAACTGCAGGAACAGGATAGAATTTTTTGGGGGGTATCATTAATCAACAATTGCATGTGCAACATTCTGGTTATTAAACACCCCACTTAATCAGGTCCCCCTTACCAAACCCATTACAGTCACTGTTCACCAGCGTCGTGATATGCTGTAGAATCACTGCTTTTCTTCTATGAGTTGTAAAGCCTTCCCCTTGCCCCACCACCCCCCATATGTGTCTGCTAATCGTATTGCCCCTTTTTCCCCTTTGTCCGTCCCTTCCCACCCATCTTCCCCAGTCCGTTTCCCTTTGGTAACTTTTAGTCCATTCTTGGGATCTGTGAGTCTGCTGCTGTTTTGTTCTTTCAGTTTTTTTCTTTGCTCTTATGCGCCACATATGACTGACATGATTTGATACTTGTCTTTTTCCGCTTGGCTTATTTGACTGAGCATAATACCTTCTAGCTCCATCCATGTTGTTGCAAATGGTAGGATTTGTTTTCTTCCTATGGCTGAATAATATTCCATTGTGTATATGTACCACATCTTCTTTATCCATTCATCTACTGTTGGACACTTAGGTTGCTTCCATTTCTTGGCTATTGTAAATAGTGCTGCAATAAACATAGGAGTGCATCTGTCTTTTTGAAACTGGGCTGCTGCATTCTTACGGTATATTCCAAGGAGTGGGAATTCCTGGGTAAAATGGTATTTCTATTTGAGTTTTTTGAGGAACCTCCATACTGCTTTCCACAATGGTTGAACTAGTTTACATTCCCACCAGCAGTGTAGGAGGGTTCCCCTTTCTCCACATCCTCGCCAACATTTGTTGTTGTTTGCATTTTGAATGTTGGGCATCCTTACTGGTGTGAGGTGATATCTCATTGTGGTTTTAATTTGCATTTCTCTGACGATAAGCAATGTGGAGCATCTTTTCATGTCCCTGTTGGCCATCTGAATTTCTTCTTTGGAGAAGTGTCTATTCATATCCTCTGCCCATTTTTTAATTGGATTATTTACTTTTTGTTTGTTGAGGTACATGAGTTCTTTATATATTTTGGATGTCAACCCCTTATCTGACATGTCATTTATGAATATATTCTCCCAGATTGTAGGATGTTTTTTGTTCGACTGATGGTGTCCTTTGCTGTGCAGAAGCTTTTCAGCTTGATATAGTGCCACGTGTTCATTTTTCCTTTTGTTTCCCTTGTCTGGGGAGATATGTTCATGAAGAAGTTGCTCATATTTATGTACAAGAGGTTTTTGCCCATGTTTTTTTCTAAGAGTTTTATGGTTTCATGACTTACATTCAGGTCTTTGATCCATTCTGAGTTTACTTTTATGTATGGGGTTTGACAGTAGTCCAGTTTCATTCTCTTAGATGTAGCTGTCCAGTTTTTCCAACACCAGCTGCTGAGGAGGCTGTCATCTCCCCATTGTATATCCAAGGCTCCTTTATGATATATTAATTGACCCTGTATGTTTGGGTTAATGTCTGGATTTTCTATTCTGTTCCACTGTGGGTCTGTTCTTGTGCCAAAACCAAATTGTCTTAATTACCGTGGCTTCGTACTAGAGCTTGGAGTCAGGGAGCGTAATTCCCCTTGTTTTATTCCTCCTTCTCAGGATTGTTTTGGATATTCGGGGTCTTTTGTGGTTCCATATGAATTTTAGAATTATTTGTTCCAGTTGATTGAAGAATGCTATTGGTATTTTGATAGGGATTGCTTTGAATCTGTAGGTTGCTTTAGGCATGATGGCCATTTTGAGAACATTTATTCTTCCTAGCCAAGAGCATGTGATGAATTTCCATTTGTTAGTGTCCAGGATAGAATTTTTCAGTTAGAATTTGTAAGTGGTTTTTAAAATAACTTTTTGCATGTACTGTAAGTAATCCTATTCCCATTGGAATGTCTATAAGCCTGATGAGGTTAATCATGGTTACAGTCGGCCAGGTTATGCTTATTGCAGACAATATTATGTCTTTCTTCTCAGCATTGTTCCTTAAAAATGCAAGTGATTTAATAACTTTCATTTTGCTACAAATAATCCATGTAGATCAGTATTAGAAGTTTTATTGATAAGCGTTTTTTTTGTTTCATATTTTGCCCTGAATATCATTGTAATTAGCAATTAAAATGGAAACCAGAATAAAACCTGATTTTTTTAAGAAGTTGATATGCAGGGTCCCAGGGTTATATGATTGAGATTAAAATTTCGTATTGAGCTCACTAGCAGTGCAGATAAAACAACTGTCTTCTTACAATAGGACAAAACCCATGGACCATTTAGTAGTAAGCAATCAACTTTCATTTGAAGCCTGTATCTTTTCATTCAGAGCCCATTTCCTGATGACCCACTTGAGGCAGTAGTGCCTGACATTGACATTTGGGAACCTGATACCATTGATAGAAGACAATCAAGCACTTTTGTATACCTGGGGAAAACCTTCATTTTTACTAGAAAGCTGTCAAAAACTGTATCCCTGAAATGCTAATTCCTCAAATATCAATGTTTGCAACAAAAAAAGTACTGGGCAAATAGGGAGTAAGCAAAGTTAAAGAGATTTCTTTAGTACTAGACATATAATGCACAGTTTTAGAATATTTCTCAAACATAGATCACGGAATATTTTCACTGGGCACAGTCATTAACTTTTAGTAAAGTGAATATTCTTGGGAATGATTATTGTAAGAAATACTACTCTAGAGAGACTCACTTAGGTTATTAATTCAGTAAAAATATTAAAGCAGTTCCTACTATGTTTTAAAGCTTGGAGGTATAGAGAGATTAAGAAATAGCCCCTGACCTCAAAAAGCTCTTGGTTTAGGTGGGGAGCAATAAGGTAAGTACAGAACACCATGGCCAATACTGTGATGGAAGCAAAGCCTTCTTGGAACACTTCAGTGTTTGAAGTGAGTTTTGGAGACTGACGTTGCAGGTAATGTGTTGAAGAGGTAGAGGAGGGGCATTTGCAGAGAAGGAGCAGCAGGTGAAAGCTCTGAGGGCTGAGAAGGGGCCAGTTCTTTATTATATGTTCAAGGGAAAAGGATCTCTCATAAGTTTTTGTAAGTTATAAATTATTTTTGCTCTTTTACAGCATGATCTCACGCCACTTTTACTTGCTATATCTAAAAACAATGATCAAGTGGTAGAGTATTTAATAAGTAAAGGAGCAAACGTATACGTCATTGACAAGAACAAAAGGTACAGCAGTGTTTTTCTTAACCCTTATATTGCTCTAGAGTCATGACAACCACTCACATCAGAAGATTAAATTAAGATGATTAATCGATAATTACGTAGTGAAAATATCAGCATATCATTAGTTAGTAGAAAAGCAAGTATTCTGACTAGGCAACAGCAGATACAGTAGGTTTCTCTTACAAAAATGAAATTTGGAGTCATTTTTTTACCCACATGATTTTAGATGAGCTAAAGAGTGGGTTTCATATCAGTTTGATAAAGTACAGACTCTTTAAAGACAGAACTTTGAACTTAACCATTTTATAGTAATTTTTTACCTCCACTTTACATATATTTTTCCCTAAAAGATGCTTAAGCATAAATAGACATTGATTTTATCTTTTGGGAGTCTCTTTGCTTTAACGTGACTTCTTTAAAGAATACTGATGTTACTAGGTTATTCCTGTGGCTCTTCATGACTATTACCAGATACTATGGGTTCATCAGTTTTTATCCTTTTTCATTTCTTGTATATTTTGATGTTTTTATTTTTCATTGGTATGGTAGAAGGAAGAAAGATAGCTCTTTAACTGAAAACACTTTCCATTTACTGAAGACAAGTCATAGGTGGGTGATGAAGAGAAGAGAGATGAGCTTTAGATTCTCACAAGACTGGGTTTAATTCCTAGCTTTCCTACTTCCTAGGTGTGTGCTCTTGGGAACATAACTTATCAGCACCAGTATGCTTCTTGATATGAAAGGAGGATATTAATACATCCGTCAGGGGTGGTTGTGTATAAGTCAGATTATAGATACATCATTTAGTTTAGTGCCTAGCACATACTTAGCATCTTAACTGCAACTATGAGTATTACCATTCTTACTAATATTGTTTCAAGCCTACAAATGGCTTTTATGTATCTGACCTCTAGCTGACTCTTTGAAGTATACTCTATCAGACTAAGGAAGAAATGGGGAATTCTTCATTTAAATCTTCACCTACTTCAGATAAGTCACCTCACCATTGTTTCTTGTCTATGAGAGAACTTTAAAGTAGCAACTTCCATGACATAATAACCAAGTGCGACAAAAGGCTGCCTTTTTGTCTCTTCATTTAAGTCTTGGAGGTAATTTACAAAGATGAACCCTTGAACATGTGAATGGTCAGTTCTGCACAGACAGGCAAGATTTTAACTTGGTAAAGTATATCGACCTAGCTATTTAAGTAACTTAATTAAAGTTCCTAAGGGTGAAGTTATTTCTCTTGTTTTAGAACGGCACTCATGTATGCTGTAATGAATGGATCAAAAAATATAGTCAAGCTTCTTCTTCAGCAAGATATTAATGTCCGTTCTCAAGATATCTATCTCTGTACTGTAGAAGAATACGCTGTTACTTATGGTTTTGTTATGTAAGTATTTACATTAAAATGCTAGCTACCACTCAACTGAAGTTTAAAATACTTTAACTGTTATTTAATATGTAACAGATGAGATTTCACAGTTGGATTCAGGCAGTTTTGGAATGGCAGTGAGTGAGTCCCCGTGATGAGCCAGAAACCCATCGAGACTATAAGTAGCAATGGTGCCTGCTTCTTTATCACAGGACTTTAAGGCATAACATTATCCATTCCATTCCAGGTATAACCCCTATGCATGGTGCATAGATAATGTCACATGTCTGATTTTTCTAATGTTACCTGGACATGTGCAGGATAGCAGAAAATCCTGTGTGTTTCCCTGGGGACTATCTCCTATACTCTCCCCTTTGCATTTTCCAAGAACCTAAGGGATTCCCTAAGACCAAAGAGACAGTCCTATTTCATAAGTCACTTGGAGGGGGAAAAAGGACCTTGTAATCATTCTGTTGTTTCCGCTGATTGTACTGCTGCAGCCTTGCTACTGAAACAGCCCTGCAGGCAGCCCTGATTAACCTTTGCTCCCAGGAGGCCCTTGCCATTCTGGATTCCTCAGGCTTCATGGTGACCACACGTAGACTAACAAAGCTGCACCTTTTCTCGGTTCTCATCCATATGCCTATATGCTCAGCCACTATTGGAGAGCACCAGCACCCTGTTCTGGCGGCGGGGCCTGCGAGCCTCAACCACACACTTTGCACAGCGTCAAAACCCTGTGGAGCGCTCACATCCTGGCGGAGATCTCCACCATGAGTCACCTGTTCAGGATCTTGTCTGTCTGTCCGGTTTGTAGATATTATTTGGGACCAGTAACTGCTGATATTAGCAGAGATTTTGAAATAATGCTGCAGGAAGACAGCGGACTTGCCTTTCTCCTTGGATGTTCTGTACCCACCAGATCTTCAGAACCTGTGGAGCACCTTTCTTCATGATGAAGTGCCTTGTATGGCCCTCCCACAGTTGTGGGCAACAGCTTGCCCGAGATTCCATAATTAAGGTTGGCCTGTTAAGTGGTCTGTTTCCCATAATAATAAATATCTCCCAAGTGAATTGAGAGGCTTTCAGGTTTCAAAATACTTTCAGATTCTGCCTCAGAAGAAAGGCCAGCCATAAAACAGGAATCTGTGAATATCAAGTAGGTTAGTTGGCATTAGGAGAGCTAAGCGCCATCGTGTCTCATCGGAATCCACATACAGAGCAGGGGTCAGTCTTCCAAGTCAATTGGAGACGAACATGGAGATGAAGCATCATTCAAATAAGATCTGCTGCGTCCGAGTTGGAGGAGATGCAGAAGGAACAGTAGCAGTCAGAGCCAGGTCTTAGCTTGGAGTAGTTGTCGGCCCTTGGTGTGATGAGCTACACCGATAGGGGACATTACATCCAATGTAATGAGATAATATATTTATAATACCTTTATGATAGCTGAGAGGCTGTGAATTCCCACAGAGAAAGAACAGGTAACAACCAGAAATAATAACATTTTCCAGACATGGGAACTAATCTGTCAGAACCTGTGAAAACTCACATTGGGTTTTATTTGACATTCCAAAATAATTTGAAGTTGAAGAACAAATCATTCCATTGCTCGAGTGTTTCTCTGAGCATTTTGGCGATACAGTAGCTCCTGAAACCCTCCTAGCAACCTTGTAAAATAAGGTGGCAGGATCACTACGTTCTAGAGCAAAACTTTGAATTGAAGAGAAGCAGCTTATCCAAGAACAAATAGCTGTCGGTTTTAGAGCTAGGCCTTCTGCGGGCAAGACACATCCCTATGGCAAGCTAACTGACTCATTTACTGAGCTATGTGCCCTCAGTTCATGACTGGTCCACCTTACTATCTTACTATTTTCGTTCTCTAATTATTTGCTTACTAAAAAGTTTGTAGAACTTAAAAATTTGGAGTATATGGGCTAATTAAGGTTTTGACTTAAGCTGGGTTATTATACAGAATACTCTTTAGAGTTTGATGTATTTGGTGTTTTCCATATTAGTATTAAAATAGTAATATTTATACCTTTTTTTACACATAGCATTGTCCCGGTGATTTCTAAACATACAGTGGAAACTGAAGCTAGAAATTCTTCTCAAAATTATCTAAACTCTTCCCCAGGTAAGAGTTGAGACAGTCAATTATTCTTGATGGTCCTACCATAGATAAAGTATGAATAAGGGAGTTTTCATAATGAAAGAGCAATGAAGAAAAACAGTGTATAAAATGCATGTATGTTTTTTCTTTCTAATTTCTTTCTTAGTAGTCCAATATTCAGAATTATTTATGAAGCTATTTGTAGGTAATTCAAAATCTGAGATGGTATTGTCTGAAAAGGAATTCATTTACTTAGCCATGACCCCTAAAATCCCATATGATATTTTTGTGTAAATAAGAGAAAGATTTTTAAGTTAATATGTGGTATGTTTCCTCTATATCACATTATAACAAATTGGTCTTGTCATAATAAACTAAAAAATTAAGTTAAAAAAGGATAAAAATAGAATTTTTGTTTTACAACAAATGGATTACATTTAGTAAATGAATGTTTTTTATTACATAGTGGTTTGTCTTACTAATAAAAATAACTATCTTTAAAGCTGGGAACTCAGCAATAACTTCCTGGAGCCATCATAAATGACAGACAGTCAGAATTGCATCATTTCACTGGTGTGCAGAAATACCAGGGAGGCAGGCTCTTAAAGACACCTGCTGGCAGTACAGGAGTCAGAAAAGCAATACCTTGTTGAGAAACACAGGTTCCTTTACATATCGTTACACCAACATGGCCTCACCGTTATCGGCTTCGTTCCTCCTACGTCAAAACAGCGTATCTTAGACCAGGTGCTGTCACTTCTGCTCCACGGTGCCACTGTAAATTGAAGGTGGTCCTAGACAAGATGTAAGTGAATAATAAGCATAACTGCACTTGTTCTGCCTGTGGGTTTCCGCCCTGGGCAAGTTCACTATGGATTCAATGTGACCAAAGAAATGAGAGTAAAATGTTCTTGGGGTGAAAGGGTTATATCCAACTTAATTTCCATGGTGGTAGGTCAATCACTAAAATCCCATTCACTCAGAGCGAGTCTGCATGCAGCAAGCTGGCCTCTGCCTCTGGGCTCCTCTGCCCACACAGCCATCCTCTGGGCCTCTGTTTTCAGCACTGCCACCACTCCAGCCTCAGCTCTGCCCTCCTTCAGCCTTGCGGCCCTGCCACCGTGTCTCACCCAGACCACTGGGCGGAGCTCTTGATGTAGAGTTAGCAGCAACGTCGTGCCCACACGTGTGTAGTGAGTTAGCCAAGCAGGGCCAGGTGAGAATCCTAGCCACAGGAACTCTCATTTTATCCATACTGCTCCCGAAAGACTCGGTAGAAAACCAGATGGCGGATTGGATTTGGCCTGTGGGCCATAGCTTGCTGACCCCTCATATAGGGGACAGGATGAAGGAAACCACAGAAAGAGACTGAGAGGCGAAGGAAGCTTTTGTTTCTTGGACTCGTATCAGCCCATCTTGAAGTATTTGTTCACCCACGAATACCAATTTAGGGTGCTCGATTCGTTCAACTTCAAATGTGGGTCTTTTCCAGGCCTTATGTCTTTCTCATTTAATTTCCTTAAAAATTGTATTCCTTTATGCAGTAAAAGTAGTAGTTTGTCACTTTTTTGGTTTTCTGTTGTTGTTGTGAAACTATCAAGAGTCCATGTTTGACTAGAGGGGCAGCAGTGGAGAGAGATAAAGCAGGGCAGAAAAATAAGACTTAATGGTAATTGAATGAGATGTAAATTGGCTCTTAGGTTTCCAGGTTTGGAGAGCATGCAAATTGGACATGAAGAATTAACAGCGAAGGCTGTGGGTCAACAGAAAAGACCAGGTTTTTTTTTTCTGTACATGTTGAGTTTGTTGGGATATCCGTGTAAGATGTTTTCAGTAATTGTATAATTAAATAATAGGAGTTTGTAGGTAGAGAGCTCCAGGGTTGGAGATGCAGACTGGAAATAATCTGATTATAATTATTAGGCAAACTCATATATCTGCATGAGCTTGTTTGTATTGGAGAAGATGTAGAATGAGAGGCCAGTGGCAACCCCTGGGAACGGCAACATTGAAGGGATGGGGTGGGCAGGGGAGAGTCAGTAGAAGACTGAGTTGTGCCTAGAGATAAGCAGCAGAGCAGGTGGGTCCAGATAGACTGTAGAAATGGAAGGAGACAGTGTGAAGAGGTGTTACTTTATAAAACTGGAATGCCAAAGTCTGTGGAGAGCTGGGGAAGTTGTGTTGTGTTACGTGACAGCAAAATAAGTATATTCTCCTCTCACTGCGCCTAGTGAGTATGCAGAAAAGTCACGCTATTTAAGTTTGACATTGTCAGTTTATGATCCTGATTCTTCTCCTGATACCATTTTCTGTCAGTCTGATCGAGTTTGGGTAGGATAATGGTTACTGTGAATAGCAGTTCCCTTGTAGGTATCACATTTTGAATAAATACACAGCAGGGTAATTGTTGTTAATACATCAATTGTGTACCAGCAGCATAATTAATATTCATTCCAGTGTAGTCTCCCGGTGTGGTCACACATGGACGCTCTTTAACAAAGCAGCGGTCTTACACTTCTAATAGTTTGTATTTTTCTAGTGTTGATTTAAAGTGTATTTTATTTTTTCTCTACTAGGAAAGGAGCATTCTGAAGAAGACTCTTCACACAGGTAGGTTCTACGGTTTTTTTTTAAATTGAATGTTACCTGAAGGAATGCACAGAAAATAAACTAACATGTTGAGTGTGCTACTCCGGGCCGGTCACTATTAAGGTGCTTAACACTTGTTATCTCATTGCAGTAGCTTTGCAAGGTAGCCGTGCTTTGAGAGCCTTATTTTTGTTAATTAGGCAACTGTGGTTCAGGTGGGTTGATGGATTGACCCATGATTCCACAGGGACCAGTAGCTGACCCATGATTTGACTGTCAGTCTGCCTGGCTCCCGGTCCATTCACTTTTGTCAGTATAGATTGATAGGAACAAGTGGACCATTTGATAAAGTCAAATTCAGCTAAGTGTTAACTCTGATGTATATCAGAGTTTTCTTAAGAAGCCCAGTTAGTCCAAGCATTTGTCCTAACATATTTGACCATTGCAGTGGTTACTAGTACCTTGTTTTTACTAGCATCAAAGTTTTAGGGCAGATCTCAGTTGGCTATGGCCACAGAACCAACCATAGGATTTATATTAGCAAGATCTAATCACGCATGTATCCTTGGATATAGTGATACCTACTCTCCTTGAGATGAATTATTTTTCCCTAAGTAAAGAATATCTATGAGTAGACCATGTTATGTTGGTGAAATTCACTGTCTATTTGGAAACTATGAGAGATTTCTGTACATGCTGACTTCTCAGTCTGGTTTCCCTTCTCATTAATACCCTTGCCTGGGTCTGTGAAAATTCATCCTTCCTTCCTTGTTTTCCTTTTTCCCTTTCCCTTTTCCATTTCCCGTGCACTTTCCTTCTTTCCTTCCACGTTTTTTTCTTCCATGACATTACTATAATCTTTTCTGGATTTTTTTACTACTTTCTCTGCTTTTCATGTGTTTCTTTTGTTCTGTGAGTTTTCCCACTTCTGCCCGCTGAGTATTCTCCACATTTCCATAGCCAACATCAAAAGCTCAAAAAATTTCAGGATTGTGAGGATTCCCAGAGATTAGTTAATCAAAACACTCTCCAGAACTTCAGCCTGTGTTGAACATCCTGGCCAAGTGGTTGTTCAAATGGAGAATTTTAAACCCAAAGAGAGCAAACTAGTTAATTAGTTAATTGGATATGGTAAGTGCCAGAGATGAGGTTTCAATTCAGGTTTCTTCCTTTTTTTATCATCCTGTAGGTAAGTGTTTTCATAATAGAACGTTGGGGAGTGGGTCTAGTGAACACAATGAAAGAATGAATTTCTAGGAGAGGTCCGGTTTCCAGAGGACCGCACTGGGTTGGACAGAAATAAGGGTTTTAGAAAAAAAGGTCAGAGTTTTTGGAGTTTATGACAAGTTAGATAAAGATAAATTACAGGAACAGGGGACATAGAGTGTTGGGAATTCTCCAGAGAGACGTTTTAAATTGCGAGCTCAAGGGAGTCCTGAGTTTTACTAAAAGATAATGGAGTCATTTAAAGCTTTTTTGACAACAGAGACCAAATTTTAATTATATCAAAAAACTTCATTTAGTAGTCAACTCTTCATTCTTCGTTTTTTTAAACAAAACAGACCCACTTATTTTTGTTACACATACAGGAACAGGGCTCAGTCTTCCAAGTCAATTGGAGACGAACATGGAGATGAAGCATCATTCAAATAAGATCTGCTGGGTCAGAGTTGGAGGAGATGGAGAAGGAGTAGTAGCAGTCAGAGCCAGGTCTTGGCTTGGAGTAGTTGTCTGCCCTTGGTGTGATGAGCTACAATGATTGGGGACGTTACATCCAATGTAATGAGATAATATATTTATAATACCTTTATGATAGCTGAGAGGCTGTGAATTCCCACAGAGAAAGAACAGCTGACAACCAGAAATAATAACATTTTCCAGACATGGCAACTAATCTGTCAGAACCTGTGAAAACTCACATTGGGTTTTATTTGCCATTCCAAAATAATTTCAAGTTGAAGAACAAATCATTCCATTGCTCGAGTGTTTCTCTGAGCATTTTGGGGATACAGTAGCTCCTGAATCCCTCCTAGCAACTTTGCAAAATAAGGTGGCAGGATCACTACTTTCTAGAGCAGGACTTTGAATTGAAGAGAAGCAGCTTATCCAGGAACAAATAGCTGTTGGTTTTAGAGCTAGGCCTTCTGAGTGCAAGACACAGCCCTATGGCAAGCTAACTCTGACTCATTTTCTGAGCTATGTGCCCTCAGTTCGTGACTGGTCCACCTCATTATCTTACTCTTTTCCTTCTCTAATTATTTGCTTACTCAAAACTTTAAAAGTTTGTAGAACTTAACATTTGAAGTATATGGGCTAATTAACGTTTTGATATTAGCTCTGTGTTATTATCCAAAATACTCTTTATTTAGAGTTTAATATATTTGGTAAATGTTTTTCATATCAGTATTAAAATTGTAATATTATTTATAAACTTTTAACTAGTCAAAAAAGTCATTTAAAGGTTTTATGAAAACTGAGGCCAAATTTTATCAAAAATCCTCAGTCAATAGATAACCCATGTGTCTTCACTGTTTTTGTTTTTTAAGAAATAAACTCACTCTTTTGTTACATATTTTTGCTCTGAAGTCTTCGCAGCAAATCTGGCATTGATGGTTCCTTTCCCATGTTAGTTGATGAAGACTTGGATTTTGATAACAAAGTAAAATGCTCTATTGTCAAATTAATTTTCATGCTCTGTATTTAAATTTTTATGGTGTTTACTCCTAAATATAACACTGGTCTGTCAATCATCATTTTGTGTTTGTAATGCAAAATTGGTCAGAGCAAACCACTTTATACAAATACTAGTAGTTGGATTTTTGTTTTTTTTACTTTGGTAAATACTGTACATGAGAGCTGAGGAGAAAAATGGACTGGGGACCTGTGTGGTGACAGGAGAATTATATTGGGAAGAGCTTTCCTACAATGGGGAAAATAGGAAATTTGGTCAAGAATAAGGATTGTTACTGTGACTTTGAAATCATACCGATATCACTTATGTAATACTCATGCGTAAAGAAAATCTTTAATGGATCCATTTAATTTGAAAATCATGGATTCTTCCTGGTGCCTTTTAGTTCAAAAACTATATAGCATATATCATACAGGTTTTTTTTTCTCTTTTTGGACACTTTTTATTTTGGTATCATACCACTGTTAGGAGAGATGTTTTTCTATTCCTATCATTGATCCTGCATTTTGACTAAAATATTAAAAATTGTGAAATTTACATATTTAAATTCCCTCTTTCAAAATTAATATTACAAAGGGATTCAACTGTGTTTACTAAATCATTTCTTTAAGAATAAATTTAAATTGATCTAATTGAGGGATATATGTTTTGCCTAAAGTAGTAACCAGCTCTACAAACAGAGACTCCTACTAGCCATAAGGGAAAATATCTAATTTGCCCCAATTTTTGTTTTATACTTCAAAAAAAATACCTACTCAGCATCTTTGTATCACATTCTAAAATTTCATACTTCCGAGATTTTTTAAGTTACTGTTATTTCAGTATTCATTTTAACACCCCGGCCTCACTAATGGAGATTAGGAAACATAATTGTGGATCTCGTGGGTCACCTAGAATAAGGTCTGGCATGGAAGAAGCCGTTTCGCATTTTTTTAATGTCACTAAGTGATAGAATTCTGTGTAATGGAACATTACAAGTAATAGAGTATGCATAATACTCATTAAACCTGTTTGCGTTTCTTAATATATGGCCTATATATTCCCTTTTAATATTTAGGATATATAAGTTCAGTTGAATTTTGTTGAGGAAATGCATCATAAATAAGGAGGAAGTATGTAAGAAATATGTGATGATAAGAAAGGTGACATTATGTTTTTTAGCAACCTCCAATTGTGAGCTTACAATTTCATATTAAAAATGTTCCACTTTTTTTAGCCCCATCTTATTAGATATATCTTTTCCAATAGATATATCTTTTAAAGCTATGTATTTTTCCTCAGAATTCTGAGTATCAATTTTTTTGCCAAGTGGAAAGTTGATGAATTTGGGACATTTCTTTTTCTGTCTTTCACAATAATTTACACCTTTTAGGTAGTGATAGATGACCATGTTCAACTAACTGGCTGACTTATTTGAGAGTGGCAAAAGTAACTCCTTTATATCAGTAGTATTTATAAACAAGTAATTGTTGAATAATACAAATCAATACAATTAGAGATATAGTATGTACAAAAGACATTATTTTATATATATTACATACAGTTAGGTATGTAGAAAAATATATGTATCCCAGTGTTTATAAATATATATACACAGTGTATTTAGGGATATACTATAAACAAAGGCCTCAGAGAAGCAAGTTAAACTGCTTGGAATTCCAGTTCATCTAAATAAGAGACTTCTAAAAACTAAACTCGTATTTTCCCATACAAGAGACAATTTATGCTAATATAAATCACGGCAAATGCAGTTAAAAATGTAATGAAAATAAAAAATTCTTAATGTTTCTTTTTCCAATAATACTTAAACTACTGAGGTATAAATTTTTGTTTCGGTGTTTCTGGTAAAAAAATCTAGTAGGTATCATAGTATTTCTTTGTATAATGATCAGTCAGCAGTGAGGATAGTAACATTTTGGGGCCACATACATCATCTAGCACAATCCTTGCCCCTGAGAAGATGCAGGTTAGTGAATGACAGAACTGAGATTTGTGCCTACATTTGAATGATTACAAACCCTGAGTTGTTCGTGTTATTTCATCGAGTAAATGGTGACTTTATACGTATTTTCTCAAATTTGATGTTTGTAAATCTTAAAGCTATTTGTTTCTATAATGTCCAGAAACCAAGCTTAATAAATCTAAAGACTGCTTTGCTGCTTTTGAGGAATGCAAGAAGAAGGAAAAAAGTAAGCCTTTTGAGACCATCTATTCTTGGGTTATTCACCGATTTTGAAATTTCAGGTATTTTCATGTACCCTTTACTTTGTTGTTCACTGTAGTCACAGCAAAATGTCGCATTGTGAGGCCAGGTGAAGGAACCTTATTTGAGAGCAGTAGTTCTGCTGGAGAAAATGAAGATGTGGCTGAAACCCTTTCCAGGCCTTCAGTCAACAGCCGGGGCTTCTGTCATGAGAAATCTGCTCTGAAACATTCTCTCAAGTGTTCAGCAGGCCTGGGTCTGACAAAGGTGAGGTGTCTTGTTTCCAGCTTTCTCCCCGTGCTTCTTCACATGCCGTCCTACTGATGCTTATGATGATGAAAAGGATCCTAGAAAGAGATGGAAGTCCTCACAATCATGCTAGAAAGCTTGTAAAGACAGGAGAGAAATCTGTTCAGGACTGAGATTTATACAGGTTGGTGGGAGTCGGCGATCCTGAGGTCTGCCGTGATGGAGGGAAGGAACCAGACAGCAGTGAGGAAGAAAAGCTAGGGGATTAGGAAGATGAGGGTGGGGATGAAGGGGCCGAATTCATCTGAGAAGGGTGAGAGGAATATAAAGATTGAGTAAGTCAAATGGGAGAGACTATTATAAAAACACAACAGAAATAGTGAGGTTAGGTGAGAACAGGACGTCTACATGATAAAATATGGTAGAACTGATTTGGAGTGTACAGTAAGAAAGCCAGGTAATGAAATAAATGTTCAGGTGTTTATGAAGAACTGAATAAAAATTTAATCCTCACTTTCAAGCTTAATAAAGTGATATCTTTAATCTGGCACAGCCTGTGTTCATAGGTAATGCAAAGTGACATCTGTTTTAGGCTTTGTCAGATTTATTACGAATTATGACTCATTGACCCCTCTCTTTCTATCTTAACTTAATTATTCATGTTACTGTTTGGTGGAATCCTGGTATGTGTTTTAGATCATTTTGAGAATAAAAAGAGAGGAAATTAATGAGCATTTTAACAAGTCTTCTCATTAGTTCAAATTAAAATTTTGGGCTATTTAAATGAGGTTCTTCATCTCCATCCCTTAAATGAGAATTTAAATTTGAAACTGCAACACTCTTAAATTTATTTTCAAAACTTCAGAGGTCTGTGTAGCTTTGCATTACTTAATTATATCAGTGTAGTATATTTTTCAAATCCTTATCTTCTAACATAATATACTCCTCCTGAGTACGTTCTGTGATTGTCACTCCGAATGTATTTATCCAAGTCTTTCCTCCCAGTGCTCTCGGTGCCTCACGTTTGATGTGTCCCAAACAAAGGACAGTGCCCCTGACCCTTCCCTGACCCTCGGTCCTCTGCTCCGTGCCCAGGCCCCTTATGCTAGTAACAGCACCACTGAAACACTGAAGTAGAAAACATCCTGGCCTCCAGGCTTCCCTGCCATCACCACATCCAGTCATTCACCAAGTTCAGTCTTTTCTATCTGCTGACCGTAATCCACTTTCTCACCTGTAATTTTTAAACACACTTTTCTAGTGTAGTTCCCCCCTAGGTTCATTTTTTACATTGCTACTGGTGACCTTTCTGAAAATGTCTGGGACAGTGTCGCCGCTCTGCTTACCTCGTGGATCCCCATTACCTGAAGGAGAAAGTTCATAGCCTTGCATGGTGCTTGCCTGTTTTGGCTTGGCCCTGATTTCTCCAGTTTTCTCCCTCCGTTACTTTGGTACCTTCACTTACTGTGTCATTTCTCCTCTCATCCTTCTGCTCATTCTGCCTTCCTAGATAGCCGTCACACCCTCCCTCTGAACTTTATCTTTCAAGATACAGCCCCTCCTTTTCTTTTTTTCTATTGCAGTGTCATTGATATAGCATCCTGCACTGGTTTTTATGAAGTCTCCCCCCTGGGGCTATAAGATACAGCCCTTTTTTGGATCAGCATCCTCCGAGCTTTCCAGATACACTGACTGACCTCATTTTGGTCTGGTTTGCCTGACTGTCCTTTATGCACTTCCGTCGCGGATCTAATGAGTGATGCTTGTTTTCACGTGCTCTCCACCCCTCCTGCAACTTAGGCAGAGCCGTCTTTTATTTGTGTTTCCAGCTTCTCCCGGGATAATGCCTGTGGTTTCATAGGTCTAGAGTTGTCGTCTTCCTAACCAAGAGTGAGCAAGTGAATGAACATGATGTTTTCTGAAACTGGGTTTGTGTTTCAATTTGTTTTTATAGACAGGATCAGAGCAGACAGTGATGGGAAAGCAAGAAAATTGTAACGATGCCATTGAAAGGGTTCCAAAAGAAAAAATAATGATAATTTGACTTCTGATGAAGCACACAAAAGTACTAGACGCGGTAAGTTAGTGAATGTGAATTTTTTTCTATGCTGTAGTGCTAGTATGAAAACATCTAGAATTTGTAAGATTAACTTAGGGGAACCAGTGTGTATAGTGCTGGAAACTAACACTTAAATTTATAAGACATCAGTTTTGATGTCCAACTGTGGCGTCCTTTATGTCTTAAGAATGTTTGGTTCACTATCTTCATGAGTATCCCAGCTACTACCTTTTTCTTCCCAAAAATGGTTCAACTCTGACATTCCTTTTTGCTATTCCTTGTATTTTATTGAAGTTCTCATGAATGGCGATAGATTTGTATGTGTATTTCAAATTCATGGTAATAATTGTTCTCATTAGTGTATCTGCAACTACCTTTTATAGATACGATGTCAGCATTGGGATTAGGAGAGGAGGAAGATTGAGAATCATCACCTTGGGATTCTGAGGTACCGTGTCCTTTCTGTTTTTTACGTATAAGCATTAAGTGATGTTTAACATAAAAGGACACACTTTGACTTCACTTTCTCACCTCTGCATTTGTCCATACAAACAATTTCCTTGTATTTTTTAACCCGTAATTAAGCTATAATTATGTGCTGAGTACTGCCTACTACAATTCTGTTAATTTGTAATATTAACTTAATGAAACCAGTGTAGTATATTGCAAGAAACTAAAGCTTAAAGTCGTAAGGGATCAGTGCAGATGTCATCGGAAAAACTAAATTACTATTAGGTCAACCTATGGCCAAACATGATTCCATGGCATCTATGACTGTGTAAAACTAATGAGATTCGGTTTGTATTATAGTTTCTTACAACTTAGAACTTGAAAAGGTAGTGCCTGGGACTTGAAACTATTATTATGTTTGGATTATCAAGTAGCTCTGCAAGAAAGTTTTCTGGCGAAGGAAAAGCATGGGGAGTGGCAATAAATATGTGAGATCATAATAAGAACAGTATGGTTTAGCAGTGTTTTACTGAGTAAAAACCATTCTGGATAGTTAAAAGAGCACGCATTGAGTGCTTTATGGCAGCCCCACTCATACTCATAGTATTTTAAGTATAAAGTAATGATGACCAAGGAAACTACTGTGGAAGGCGATAAGGCGCTGATCTGAATTAAAGGCTACTGCAGCATGATGGTACAAGCTCTGTATTTGATGTCAAAAGACATACCAGTATCCTGGTTCTGTCACTTAGCTAGATACACGGGATCTTGGGAAATGTTGTTTAATCTGTTTGACTGTCAGCGACCTCATTCATAAAAATGGTACCAATACCTACCCCTCAGGTATTTGTAAGGAACAAATGTGGAAACAAATGTGAAAACCATTTGTAAAGTGTAAAAGGTGCTTTAGCCACATATGATGAAATGATGGCAGTGGTGTTTAGTGACTTGCTCAGTATTGAGGACACTTTTTAAACAATAAACTGGCAGTAGTGTCAAGGAAAAGAATGGGGGAGTTGGAACTGTGGATTTTTAATTTGGTGTATGTGAAGTTTCAGTAGATTATTATTGGAGATACCCCATAGATACACGTACAGCCTTCTCAGTGAGATTATTGTCAGTGTTTCAATTTTTCATAAATTTCTGTTTTGAATCCCAACTATGTGCTGGACAGTTATATTCTTTACAACTTGAAGGGTTAGGCTCTCGTAGTAGAAGCAGAAAAGTGTATTACAAGTCACTGTAAGTGCTTCATGTAGAGGAAGTGGAAAATGTTAGGTTAGAGAATACTGGGGGAGTTTGGGAGAGTTTGTAGTTAGGACGGGATGGGAGTGGGAGGGCAATTTAGGTGGTCAGAAAAGATCTGAGTTACTCTAGCATCTTGGAATGACCAGGAAGCAGGAAGTGGGGTAACCACCATGGTATTTTTGTGTGTAGTAAAGTAAATGTGCCTAATAAAGTGCCTGGCACAGTTTAGACAGTTAATAAATAATGTTATTCATCCCTTACTGTACTTTTTTTAAGAGTTGCATTGACTCTATCTAGAAGTTTTTGCTATAAACATAATTTAAAATCTTTACTGCTTTTCCAGTTTATTCAAGCATTTTTTTCTATCAGTAACATTTTTACCAAATAATAGTTTTATCCTTCCAAACTCCTGTTTACTGAAATGAAGCAGCTTCTACAGTTACCTGTTAATATTCCACATGACGTGCTCTAGGGTTTCTTACCATGCCAAGTATGTTAACACCAAAAAACATTTCTTTCTTTAGAAATAATTTGAAATTTATAGCAAATATACCTGTTGAAGAGTTTCTTTAAGTTAGCATTTTATTAACTGTCCTCTGACTTTGCTGGGGAATGCCAAGTCGAGTTAAGTGTTTTTTCAGTTCCTTATTAAAATGTGCATGTGGTTCAGGCTCTTGTCTGTGAAAATACTTAACTCTGGCCTTCCATGCTTAGTTTTACAGTCAGTAGGCAATTGAAGATAAAAGGTCATCGTGATGTAGGGAGAGCAAATAAATTTTCCTATTTTAAGTATTTTGTTTTTTTAATACAATGCTTCTCCTGTTTTTAAGTCTAATTGCTTTTAAAGTAGGAAATCCAGATATCCTCTTCAAAAGGGATTAGGGAGTCTTTATGCAACTCATTATTGATATTACTTTTAACAGGATGTGTCAGTCTTCTACAAAAGAAGGTTGGTCATTTTTCTGGAGCTCCTGGTTAAGTGGAAGAAAATATATTAAATCAACAACTAGGAAGTAAGAACTGTATTTTATAAAGAAGTTATTTGACTGAATGTTGTCTTAAAACATGAATACTGAAGTGTTCTAATATGAAAAGATAATCACCTGTTGAATGCATCGTAAGGACAAAGATGTGGAAGGAGATAAGTTATATATTAGGTGTCAGCAACAGATTGAGAGGTGTTAACACTAAAGGCATTCAGTTTTTGTTTGGCCTTTCAAGATACTCTTAAGACCTAAAAAAGTCTGGAAATAAAAAAGCGAAAAGAGGGAATGAAGAATGAGAAAGGCCGAGAGGGTAAAGGGAGTGTAGACAATAAACAAACATATATAGAGAGGAGATGTCTGTAAAATAAGGGAAGAAGAGAGCATTTGAAATACGGGAATACCAGAAAGTCAGCTGCCAGTATCAAAACTTATTAGAGAAGGATAGCAATATTTTCCCACTCTGTCTGTTCTCCTCACTGCTGGGAGGGCATCACGGATTGAGACTCGTGATCATGCCGAGCTATGTTTACCTGACTTCGGTGAACACAAACCTTTGTGGTCAGCTATAAGTGCATGTACTTGAATGTCATGTCATTTAAAATGTTTCAGTTTCATAGGAGAGCATCATATGAGTGGAAATGAGAGAATTGGAAGGAAGAGGAGAGCCAGCTCAGTTAGATTGAGAGCATGGAAGCTATAAATAGGCTTTTCTGATGAAAATTCCATTAGGAAGTGTATGACTTTTAATTTTCAGTTTTGAAGATGAGATAGTGAGGAACTTGATGCTAGATTCCAGAAGGTCAAGTTCAACAGCGACCAGTTTCTCACATTTTAATGAATCACCTTGTCCTTCTTAAAAACATACAGTGTGAGCAGCAAGCCTGGGATTCTACATTTCTAACAAGCTGTCAGGAGATGCCAGTGTTGCTGCCCTCAGATCCATGTGCTTAGTAGCAGCTGGGGTGTGGGCTTCTCCGTACAGAGATCTGGAATCCACTGAATAGTTCAAGACCTAACAGGATCAAGGAAAAGCACTATTTTCCTTTGATTTCTGAGCCTGTTTATAGCTAGGGGGGAGCCAAGAGACAAAGAAACAGGGCTTGTAGGTTGCAGATACTATGGCTGAATGCAGAGGAAAGAAGAACCAAAAGAATGTCAACGGGGAAGAATCAAGGCCAGAGATGGAGAGGTGACTTTTGGAGAGGAAGGGGGCTGGTGAAAGGAAAGAGGGAGGAAAGAAAGGTGTTAGCTAGGAAATTTTGGAATTTTTGAGGAAACTTGGGACAAACCACTTTAGATGGCCTCAGTATATTTGCACTGGAACCGAAGATTAGATCATTGCTGCTCCAGAGAATACTGGGAGCAGGAGGGAGTGCTCAGTCAGGGTAAACTGTAGCCACTCGTGTCTCCTCTTCATAACTCTCAGGCATCAAAAGTGGATGGTGCGTTGGTTTTGTTATTTAAATGAGATTGATTGGAATAGGGAAGCCCACTGGCTGTTTTTTTTTTAAAGATGATTTTAACTCTAAGGGCTCACACTGTACACCAAAACAAATTTTGGAAAAAAGAAAAATGACAGAGTTAATTCCCTAAATGCTAAAATTCTGATTTTTCCACAAATATTACACTGAGTTTAAAGTATGGGATTTTTAATATCTAGTAATTCTGTGGCAATTAAATATTTTTCCTTTTTATTAACTATATTTCAGTATTGAAAACTTGTTATACATTATACATTATCTCTTAGATGTGTCTTATATTCCTTCTTCCATGAGTAGGTCAAGAAACTGAAAGATGGCTAAACAAGAGGATGCAAGAAATGTAGGCTTATTACTAGCCCACATGGGTATCAAAAAAAGAAACTTTTTAAAACTATTATTCTACAAGTGTATATCCAACGTGATCAATTCATAACACTTTCTCCGATGAGAATGGCACAGGACAAATGGAAGAATATGTTAAATGCGTGTAGTATAAGGGTATGAATGATTGTGCTGTATTGCATTAAAGACACACCGTTGCATTCTACCATCAGCTTTCCCATGTATCCCCTCCGGGTCATGATTTGTTCCTGTGACTAAAGATCACTGTTCTTCCCATCAGTCAGCATGTTCACATTTGCGTACATGCATTTTTCTGTGTTATTGATAGTCATCTGAAACACAATCTTACTTTTGAAATCTTAACTGCATGTTTTGTTAAACCTATATAGTCCCTTATTTCTCTTCAGCATTTATAGTGGATTAATATTTGTTTTGTTGCTGTCCTAACCCCTCAATATAACAAAGCGCCGAAACCTAATGTAGTAACTTCCAAAGCCAGGAGTGAGGATTTAGCTTAGTAATGACTCTGCATGAATATGTAGTTGGCTTTCCTGTGTTTGTATCATTGATTACATATCCCTGTTGCTTTTTAGATTCTCATGGACAATATTCTCACCTGGAGGTAAAACTTACATATCTTTATCTTGATTTATTAACCACAGATTGTATGAAATCTTATTTACTATTCACTTTGTTTCAAAACCCATTCAGCCTGTCATGAAAGTGAAAGACTCTCTCGATAATAAAACAGTAGGAGCAAGGATGACACAAACATCCACCTCAGGTAAATTTTGCAATACAGGCTTAACTCTGGAAAGAAGTGTACTAAGTGTATAAAATACAGTGTTCTTATTCCTAATTCTGTTTTTCTTTTTTTGCAAATTTAATGAAATGATTTTACATAAATAAGTCAGATATTATTGTTGGTATCCATGTTTCAAAAAAAGGCTTATAAACATTTTTAAAAGATTTAAAAAAAAGCTTTAACTCAGAAATTTCCACTTTTATGTTTTGATATCCTTAAGTTCCCAGTTTGAAATCCCTGTATTTCTTGGGGATTCCCTGAAGTTAATAATTAGACTCTAAGATTTTCCATTGTTTTGAAATGCTATTTGAGTTCTAACCTTCATGTACCTAGAGTAAAGGCTCACTTGCTGATGTCAGTCAGTTTTGTTTTAACTTTATCTCATATTAACTGATAATTTTAAGCCACCAGATGTTCTGATATTAACACACTCTATGTGTTATCGATTATTAAAAGTGAGGGAAGTAACTAATTACACCTTAGTGAATATTTGGCAGACTTTTAAAATAGTAATTCTGAAATGTTGGTCTTAGGATTCCTCTGTATTAAAAATTATTGAGAATTCCAAAGGACTTTTAGTTAAATTGGTTGTATCTATTGATATATATTATTAGAAATTAAAACTGAAAAAATTTAAATACAGGCATATACGATCATACCTCCCATTAGCCATTAGAGCTGTGATGTTATTACATACCATATCTCTAGAACATTCCACCCTATGCTTATAAGAGAGAGTGGAAATGACAGCTAACATTTCACCATTTTAAGCCATATGGGCCTCATGGATGAAACAATAAACCAGCCCTTGGGCTGGAAGGGCTTCAGAGTTTCCATCCGCATTTCTTGCTTTGTTCTTTCACTTGTTTAAAAAAGTTTAATTCTGACAAATCTGTTTTATGGAAAATTTTGATATATATTCATTTCCTGTCTCATGGCACTCTAATCTCTTTGGGACTAGACTTGTCCTCTTTTTAGTTGGAAACAATTAGGTCACTCAGGGCTGTCTTTTCTTAACATAAATTTAAGATGTTTATCCAGGCTTAACAAGTGAATTCTGAAGATATTGGTGCATAACTGTAATTAAAATAGTACCATTAATTGAAAGTTTTTTGAAACCCATGTCTCTAAAACACTCAATACCATCATGTATGCTTAAATGTAAAATAAGCAGTTAAACATGAATTTCATTAATAACAAAAAAACACATGCCTTGATGAGTCTTAATTCCTAATAAACAAAGCTCTGTGGAATACAGAGTGAATCAAAGTAAGTAATACTAGAAGATATAAAAATAGAAAAAAATGAGATATAGTAGTTAATTAAACTTAACTACATGAAGGGCAGTATAGGGCATGTAAAATGCAATAAGCCATGAAGGAGCAGTGTGTTTTGGTGGGGAGAGGAGGATGTGGGACTGTGTAATGATAGAGAATTAGGAGAAAGAGTTATTTCTTTTAGGCTAGTTTTGAGAATATGCATGAGAGTGGGTTACAGTATGGTATTTAGAGTTTAGGGACTATTGGGGAAATGAGATAGATAGCTAAAGATTGTGTACTCAGAGAAAACATAGTTTCCTAGCTTTATTTTTATGGCCCTGAATTCAGAAGTATTAGTTATAGCTACATTCATTGTAACTAAAAGACCACCTTCCAAAATGAAAAATTAAAATATTCCATTTATTTTCTATGATTTTTTATATAACAAGCTTGGCAGATCCAAAAAGCAGGACATTTCAAACAACACCTACACAAGCTCCTGCCACATTGGAAGACGTGAGATGGAAAAACTACAGAGTAAATAGAAGCAACTTTAAACAGTTCATGAAGAAAATTTCTCTTCTTAGTTGAAACCTTTTACAAAGTAATGAGCAGAGTTTTCCAGAGACTTTTATTTTACACTGGGTCCTGATAATTTTATAGCCTAAGTATTTCAGGAAACGTCCCCTCCGTTTAGGCCTGTATCATCTTTATTTTGAATTATTGCTTTATACTATTTATGTCTCCTTCCATTTATTCACTTGTCCCGAAATTCATCTGTCTCCACAGCATTTAGAGTTACCTATCTCAGATTTAAATACAGCCACGAACCACTCTAAAACACATTTATGTCCAGGTATCCTGAATTACACATACGGCTTTCATTATCTGTCTTCTCCCCAAATCGCTACCATTATCCTTTTCTACTGTCCGCCGTCTTCTCTGGCACTCTAAACTTCTGGGGGTGCCAGCCTTACCAATCCCTGTATTTCAGTCAAACAGTTACCCATTGTGTGCTTCTCTGCCTGGCTTGCCGTGCTCTTCCATGACCTCTGCACTCCTGCCCTCTACCCGTTCGGGTCTGGCTGACCTCAGTGTTTAAGTCTCAGCACAGGCATTATCTCTAAAAACCCATTCCTGACTCCTTTTATCCGTGGTCTTTTTTTTTTTAATCAGCGAGGTGTTTAATAAGAAAAAATGAAAGTATGCCTGGAAAGTGGTCCAAGCGGGCAACTCCGGGGGGTCTGAGTGCCCTGCTTGGGTCTAGATTCGGGACTTTTATAGGGCGGTAACTTCCACTCTCTGGGCTGCTCCACCCCTGACTCTTCCAAGACTCCGCCCAGGGCTGGTGACAGTTTAACGGCTGCATCCCCTTGTCCTTGGCAGTAAGTGGGCGGCTGCGCACGCGCCGTTGGAGTTTTGAGATCATGCGCATGTCCAATGTAGATGTTTTGCCCTTGAGGGCCAAGCGCCCCAAAAGGAAGGTCATATAGCGGTCAGCTCAGCCGCTGTACCTTCATCTGCGCATGTCTGGCTAGTGTGGGCGCAGGGGCAGTATGCTCTGAGCACACCGGGCTGTTTGTGTGGGTGGCTTTCATTTCCATCTGCTCCTGGCTCATAGCTATCTGCCAAATCTAACCCTTTGTAAGACATTTTAAACACAATCACTATTTCTCATGAATCTTCAAAGTACACAAATAGAGAATATACAAGTCCCAGCATGTAAGTGGCAGATCCAAGGTCACGTAAGTTTATCTAGGATTCAGAGCCACATGAGTCTCAAAACCTAATGCTTGTTGGTTCTATTATATCATGATGCTTAAGAAATTCAGAACGTAAGGAAAAGTGTATTTAGTCCTTCTACCTTTCTGGTCTACATTATGTCTGCCCTGGAAGGTCTTAGCATACATGATAAGACAAAAAGAGGGAGAGAGAGAGAGAGAGAGAGAGAGAGAGAGAGAGGAAGGAAGAAAAGGGAACAGAAGGGAAGACAAAATAAGGAAGGAAAAAGTAGGGAAGGGAAAAGGGAAAGAAAGAGAAGGGAGGGAAGGGAACGGATCGGAAGGAAATGACTTGCCAGCATTTAGCATCTAGAAATGTTACATAAACTTTTATATTCCTGGCTTCTCGAAAACATTGAAACAATTGGCCATCCCAGGATCAGCAAGGGGAAAAGGCAAAGAAACAGCTAACTGGGCCTTTCGATGTGGCAAGCGCTTTCCATGACTCCATAGAAGCTTTAACGGTTTCTGCCTCACATGTATATTTTCCAATTTTGGCAATATGATTGATGCACACCTGGCCTACTTAGGTTTGCATGTTTATGAATCATAATCTCAGTAAAATCAAGAAAACTTTGCCCTTCATTCCGGTTTATGAAACACAAAGGTGTATAGACATCCTTTCTTCTGCCTTGACTCCAGTGATCTTTTCTCTTGGGCTTAATCTTTGAGTTCAGTGGAGAAGGAAACTCATCCTTGTTCGATTTTTCCTGCTTTTTTTTTTTGGTATCATTAATCTAAAATTACATGTGCAACATTATAGTTATTAAACTCCCCACTTCATCAGGTCCCCCCCAACAAGCCCATTACACTCACTGTCCATAGTGTAGTGAGATGCTATAGAATCACTACTTGTCTTCTCTGAGTTGTACAGCCCTCCCCGTGCTCCCCCAACATTGTGTCTGCTAATCGTAATGCCTCTTCTTCCCTCTTACCCCTCCCTTCCCACCCATCCTCCCCAGTCCCTTTCCCTTTGGTAACTGTTAGTCCATTCTTGGGTTCTGTGAGTCTGCTGCTTTTTGTTTGTTTTTTTCTTTGCTCTTATGCGCCACATATGAGTGAAATGATTTGATACTTGTCTTTTTCTGCTTGGCTTATTTGACTGAGCATAATACCTTCTAGCTCCATCCATGTTGTTGCAAATGGTAGGATTTGTTTTCTTCTTATGGCTGAATAATATTCCATTGTGTATATGTACCACATCTTCTTTATCCATTCATCTACTGATGGACACTTAGGTTGCTTCCATTTCTTGGCTATTGTAAATAGTGCTGTGATAAACATAGGGGTGCATCTGTCTTTTTGAAACTGGGCTGCTGCTTTCTTAGGGTAAATTCCTAGGAGTGGGATTCCTGGATCAAACGGTATTTCTATTTTGAGTGTTTTGAGGAACCTCCATACTGCTTTCTACAATGGTTGAACTAATTTGCATTCCCACCAGCAGTGTAGGAGGGTTCCCCTTTCTCCACATCCTCACCATCATTTGTTGTTGTTTGTGTTTTGGATGTTGGCCATCCTTACTGGTGTGAGGTGATTTTTCATTGTGGTTTTAATTTACATTTCTCTGATGATTAGCGATGTGGAGCATCTTTTTATGTGCCTGTTGGCCATCTGAATTTCTTCTTTGGAGAAGTGTCTATTCATATCCTCTGCCCATTTCTTAATTGGATTATTTGCTTTTTGTTTGTTGAGGTGTGGGAGTTCTTTATATATTTTGGATGTCAACCCCTTATCTGACATGTCATTTATGAATATATTCTCCCATACTGTAGGATGTCTTTTTGTTCTACTGATGCTGTCCTTTACTGTACAAAAGCTTTTCAGCTTCATATAGTGCCACTTGTTCATTTTTGCTTTTGTTTCCCTTGCCCAGGGAGATATGTTCATGAAGAAGTCACTCATATTTATCTACAAGAGATATTTGCCTATGTTTTTTTCTAAGAATTTTATGGTTTCATGACTTACATTCAGGTCTTTGATCCATTTTGAGTTTACTTTTATGTATGGGGTAGACAGTAGTCCAGTTCCATTCTCTTACATGTAGCTGTCCAGTTTTGCCAACAGCAGCTGCTTAAGAGGTTGTCATCTCCCCATTGTATATCCAAGGCTCCTTTATCATATATTAATTGAACATATATGTTTGGGTTAATGTTTGGATTTTCTATTCTGTTCCACTGGTCTGTAGGTCTGTTCTTCTGCCAATGCCAAATTGTCTTGATTACTGTAGCCTTGTAGTAGAGCTTGAAGTCTGGGAGTGTAATTCCCCCTGTTTATTCTTCCTTCTCGGATTGCTTGGGCTACTCGGGGTCTTTTGTGGTTCCATATGAATTTTAGAACTAATTGTTCCAGTTCATTGAAGAATGCTGTTGGTATTGTGATAGGGATTGCGTTGAATCTGTAGATTGCTTTAGGTAGTATAGCCATTTTGACAATATTTATTCTTCCTAGCCAAGAGCATGGGATGAATTTCCATTTGTTAGTGTCCTCTTTAATTTCTCTTAGGAGTGTCTTGTAGTTTTCAGGGTATATGTCTTTCACTTCCTTCGTTAGGTTTATTCCTAGGTATTTTATTCTTTTTGATGCAATTGTGAATGGAATTGTTTTTCTGATTTCTCTTTCTGTTAGCTCATCATTAGTGTATAGGAAGGCAACACATTTCTGTGTGTTAATTTTGTATCCTGCAACTTTGCTGAATTCAGATATTAGTTCTAGTAGTTTTGGAGTGGAGTCTTTAGGTTTTTTTATGTACAATATCATGTCATCTGCAAATACTGACAATTTGACTTCTTCTTTACCAATCTGGATGCCTTGTATTTCTTTGTTTTGTCTGATTGCCATGGCTAGCACCTCCAGTACTATGTTGAATAACAGTGGAGAGAGTGGGCATCCCTGTCTTGGTCCCAATATTAGACGAAAAGCTTTCAGCTTCTCGCTGTAAAGTATGATGCTGGTTGTGGGTTTGTCATATATAGCCTTTATTATGTTGAGGTACTTCCCCTCTATACCCATTTTATTGTCAGTTTTTATCATGAATAGATGTTGAATTTTGTCAAATGCTTTTTCAGCATCTATTGAGATGATCATATGGTTTTTGTTCTTCTTGTTGTTGATGTGGTGTATGATGTTGATGGATTTTCGAATGTTGTACCATCCTTGCATTCCTGAGATGAATCCCAGTTGGTCATGGTGTATGATCCTCTTGATGTATTTTTAATTTGGTTTCCTAATATTCTGTTGAGTATTTTTGCATCTATGTTCATCAGGGATATTGGTGTGTAATTTTCCTTTTTGGTGAGATCTTTGCCAGGTTTTGGTATTAGAGTGATGCTGGCTTCATAGAATGAGTTTGGAAGTATTTCCTCCTCTTCTATTTTTTTGGAAAATTTTAAGGAGAATGGGTATTATTTCTTCTCTATATGTCTGATAAAATTCAGCGGTGAATCCATCTGGCCTGGGGGTTTTGTTCTTGGGTAGTTTTTTGATTACCGATTCAATTTCGTTGCTGGTAATTAGTCTTTTTAGGTTTTCTTTTTCTTGCTTGGTCTGTCTTGGAAGGTTGTATTTTTCTAAGAAGTTGTCCATTTCTTCTAGGTTTTCCAGCTTGTTGTCATATAGATTTTCATAGTCTCTTATAATTCTTTGTATTTCTATGGGGTCCATTGTGATTTTTCCTTTCTCATTTCTGATTCTGTTTATGTGCGTAGATTCTCTTTTTCTCTTAATAAGTCTGCCTAGGGGTTTATCTATTTTGTTTATTTTTTCAAAGAACCAGCTCTTGGTTTCATTGAATTTTTTTTCTATTTTATTTTTCTCAATTTTATGTATTTCTTCTCTAATCTTTATTATGTCCCTCCTTCTGGTGATTTTGGGCCTCATTTGTTCTTCTTTTTCCAATTTCAGTAATTGTGACATTAGACTATTCATTTGGGATTGTTCTTCCTTCTTTAAGTAGGCCTTGATTGCAATATACTTTCCTCTAAAATGGCCTTTGCTGCGTCCCACAGAAGTTGGGGCTTTGTGCTGTTGTCATTTGTCTCTGTATATTGTTTGATATCTGTTTTAATTCGGTCATTTATTCATAGTTATTTAGGAGCATGTGGTTAAGCCTCAATGTGTTTGTGAGCCTTTTTGTTTTCTTTGTACATTTATTTCTAGTTTTATACCTTTGTAATCTGATAAGTTCGTGGGTAGAATTTCATTATTTTTTAATTTAGTGAGGTTCTTTTTGTGGCCTAGTATGTGGTCTATTCTGGAAAATGTTCCATGTGTTCTTGAGAAGAATGTGTATCCTGTTGCTTTTGGGTGTAGAGTTCTGCAGATGTCTGTTAGGTCCATCTGTTCTAGAGTGTTGCTCAGTGCCTCTGTCTCCTTACTTGTTTTCTGTCTGGTTGATGTGTCCTTCAGAGTGAGTGGAGTGTTGAAGTCTATAATGAATGTGTTGCATTCTATTTCCCCTTTTAATTCTGTTAGTATTTTTTTCACATATGTAGGTGCTCCTGTGTTGGGTGCATAGATATTTATAATGGTTATATCTTCTTGTTGGATTGACCCTTTTATCATTATGTAATGTCCTTCTTTGTCTCTTGTGACTTTCTTTGTTTTGAAGTCTATTTTGTCTGATACAAATACTGCAACTCCTGCTTTTTTCTCCCTATTAGTTGCATGAAATATCTTTTTCTAGAATAGCAGCAAATGAAGGCTCGGAGAGGTGAAGCAACCTGTTGAAATTGGCCCAGCCCAAGATTGTCTGATTCCTGTCTCATCCTCTTTTCTTGATATGCTGTCTCCCACTCTGGACCCAAAGAGTGGGTGCTGAGATGTCCACTTGCGGAGATCCTGAGAGGACGGTAACACATCAGCGTTCAGGGTGCAGGACCTGGAGACCGAATTCCTGGGTTTGAATCCTGGCATTGCCTGTGTTAGCTGTGTGACACTGGGCAGGCTTCCTGACCCCTTTGTGCCTCAGTGTTCTCTAATAGGGCAGAAAGCAGGAAAAGCATTCAGTACAGTGCTTGGTGCATAATAGGCGCTCAAGAAATGATATTTATCATTACTTCTACTATGATTGGTTGTGTTGATTAGAAACTGTTATCAGTGGTTTTATAATAGAACTACTAGAACAGGTACCAAGGAACTGCCTAATTATTACTATTATTTTTTGCATTAAACACAAAATCCTGCCTCCCTCCAGATGGAGGGCATTCTAGGCAGAATGAGCAAATTGGGAGGTGGGAGAGCTTAGGGAAAGTATGTGTGTGACTGATGTTTCTTGAAGGCACAGTCTAGTGAGGATGAGACTGTAAAAGTGGGTTAGTGCTAAAAGATAGGTGGGCCCAGATGCCAGTCTTTATTTTGCAGGTAGTAGGGAGTCATGGCTGATTCTTGAGTAGGGCAGTTTTCTACTTCTCTTACAGGATTTGCCTTTCCTGCTCCTGTGATGTGAGGGCTGTCAGGGGCCCGAGTGATTGCTGCCCCCATTACGTGTGCACGTGCAGATACTACATGAACACACCAGCCATGGGATATTTAGTATTCCAATCACCTTGAGGTTGTTGCCAAGGAGCCTGGTGCCACTTGCAGCCATGTCAGAATGAAGAACAAGCCAGGCTGTCATGGTTGGCCGGTGGTGGGGGCTTGTCACTTCTAGATTGAGTGCCTGTTACCTTGCATGGAAATCTCTGGTGTGGGTGCAAAGACGTTGAGGATACTGGCTGAGGGAAAGGAAAGGAGGCAGAACGTTGCTTGCATGCAGAGAAAAGAGAGAGAAATCCTTTCCTGCAATTGCTTTAGGGACTGTCCCAGGCAAGGGGCTGTCAAGTGCTTCCCCCACCTCAGGGTGCCCTTCACCTCCTGTTGCTGGCTCCAGAGACTGAAGTCCATGTTTTCCTCCTTCTCTTGCTTGGCACTCTATTGCCTAGATTTTCACTCTATTTGGCACTTTATTGCCAATTCTTATTTGCTGGGGTGAGCAGATGTGGCTGAGTGAAAGGGAACAGGTAGAATTCTGGTGGTGGTTCCCAGTGAAAGCTCAGAGGGATTTGGCCTTTGGGTGATGCAGCCCCCACCCCCGACCAGGGACCTAATGGTATGGAGCTGCAAGTGTCCCTGGGACCCTGCTGGATAGATGCGGCAAACTGGCAGGCTTGTAGGTGACTTGTAGGTGGATTTGGTTTGGTGCCAGAGTGCTTTTTTTCTCCCCCAAATATTAGAATGAGATGGCAAGATTTTAAAATTGGATTTTTTAATATAAAATAGGAATTTTGGCTTCTCTTAAAAACCAGACCATTTGATAGCACTGGTCTACATTCACCCTTGGCAGCAACCTGTAAGCGATAGGTAGACCACCCTCTGTTCTAAACAGGGTGAGAGTCCTCACGTCTCCCACCATCCCCACCTGATCCCTTCATCCACTGGCTGGACCAGCCTGCCCCCGAGAGCATGAGTCTGTGCCCCCTCTGGGCCAGCCTCTTCATCTGAAAAGTAAGAGTGGTGATGTTCAGAAAGGGCCTGTCATTTCCCCAAGGTCACACAGCTTCCCCCATGGGCACAGTGGGTTCCATTTACATGATGTGATTTGAGAGGTGGTAGAAATGACTTACCTTTTTCCCACTTCCCAGTGAAAAATTGACCTCCCACCTTGCCATCTGCTCTATAACAATCTGCAGTGGGTTCAAGAAAGAAACATATTTGGCCGTATCATATTTCTGAACTCCTTCAGATCAAATCCCTTATCTTTTGCTGCTTCCACTTCCCTATACAGCCAACCTCACTCAGCCCCTCAGGCTCAGGTAGGCTGGATGGTGTCACCATAGGGGATTGAGCAGTGGGGTCAGGGGCCTAGAATCCTCAGCTCTAGCCCAATCTTAAAAGGTCTGAGTCTGAGTCCCCTCATCTGGCAGATGGAGATCATAACCTCACAAGGTTGTTGTGAAAATTAAAATAAATAAAGTATAAAATGTGCTTAGCATAGTAGTAGTCACATTGGCAAAAAATAGTACTCAATGTTAGAAGTTATTATCCTAGAGAGACTCAGGGCTGAAGGTGCCCCAAGAGATCATATTGTCCAGTTGGATCATTTTTATGGTCAAAGCCATGGTAAAAATCAAAGAATAGAGAAGAAAATGAAGCAAAACATAAAAGGCTTTCTTTCTGTCATTTCCCCAGAGGCAACCACTGTTAAGTTTCTTGTGTATCTTTCTAAAAATTTTACTTGCATATATACTACTAGTAACATGCATCCTATATTTTGACACAAATGTTACCAGACTGCTCATGCTATTTTGATACTCACATTTTTCTTTAACGATATGTGGTAGATCTCTCTTCATGTCAGCACATATGGATCTCTGTTTTGCATTTTCAATGACTGCTACTGCATGGGAAGATTATACTATAGTTCACAGGTCAACAAACTCTTTCTGTAAAGTGCCAATATTTGAGGGTTTGTGAATCACAGGTTCTCTGCACCATCTTCTCCTCTTTCTCCTTGTTCTTTCAACAATGCTTTAAAAATATAAAGGCCATCCTTAGCTCATTGCCATACAAAAACAGGCTGTTGCCCAGATTTGGTCCATGGCTGTAGCTCACTTACAGAGTCCCTTGGGTGGACTACTAGGTTGCTACTATAAACAATGCTGCAGTTGACATCTCTGTGCTGGGTCTTTCAGTGTTTGTTGAGTTTAACTCGAGGATAAATTCCTAGGAGTGAAATCGCTGGTTCATATCTACAAGTCATGAGAGATATTGTCTTAGCCTCCTCATTTCCTAGGTAGTTCAAGAAGTCCAGTGAAAACAAGAGTCCAGAGTTTTCCAGCAAGTCAGTGGCAGGGCTAGAAATTAGTTTCCCAACACTTACTCAGGCTAATGTAGGCTCTGTCCCTGGCTGAGCACATGGAGCTTGTTTTGTGATGCAGAGTCGGAAATGCCCAAGTTGTGCGAGCCACAGAGCAGGGTTGCAGGAGTCTGAATGCTCTCAGATCTTTTTTCCTTTCTACCTCTTATTTCTGCTGCTTGTAGTCACTCTCACTCATGCTTTAGATCAACTGTTTTCCATGTTGAGGGGCTGCCCATGATGACTGCCAGAAGCTCCAAAATCAGTTTGTAGCATCCTCATGGCTGGAAGGGAGAGAAGCATGTGTCACTGAGGAGGCTTTTGTCTACAATTAGTAGAAAACCCAAGCACAGAATAATTTTTTAAAATGTATTATGTCGCAACTGAAAGTCCAACAGGTGGGACAGGCTCTCGTCAACATATGGTTAGTGGCTTCATCTCCTGTTTTATCCTCAGCATTGGCTTCATCTTTAAACTATTGGTAGGATGGTTGAACGACACAGTGACACATGCAGACCCCAACAACAGTCTGTGGATTCTACTCAAGAAACTTTCCCAGAGATACCCACAGCACACTTCCTTCCTCTCATTGCCCAGAACTGGGTCATGTTGCTAGTTACTGACCAATTACTGATAGGAGGGATGAGATTATCATTGCTGGCTTAGAAAAATCATGGTGAATGTATATTGGGACATCTGTTGTCCTATCTACTATGGAGGGCTTATTCATCAAATCAGGTATAGAAAATTGTGGAAAAGGATTTGGGTTTAAAAATATAAAGGCCATTCTTAGCTCATATGCCATACAAAAGCTTGTCTTGGATCATATGTCCCCCTCCCGGACCAATTCCTGTGGTCCCTCAAGGGGGCATCATAGTTGCCAAGCCTGGGGGAGGCAGCTACTCCATGACCAGGGGCTGTGGTGTAAGAATGGCACAAGTTCTGAGAATGGAGGGGAGTTGAGGGGAGTCTGCTTCCCCCAGAGAAGGGCACTCCATCTGTGCCCACTACACTCTTTAGGAGATCAGGGGTCTCAGGGTGCAGCCTAAGGAGACGAGGGGCGAGAGAATTCGAGTCAGATTCCTTGGATGACTGTCCTGGCTCTGCTGCCTGCAGGACTTGACTTACTGTCTCTGGGCTTGTGCCTGTCTCCCAGGGACAGTCACGCCTAGGCAGCCTATCTCCCAGGCACCTCATGAGGACCACGACAATATGGTGAATGCAAAGCAAAGGAGCCTGAAGACATTATAACGTAAGTGAGGGATCCTGGTTGGTTCCTTGGTGTCCCCGGGCAGCAGGAGGAAGGGCTCTTTCTCTCTCAGCTCTGTGTATTTATAATCTAATGTTGTGGGACAGAAGTAGGCTTGGGGGAGGGGGAACAAGGGACAGCAGAGGCGCTAATGCAGAGGCGAGCTTCAGCTGAGGCTTCCCTGACTCTCTGCTGCCTCCTGTCTCCCTCTCCGGGGGCCTTGCACAGCTGCTTCTGCCGAATTTCTTTGCTTCTGACATCTCTTTACTCTACGCGGTGCCCGTGAGCTAGCCTGCCAGTTCCCCCCAGACTGCCCTTGTCCTTCCTTTTTCATGATTGCTTTGTCAGCACTGAGAATATTTATTCATCCACACTCTACTTTCGACCTGCTGGCTTTCTACTAATAAGTTTTTTTTTAAGCTTAAAAGGTTCCTTCTCTTTTGAATCTTGAAGTGCATTTGGACCGTAACTGGATAGTTCAGTTTCCCTGTGCATTTGTCTCATTCATTCATTCACCTTATTAATTCATTCAGCAACTATTTATTGATGATCTGTGCTAGGTTTAGGCCTGGAAGAGGGAGGAAATAGACATGGCTGCTAACATGTGGAGCTTGCGTTCTGGTGACAGCAGTGAGCAGAAGCCTATTCCCAAAAGAGGACTCACTGCCCTACTTGGGAACCTGGGCATGCCTTTTGGAGCTAGTCTCTGAGAAAGGGTGGGTGAGAAAATACTAAGGACTAAGAAAACAACTTAGAGAAATGTGGTCTCAATATTTCTTTCCCACAAGGTTTCATGGAAAATGGCAGCAATCTTAACTCTGCCACTTGCTAGCTGTGTGACCCCGAGGAAGACACTCTTCCACAGTCTGAGGTCACCCATTTGCAAAATGGAAACACAGGATTATCTCATAAGGTCACTATGAAGGTTAAGTTAGATCATCCCAGGGAGGCTTTGAGTTGCATAGGCAGGTAAAAGCATAGGCGCTGGGGTCATGCTACCCTGCTTCCACCCCAGCTCTGTCTCTCTCTAGCAGTATGACCCTGAGCAGTTTAGTTTAGCTCTCTGTGCCTCAGTTTCCTGGTCTGCAAAATAGGAATGGTGATCATTTCTACCTCATAGGAGTGTTGTAAGGATTAAGTGAGTCATGTAAAGTCTTTGGTCCAGGCCTGGCATCTAGCAGTGCTCAACAAAATATAGTATTATTATATCTACCTAAAAGTATTTTCCCCCCACAAAGAAGACTCATTTATAACTTGTACTGTGTTATAATGGCATCTGTCTCTTTTGCTGTTTAGAAAAGGAGCACCAGCACAGGGTTGTCTCGTGACTGGGCCATTTTGAGCCCTGCCTTCAGTACACAGATGTGCTGTCACTCTGGCTCATCACCCATTGGGCATGTTATAAATGAGCCTGCAGTCCTCCCACTGAGTGCAATCCGCACAGGCAAAGATGCACGACCAGTGCTAGGCAGAACAAGACGTGAGGAAGAGCTCTCAAAGAGCTTTCTTGCATAGGACTGCAAACAACAACAGGAAAGGCACCTTGGTGCTGCCCAGTGGGGGGTAACAAGGGCTCCTGAGAAGGGAGAGGATCCATGATGTCATTTCATCCTTAGCAATGTTAACTAGCTGTGCAACTTTGGCAAATTGCTAGAATCTCTCTGTGTCCCTGCTTCCTCATGTGTTGAGAGAGAGAAAGAAAGAAAGAGAGGGAGAGAGAATCATTTTATTAAGGATCCCAAATTGGTATCCACAGATGGATGGGTCTTGTCTGGCCATAGTGGTTTCAAAATTCTGAATTAGTTGTTAAGACATACAACTTCAGAAATTTTGTAGAAAACTACATACTCAGTTCTTTTGAAAATTGAAGCAGCTGGCACTAGGAAGATGGAGTTGAGTAGCAAATTCCCACTGTTAAGTGAGGTGTGTGTCTTTCCAGGTCCTCCACTCCCAGTAGACTTGTTCCTCTCCACGTGGCTCATTTAGGTTTGCCACCTGGATCTTGCCAGCCCTGGAGTCTGTGACACCTGGAATAGGGGGTCTCCTTAGCATCTTTTTGTTCTCTCCTGAAGTTACAAAGTAGGGCAAGGGTTACTGTATCCTTTCCATCAAAGAGGAGACAGAGTCAGAGAGATAGCTATTTGAGATGGCGGGCTTCAGTGGGACTTGAAAACAGGGCTCAGCTCCTTGTTCATGACTTCCTCCCAGCTGGCCCCTTCTTCTGAATCCAGGGTGTTCTATTCACTCTCCTGATGAAGATGATGATGAGAGCTATTGTTCAGTGAGTGTTTAGTGTGTCTTGGTTATTTTCTATCATTTAATTATTTTAAGTGGTTGGTATTAATATCCCCGTTTTATAGGTGAGGAGAGAGAGGTTCAAAGAAGCCATGTAATTTGTCTGTGGCTACACTGTTATTAAGCAGTGAAGCCAACATGTGAACTCACGTCTGTTTGACACCAAATCCCGTGTCTTTAACCTTAAGAGTCATGCAATTGTAAAGACAGGGGCAACCACTAGTCCCATTAAATAATGTTGATATGTTAATTTTAGAGTGACTAATTTTCACCCCAGATGGATGCTCATTTCACATGCTTTAAGAGAGAGACCCTCTGAATACATAAATCATCAGATGTGAGGCTCTTAGCAATGCATTCACCAAGGAGGCACGAGAACCCTCCAGAGAGGTCAGGGGGATCACTGTTATGAGAAAGGAGGCTTCAGCTGTCAGGCTGGATCCCGCGATGTAGTAATATCGCTGACAATGTCAGGGGTGGTGAAGGAGCAGCCTGACGGGCAGCCTCACAGTCCCAAGGCTGTCCTCCTGGTGCGATTGACTCAGCACCTCTATGAGACCGGTCCGGCCCGGCATGCCCTGACCCGGCACGGGGACAGGACTGAGATGGGAGGACACTTCAGAGGGCATCTGGACCCATGTTTATGCCTGATCTTTTCTATAAAACCCCTCACAGGCAGTGCCCACTCCATGTCTGCTGTTGGCAAACTCAGAGCTCTATAAAATGTCCTTTCCATACTTGTTAAAAAATTGTCTCTATTAGGTTCAAGTCTGTGTATGTGTTTGATTCACCCCTCGTTTTGTGCCCTGGAGCACTGTCTCCGCTCTGCTCTATACATCAACCCTTCAGGTTGTGTTGCGGCAAATATGTTCCCATCAGGTTGTCACTCATTGCTTATAAATATCTACATTTGCCTAAACTGTCCTACATAGGAGAGTTCCCAGAGTCCTCCCTGCCTGTGCTGGCTGCTCTCCATTTGCTCCTCCCCTCTGCATCCATTTCCGCTGCACTTTGTCCTGCACCTGGCCTGGAAGGATGAGCCCTCTGGACTCCTCCCTCTGAGCCCCTTGGCTGACTTGCACCATACTGGTCAGGCCAGTGGGAAGGAGAGGAGGGCGAGGACTGGGTTCCCTGCCCACTCTTCCCCTGCTTCTGCACGGCCCTCTGGCTGTGACTGCATCGCTCCATCTCTGGAGCTCCTCCTACATGGATCGGCTCTCACTGGAATCTGAGCACACTGTTCCCTACCTTTGCCCTTCCAGCCTTAGGGGGTTCATGGCTTTCTGCTGTTGATAGCCTCCAAGTGCCTCAGCATCTCTCGTTGGTCCCTTAGTCCCTTAACCCTACATGTGCTTCTATCCGTGGTCCCTTCGTTAAAGTCTCCATTGTGGTGAATTCTGTTCTGCTGCTGCCTAGCGCACTGTCTTGTTGCCACGGCTAAACTTGCTCTGCACACTCTGTGGGTGTTGCTGTTGTGGATCGCTCAAACTATCAGGCCTGTACAACTGCCGACATCACTGCATATGCCTTTAGCCACTGACACATATTGTTGGCCCATCCTGAGTGAGTTGTTAACTAAAACTATCAGGCTGTTTTTATGGGATCAGGTGCCAAGCCCATCTTGGAGCTGGGTTGTCTGGGTTGAGACCCTGGCTCTCTGTGGAATCATGCATCTGAGCAAGTTACCTTCTTCTCTTTTCCTCGCCTCTGTGAGATAGGATGATAATAGTTTCATCCCAAAAGAATTGGTGTGAGAATTAAGTGACTTAATATACATTAAGCACTGAGAATAGTGCCTGATGCACGGTAAGCCTTCAATAAATGTTACCTTCATCATCAAGATAGTCATCTTTTAAGCATACATTTGAGCATTTTAACCTAAATGCAGAACTTTTTATTTTCACCTGTTTTTTTTTTTAGACCTTTCTTTACCAGTACCTAATTCTGACTGCCATTGATGTTGTGATCTTAGTACTGCCCCCTAAAACTATTACTCAAAGTGTGGGCTACCGACTGGCAGCATGAATATCACCAGAGAGTTGGTTAGAAATTAGGAATCTCGGATCCCACTTTTGACTTGCTGAATCAGTATCTGCTAGCTAACAAGATGCAAGGTGATTTCTATGTATATTAAAATTGAGAAACTGTCTTCTACCACATCTATCAATTCTGAATGACTGCTGTCAGCTGGGATGGAGAATCTCTCCCACCTCTGACCCAGAAAATATTCCATCATCCGTTTTTAGGATCACTGTATACACTGGTGCTGGAGCTCAGCAAACCTAGCAATGCTTTGTGGAGTGAAACGGTCCTGGGAAGAAAATTGGAGTCAGATCGAGCAGGCATTGAATTCTACTCTACCGCTTCCTCTGTAAATGTATGTGTGTGTGTACACACACATAAACATATACATAACGAAGTACTTACCTTGATGGTGTCAAGATTTGGAGAGTTACATGAGATAACTCTGAGATAACCCTGTAGAGAATTTCCGGCATAGGCTGGCCCACAGAATATTGGCACACTTTCTTTTTTCCATAAGTCACATGATTCATGTCCAAAGGATAATCCATTCCTTGAAGAAAAAACTCTATTTCACATAATAGGAAATTTGCTTCAAGCAGATTGGGAAGATCGGGCTCATCTAAAGCTGCAGCAAATGCCTCAGAGTGACATCAGTGTCACCACTCATTTCTCTGGTTGTGTGTTTTTGAATATAAATTGCATTTGACTAGATAACTGTAAATGGAAGCACAATGTAATTAAGAAAAGACTGCTGGTGTATAAATTTGAATTAAACACCATTGGCGGTTCCGGGAAGATGGCGGCGTGAGCAGGGCAGTGGAAATTTCCTCCCAAAACTATATAAATCTACAAAAATACAGCAAATACAACTATTCCTAAAAGAGCGACCAGAATACACAGGAAAGCACACAGCGTGCAGCTACACCTTAGAGGACTCGGCACCCCGCGAGGCGGGTAAGATACGGAGCCGCAACCAGCGGGACCCGGGCACTTACCCACCCCAGCGCCCCGGTGGGAGGAGAGGATCCAGAGCCAGGAGGGAATGGAAGAATAGGCCTGTGAAATAACCAGCCCCGGTGATCTGCGCTGGGAGCACTGACACACATCGCGTGGTGCATCGGACATTGAAGAGGCAGAAGGTAAAGGTTTTGAGCTGGGAACGCGCCCGGGTCCGTGCAGCCAGCACGCCGGGGACAAGAGAAAAGTGCGCACTGTTTATAGTGGTCTTGGAGAGGCGGGGGGCCCAGTGAGGGAACACCGTCACCCCGGCACGCTCAGTCCAGTGAGCTAGGAGTCCTGAGGAATTTTGGACCCCTTGGCTGGTGACTGAGAAAAGGTACCAGCCACACTGAAACTTTATACAGAGAACAACAGCCTCCGATTCGTTCCCGACCCGGCCAGAGCTACAAAGAGTGGCACGGACATGGCTGTGGAATACTGGAGCAACAGCGACACCTACAGTATCCTTAAAGAATCGACCCCGGGTGGGTGGTTTTTTTTTCCCCCTTTCTTTTTTCTTTCTTTTCTTTCTTCTTTCTCTCTTTTCTTTCTCTTCCTCCTTTTTTTTTTTGCTTCTTTGTTTTTGTTTTTGTTTGTTTTTCTTGTTTTTTTAAGTCTTAAAGAGCCCAGCTGACATGTGGCACCTACCAGCAAACACTTCTATCGACATGAAAAGACAGAGGAATATGGTACAGACAAAAATCACCCAGACCCAGACAACACCTGAGAGGGAACCTGAAGGGATAGAAATGCAGAATCTTCCTGAAAAAGAATTCAGAATAAAAGTCATAACCATGCTGATGGATCTACAGAGAAATATGCAAGAGCTGAGGGAGGAAATGAGGGAAGTCAGGAAAGACAATGCAGAAATGAGACATGCCATCAATGGGCTCAGCAGCAGACTGGACGAGATGCAAGAGACTGTTAATGGAATAGAAATCAGAGAATAGGAATATAGAGAAGCTGAGGCAGAGAGACATAAAAGGATCTCTAGGAATGAAATAATATTAAGAGAACTGTGTGACCAATCCAAACAGAACAATATTCGCATTATAGGAGTACCAGAGGAAGAAGAGAGAGAAAAAGGGATAGAAAGTGTCTTTGAAGAAATAATTGCTGAAAACTTCCCATGCTGGGGAAGGAAATAGTCTCGCAGTCCATGGAAGCCCACAGATCTCCTAACACAAGGGACCCCAGGAAGACAACACCAAGACACATAATAATTAAAATGGCAAAGATCAAAGATAAGGACAGAGTATTAAAGGCAGCCAGAGAAAGAAAAAAGATCACCTTCAAAGGAAAACCCATCAGACTAACATCAGACTTCTCAACAGAAACCTTACAGGCTAGAAGAGAATGGCATGATATGTTCAACGTAATGAAACAGAAGGGCCTCGAACCAAGAATATCGTATCCAGCACGATTATCATTTAAATATGACGGAGGGATTAAACAATTTCCAGACAGGCGAAAGCTAAGAGAATTTGCCTCCCATAAACCACCTCTACAGCACATCCTAAAGGAACTGCTCTAGAGGGAAGCACTCCTAAGGCTAAAAAGGTGTCACCAGAGAAAAATAATCATAGCAAAGAAAGCAGACCATCCAAATACTAACTAAAGGCAAAGAATAAAACACCTACTATATAAAGAATGGAGGAGGAAGAATAAGAAGGGAGAGAAATAAAGAAACATCAGACTGTGTTTACAGTAACTTAACAAGAACATTAAGTTAGATTGTTAGATAGTTAAGAAGCAACCCCTGAACCTTTGGTAACCACGAATCTAAAGCCAGCAATGGGAATAAGTACATATCTATCGATAATCACCCTAAATGTAAATGGACTGAATGCACCAATCAAAAGACACAGAGTAACAGAATGGATAAAAAAGCAAGACCCATCTATATGCTGCTTACAAGAGACTCACCTCAAACCGAAAGATATACACAGACTAAAAGTGAAGGGATGGAAAAAGATATTTCATGCAAACAACAAAGAGAAAAAAGCAGGTGTGGCAGTACTTGTATCATACAAAATAGACTTCAAAACGAAGAAAGTAGCAAGAGATAAAGAAGGACATTACATAATGATAAAGGGGTCAATCCAACAAGAAGATATAACCATTATAAATATATATATGCACCCAACACAGGAGCGCCAGCATACGTGAAACAAATACTAACAGAATTAAAGGAGGAAATAGACAGCAATGCATTCATTTTAGGAGACTTCAACACACTCACTCCAAAGTACAGATCAACCAGGCAGAGAATAAGTAAAGACACAGAGGCACTGAACAACACACTAGACCAGATGGACCTAACAGACATCTACAGAACTCTGCACCCAAAAGCAGCAGGATACACATTCTTCTCAAGTGCACATGGAACATTTTCCAGAATAGACCACATACTAGGCCACAAAAAGAACTCGATAAAGTCGAAAATATTGAAAGTCTAACCAACTTCTCAGATCATAAAAGTATAAAACTAGAATTAAATTTTAGAAAGAAAACAAAAAGGCCCACAAATACATGGAGACTTAACAACATTCTCCTAATTAATCAATGGGTTAATGACCAAATAAAAACAGAAATCAAAGAGTATATGGAGACAAATGACAGCAACACAAAGCCACAACTTCTGTGGGACGCAGCAAAGGCAGTTCTAAGAGGAAAGTATATTGCAATCCAGGCCTATTTAAAGAAGGAAAAACATTCCCAAATGAATAGTCTAAAGACACAATTACTGAAATTGGAAAAAGAAGAACAAATGAGGCCCAAAGTCACCAGAAGGAGGGACATAATAAAGATCAGAGAAGAAATAAATAAAATTGAGAAGAACAAAACAATAGAAAAAATCAATGTAACCAAGAGCTGGTTCTTTGAAAAAAATAAACGAAATAGATAAACCCCTAGCCAGACTCATTAAAAGAAAAAGAGAATCTACGCACATAAACAGAATCAGAAATGAGAAAGGAAAAATCACAACGGACCCCACAGAAATACAAAGAATTATAAGAGAATACTATGAAAATCTATATGATAACAAGCTGGAAAACATAGAAGAAATGGACAACTTCTTAGAAAAATACAACCTTCCAAGACAGACCAAGCAAGAAACAGAAAACCTAAAAAGACTAATTACAAGCAACAAAATTGAATCGGTAATCAAAAAACTACCCAAGAACAAAACCCCCGGGCCAGGTGGATTCACCGCTGAATTTTATCAGACATATAGAGAAGAAATAACACCCATTCTTAAAGTTTTCCAAAAAATAGAAGAGGAGGGAATACTTCCAAACTCATTCTGTGAAGCCACCATCACTCTAATACCAAAACCTGGCAAAGACCTCACCAAAAAAGAAAACTACAGACCAATATCCCTGATGAACGTGGATGCAAAAATACTCAACAAAATATTAGCAAACCGTATTCAAAAATACATCAAGAGGATCATACACCATGATCAAGTGGGATTCATCCCAGGGATGCAAGGATGGTACAACATTTGAAAATCCATCAACATCATCCACCACATCAACAAAAAGAAGAACAAAACCACATGATCATCTCCATAGATGCTGAAAAAGCATTTGACAAAATTCAGCATCCATTCCTGATTAAAACTCTCAACAAAATGGGTATAGACGGCAAGTACCTCAACATCATAAAGGCTATATATGACAAACCCACAGCTAACGTCATACTTAACAGCAAGAAGCTGAAAGCTTTTCATCTAAGATCTGGAACAAGACAGGGATGCCCACTCTCTCCACTGTTATTCAACATAGTACTGGAGGTGCTAGCCATGGCAATCAGACAAAGAAATACAAGGCATCCAGATTGGTAAAGAAGAAGTCAAATTGTCACTATTTGCAGATGACATGATATTGTACATAAAAAAACCCTGAAGATCCACTCCAAAACTACTAGAACTAATATCTGAATTCAGCAAAGTTGCAGGATACAAAATTAACACACAGAAGTCTGTTGCTTTCCTATACACTAATGATAAACTAACAGAAAGAGAAATCAGAAAAACAATTCCATTCACAATTGCATCAAAAAGAATAAAATACCTAGGAATAAACCTAACGAAGGAAGTGAAAGACGTGTACTCTGAAAACTACAAGACACTCCTAAGAGAAATTAAAGAGGACACTAACAAATGGAAATGCATCCCATGCTCTTGGCTAGGAAGAATAAATATTGTCAAAATGGCTATACTACGTAAAGCAATCTACAGGTTCAATGCAATCCCAATCAAAATACCAACAGCATTCTTCAATCAACTGGAACAAATAATTCTAAAATTCATATGGAACCGCAAAAGACCCCGAATAGCCAAAGCAATCCTGAGAAGGAGGAATAAAACAGGGGGAATTACGCTCCCTGACTTCAAGCTCTATTACAAAGCCACAGTAATCAAGACAATTTGGTATTGGCACAAAAACAGACCCACAGACCAGTGGAATAGAATAGAAAATCCAAACATTAACCCAAACTTATACAGTCAGTTAATATTTGATAAAGGAGCCTTTGATATACACTGGGAGATGACAGCCTCTTCAGCAGCTGGTGTTGGAAAAACTGGACAGCTACATGTAAGAGAATGAAACTGGACTACTGTCTAACCCCATACACAAAGGTAAACTCAAGGTGGATCAAAGACCTGAATGTAAGTCATGAAACCATAAAAGTCTTAGAAAAAAATATAGGCAAAAATCTCTTGGACATAAACATGAGCGACTTCTTCATGAACATATCCCCCCAGGCAAGGGAAACAAAAGCAAAAATGAACAAGTGACACTATATCAAGCTGAAAAGCTTTTGTACAGCAAAGAACACCACGAATAGAACAAAAAGACATCCTACAGTATGGGAGAATATATTCATAAATGATATATCTGATAAGGGGTTGACATCCAAAATATATAAAGAACTCACGCACCTCAACAAACAAAAAGCAAATAATCCAATTAAGAAATGGGCAGAGGACATGAATAGACACTTCTCCAAAGAAGAAATTCAGATGGCCAACAGGCACATGAAAAGATGCTCCACATCACTAATCATCAGAGAAATGCAGATTAAAACCACAATGAGATATCACCTCACACCAGTGAGGATGGCCAACATCCAAAACACAAAGAACAACAAATATTGGCGAGGATGTGGAGAAAAGGGAACCCTCCTACACTGCTGGTGGGAATGCAAATTAGTTCAACCATTGTAGAAAGCAGTATGGAGGTTCCTCAAAAAACTCAAAATAGAAATACCATTTGACCCAGGAATTCCACTCCTAGGAATTTACCCTAAGAATGCAGCAGCGCAGTTTGAAAAAGATAGATGCACCCCTATGTTTATCGCAGCACTATTTACAATAGCCAAGAAATGGAAGCAACCTAAGTGTCCATCAGTAGATGAATGGATAAAGAAGATGTGGTACATATACACAATGGAATATTATTCAGCCATAAGAAGAACACAAATCCTACCATTTGCAACAACATGGATGGAGCTAGAGGGTATTATGCTCAGTGAAATAAGCCAAGCCGAAAAAGACAAGTACCAAATGATTTCACTCATATGTGGAGTATAAGAACTAAGAAAAAAACTGAAGGAGCAAAACAGCAGCAGACTCACAGAACCCAAGAACGGACTAATAGTTACCAAAGGGAAAGGGACTGAGGAGGATGGGTGGGAAGGGAGGGACATGGGGGAAAAAGGGGCATTATGTTTAGCAGATGTAATTTTGGCGGGGCACGGGGAGGGCTGTACAACTCAGAGAAGACAAGTAGTGACTCTATAGCATCTCACTATGCTGATGGACACTGACTGTAATGGGGTTGGTGGGGGGGGACCTGATGAAGGGGGTAGTTTAATCACCATAATATTGCACATGTAATTGTAGATTAATGATCCCAAAATAAACTATTTTTAAAAAAGATCAATAAAATAAAATAGACACCATTGGCATATATTGTGTATATATTAAGTATTTGTATTGTGGCTAAAGTCCAGAAGAGAGCAATGTTGAGGTTGGTGATTAACCTTGACATGAATTAAAATGCTCCAATAAGGGGGGAAGTGAGGTGGCTTTCAGTGATCAGTAGCTGAAAAATATTAATGTTGGGCTTACTCCAAGGCAGCTCCAAGAACACTGGAAAGCTGGTCTTCCTGTTCTCCTGAGAAAGGGCAGCATGGTTCAGAGCACAGCTCTGAAGTCATACTGTCTGGTGTCAAATGCTGTCTCCACAATGAATGATATTTACTTGCATTACAATGACAACTTACTCCACATTTTTCTAGGCCTCAGTTTCCTTGTCTGCAAAACGCAGAAGAGAATCAAAAATTTTTTTGTGGGATGCTTTCCTAAAGACCATGTATGCTTCAAAACTCACATATTTATTTCAATATCAATTTTCCCACAGGACTGACTGAGATTGGGTATTTTTGTCTGTGATATTGTGATTTATAATAAGAAATGTACATTGGGTCTTTATTCCCGGTTCTGGCCAAGCTCGTAAAACCCCTGGAATTTCCTAAGTGAGGAGAGCATACCTGAGTGCCTTTTTTTATGTTAATTAGGCAACTTTTGGACCCCCACCTAAGGATGAGGGCTAGAGAACCAACTGTGTGATTTGAGGGTTGGAACTTTTAGTCCCACTCCTGATTTCCAGGGAGGGGAGAGAGGCTGGAGGTCGAATCAGTTGCCAATGGCCAATAATTTAATCAATCATGCCTATATAAGGAAGGCTCTGTAAGACCCCAGAGGACTGGGTTCAGAGAGTTTCCAGGGTGGTGAACATGTAGAGATTCGGGGAAAGAGCTTCCCTGAGCTTGGAAGCTCTGCCCCCTTTCCTCATGCCTTGCCTTATGCATCTCTTGCATCTGGCTGTTCCTGAGTTTATCCTTTAATAACAAACTGGTCATAGTAAATACAGTTTCTTGGAGTTCTATGAGCCACCTTAGCAAATGAGTCTAACCTGATGAGGGGATCATGGGACCCTCTGATTTGTAGTCCGCTGATCAGAAGTACAAGTAACAACCTGGCCTTATAATTGGTGTCCTGAGATGGAGGGGTCATTGGAACCTTCTTTGCAGCCATCAGTCAGACGCACAGGCGGCAGCTGCCTGGACTGGCCTCTGAGGGCGACGGGTGGCGGGGGATCCTGGACGCGTGACGGGCTCACATCCTGTGGGACCCTCCACCTGTGGTGTCTGGTGCTTTCTCCTGGTTGATAGTGTCAGAACTGAGCTGAATTCTCAGATGTGGTGAGAATTGCTTGGTGTTGGAACACCAAAGATTGTCTTTGATCTAAATTAACACCACCCTCATTTTAAGATTTAAAAAAAGCTTATGTCATAAACATAATTTATAAATCCCTTAGTTCATAAACCTTAAAATTATGTGATATGTGATCAACATGGGGAGGGGTGGACATCGACATTACTTACATTTTATGCATAAAGTGAGATTTTATCTTTTTATCACAGTATTTCAAATTTGTGTAGAATTTGGCTGTCCTATACTGAATTCATAGGGCTGTGAGAAGTAAATGAGGTCATGCCTGTGAAATAGTTTGCATGCAGCCTTGCCCCATATTACCAACTACTTACTGAGTATTTATTAAATGCTAGGCACTAAATGCTTCAGGTATATAATCTCCTTTACTTTTTAAAACAACCTAATGAGATGTGTGTATTAGTTATTTATTACTGTGTAACAGATTACCCCAAACAACAAACTTTTACTATTTCTCATGGTTTGAGGTTCAGAAGCCAGGAGGGCTTAGCCAGCTGCTCCTGGCTTAGGGTCTGTCATAAGGTTGTACGCAAGCTGTTGGCTGGGGCTGTCGCCACCTCCAGGCTCCCCTGGGGCTGAAGAAATGACTTCCAGAGGTGCTCAGGTGGGTCTTTGCATGTCTCAGTCTTCACTGGCTGTTGACAGGAGGCTTTAGTTTCTCCCCAGGTAGACCTTTCTATACGGCTGCTTACAACATGGCAGTTGGCTTCTGGACCGAAGATCTGAGAGAGTCATGAAAGCGAGTGTCCCAGATGCAACATCTTTTATAACCTAGTCTCTGAAGTGACATCCCATTACGTCTGCCATGTGTCAGTGGTCACGAAGACTGATGCTGGTACAATGTGTTAGGGGGCCAGGACGTGACGTGCACAGAAGGTGTGAATACTGGGAGTCAGGTTGTTTTAGTCTGTTTGGGCTGTTAAAGTAAATGTAATGTAGACTGGCTGGCCTAAACAACAGACGTTTCTCCCAGTTCTGCAGGCTGGGAAGTCTGATCAAGGCACCGGCAGACTCTTGAGTGTGGTGAGGCCTCCTTCCTGGGTCACAGAGGGCTGTCTTCTCCCCGTGTCCTCACATGGCAGAAGGACAAGGGGGCTCTCTGGGGGCCCTAACCCTGTTCCTGAGGTCTCCACCCTCATCCTCATCACCCTCCGACACCCACCTCCGGACCGCGTCACACTGCGGGTGAAGCCTCAACATAGGAATTTTAGAGGACATACAGGAACTCAGTCCACAGTGCTGGTATAAGGGAGCCGCCTCGGGGGATGGTTTCTATAGTTGTCCCCCTTTCAAAATGAGAAAACTGAGGCATAACAAGCTTATGCAAGTAACCCAAGGTTGCACATAAGTAAGTTTCAAAAAAAAGAACACCACCAAGTTTCAAATTTAGGCAATTTAGTGGAAATTCCCACATTCATAACCACAGCACTATTCTGTCTACAGAGTAAATAGCATATCAACATTAGCCATAATTGCTGTTTCACTCCCAACAGCCAGTCTGCAAATACGGGAGTCTAGGCTTGGACTGTATTTGACATTACTACTTTTGCCTAAAGATACGGGTTCTGTAAGGAGCTCCCCTCTTCCCTCAGCCTTATGGTGTGGGTGTACACAGAGAAACAGAAAACAGGACTCTTGTCTGTGAGAAGCATACAGCCTTGCTGGGATGACGAGACTCAGAAATTTTTGCCCTCAAACTTTTATAGCACTAGTTGCCTTTACAATTATTATTACTGTTATTTTGGGCCCTTAAAATATGCTTCTGTCCTGTCATTTACTTTTCCCACTTGTATTTTTGTCTTTAGATCAGACTGTAAGCTATTCTTGGGTTGATCTCTGTCCTACACTTTGTTGAATTCCACCTAGTGTGGAGAGCAGTTGGGACAGAAGGAGCAATAGTACAGGACAGGACTGATTATGTTTTTGTGCCTAGTCTCCATCTAAGGCCTGAACCTGGCCTGACTGAAAGAAACCTTGAAGAGTTTCCTAAATTCCAGGAACAAGTATCTCAGGAAGGTAGGGAGGTCTTATCTTAAGGCCTGCCACCTGGACCAGATACCCCCAGGCGTATGTGACTTACGTGATTGAATTAATGTCTGATTGGACTAATCTGTAGGCAATACTTAAGTGATTGAATTAAGGGCATGTGAATCTAATCTGTAGGCAATTCATGTGTATATAAGCCATGCCAGAATAAAGCTTCTTCGCATTCTGCACCAGACAGTTTGCCCTCCTGTCGTCTTGTATATACAGCCCGACGCCCCCACTCAGGAACTGTTTGACTCCTGCTGGCAGGCCCCGGCAACCTAGTAAGAGTTAGAGTTAGAGTTAGTTTTCACATAATGGAAATCTTCAACCAATGTTTACCAGGGAAGAGTATGTAAAATTATTGGAGAATCCAAGGCACACTGTGTGATGAAATGGCAAAGCACATAGCAGAGACTATGGTTGCCCTTTGATTCAAAAAGGGAGAGTTTGGATTTTCTTCTTGAAATACATTCTTTTTTGATGCCCCATCTCTGAGCTGTCTCTGAAGCATGCCTGTCTTTCATCTACAACGTAATATACTCTTCTCTGATAATATCCCAGTGCGTGATCCACCCTTACCTCTCATTCCCATAATAGCCTTTGTGTGTTCTTGAGTGTCTGCTCCGTGTACTTAAAGGTCTTTGAAAGGGGTCTCTCCTTATTGTTCCACAGAAGGGCCTTCAAGTGGTGGAATCTGAAATGTTATCAGAGACCCTGTATCCATTGTCCGTCCTCAAGGAAGATGGGCGTCCCTGTCAGCACAAAGGGTGCTGATTCTGTTTGCACATTTCACCACAGATTTAAAGACTATGATTTCTATTTCTACTCCATTTCAAAGTAAAATTGCCACCAGTTTCTTCCTTGTTTGGTTTGCCTTTGCTTCAGCAGAATGTTTCAGATTTGGGCTGTTGCTTGCAAAGTCTTGGAAACCAACACAACTCTTATTTCTTTTCTGTCCAGTCTTGTCTTTTCCCTTGGTTCAGCCAAACTGCACTATTTCAAAGGCCACTTTGATTTTTTTCCCTCTAATGCTTCCAGAGAGTCACTACTCCCTACCAAATCTCTCCCCAAAGGTGGGTTTTATCTTTATTTTTTTTTGTATCTATTGTCTTCTCTCAGGAAGCAGAAACACCTGCAAAGCAAAATGAAGCAGGATTCCATTGATAGTTCCTTGGTGTGGCTTCTCTTTTCCAGATGCTCATCTGTCAAATCTTCATTTCTGGTGCTGGCATTTTAACAGGAGGAATGATTTCCTTGAGTATTTCTGTCCCACTGCCTAAGTTCAGAGAACATTACGCAACAAAGATGGGAGGGAGGCGACTGCATGCCACAGCTCCTTGTTGCCCACTCTGATGTGGTCATTATTAGCACAGCTAGACCTTCCCAAATGCTCCCTTTCAGAAAGTCCTGGGGTCTGCTCTGGCTCAGCAAGCTTTGACCTTTTCTAGCTGCATTTGTCTCATCCATAAAATGGGCAGATTCATTTGCAGCGTGAGCAAATACTTCCATGAGCCATGATAAAATTCAAGGCATGGTCTTAGGAGCTGTGACCTGGTCCCTGATTTCTTTCCATCCTTGTGCCTCTTGACTTCATCTCTCTAGTCCATTCAGAATGGCAGTTTTCCAAGGTGCCTTTCTTCCTGCCTACACGTCTTTGTACTGTTTCTTACTAATCCTTCAGGTTTTCTAAGTCAGTGGGCCCTGGAAGCCTTTCCTCACCCCTGAGTCTGGACTGGGGTCCCTTTAGTGGGCACCCCATCATGTGTGTGTTGGGGTGCTGACCTTGCATCACTTGCACTTTTGTAATCAGTTCTTTTCTTGTCTGTCTCCCTTGTTGTACTGAGAGGTTCTTGGAGGGCAGATCAAGTGTTATGCACTTTATATTCCCAGCCGTAACAGTAACAATAGTAATTATACCTCATATTTACAGATCACTTATTCTGTGCTATTTGCTAAGCATTTCATATTTGTGACCTCAATCAGAGCTCAGTCCTTTGAAGCAGGAACTAGTTTATGGTACACATGGGAAAATTGAGGCTCAGAGAAGTTATATTTTTATTGTGGGATACTCAGCTAGAAAGAGGTAGAGCGGGGATTCATACCCAGCTGTCTGGCACTGAAGTATATGCAAGTTGTCTTGGATGCAGTATGGTTAGATGCTGAATGAATGGCTGTGTCGAGCAGCCTCAGGAGTGAGAAAGCAATGAATTCTGTGCTTAAGAAATTCATGATCTAATTGGGATATGAAACCAGAAAAAACATAACCTCCATGCCTTGAAAGGGTCGGTGCATCCTTAGAGCAAACAGCCTAGTCGGCATCTCCTGATTTGGGTGTTGTGTCAGGGGTGGTTACCTGCACCCCACGCCCCAGCTGCCCCAGCTGTGTGTTCTGTGACTGTGCTCTGCTCTTCCCTGGGGGCCCAGAGGAGCAGGGCTGTCACGGGAAACAGGTGATCAGGCAAGGGCAGGGGAGGAACCTGGGTGGGCTGAGCACCTTCTGGGCAAGGCTCTACCTGAATGCTCTCCTGTACTTGTTCCAATGGCCCTTTGGAGTAGTTGGTATTACCCACATTTTAGAGACTAGAAACTTCAAGCTTATAAAACAAAACTGATTTGTCTAAGATCTCACAGCTGCTGAAGGGGAAAGTCTGGCCTCAAGTTCGTGTTCTTCTAATTGCACAGTAGATACTGTGGGAGAGGGTGGTGATAAAATAGCAAGAAAAAAGTACCACAACCTAATATTCTCTCCTACCCTGGCTCTTACCATACATACCACCTGAAATTATTGCAAATTACTGGTTTGGATTTGGGGATTTTTTTTTAACGTTACTGAAACCAAAAACCCAGCAATTTGTCAGCAGAATTGGGTTTTAATGGGAAGTGACTTGGAGCAGATGTGGAGATGTGAGAAGGACCTGTTTTGGTCTTCAGGGACAGCCTGGCAGAAATGAGCACAGACATTCTTTCCAGCTGTGTTCCAGACCTGTTTCATTGGTTTGGTTGTTTGCTCTGACAAAAGGTAGCTCGAAAGTCACTGGGTTCAACAAGAAAAGTGCTGACCCACTGGCTTCTGGGGGCCTATCCCAGCCATGTAGTAAGGAGAAAATAGGCCGGTGGAAAAAGAAAAAAAAGACTGTTTATTCCTCGCCCACTGGCTGTTTTAAATACTACTGAAAAGTTGCAATTGGAAGAAGTGGGTAGTTTCTAGCTACCCAGCAATGCACTGATTTTCTGTCTGTCCATCAGGCACACATCCCCTAACACTTGGGTGAGTCTGAGGGGCAGGGGGATGCTTGGCTGGGACCTGCTGTGTGTGTGTCTATCATAATCTCCTTTGGTCCTCAACCCCATATGGAAGTGCAGCTCAGAGCTGTAGTCTTTGCAACTAGTGAAATTGCCAGGGGGGAGAGAACAAAGGAAGAGAATCAGTAATAGCAACACTAAAAAAGGAATAAAAAAAATAGAAGAATCATCTTTGGAATGAACTTTAAAATTCCCATAAGCTATTGCTTAATTTGCAGGCCATGGGTGGGCTTCAAGGATTCTATAAGTCCTTTGAAATTATATGCAAAAGTTGGTGTGTATGGGCATTTTTCTGAGGAGGGAGATCCATGGGCTACATTAGAGCTTGAAAATTCTTCATGTCCCCCAAAGTTAAAGACCAGCTGTCTAGTCTACACACCATTCTGTACAAATGAAGAAACTAAGGCTGAGAATGGGTTCGTAAGATGTCCAAGGTCACACTGTAAAGTAATGGAAGGTCAGAATTTGAACCAATATCTCCAAACAGTCGATCTTGTACATTTCCTACTTTCACTATACTTCCTCTTTGTCCTGACCTTAGGTTAGAACTTGAGTGGTACATTTGGCAGAGGTTTGAGGACGTGGCTAGCTCCACAAGTACAGGACACTTGGTATCACTGGTCTGTGATAACTGACCATGTCTCCCTGCCCCGAACCAGCTCTTTGAGGGTGTTACCCTACATTGGAATCCATTTCTATTACTGAATTTTCCAAAACCTGGGATCTGTCAAGACCTCATTATATCATTTGATCTACCTGCAGACATGCCACCGTAAGGCTGTGAGGGTCTGCAGAAGCACAGAGTAGCTTTGCCCAGTGGATTAGGTCACAGAAACCCTTGTTTTCCTAGAGAAATTTTTCCTCTGGCTTCTGTCTTTCAGTCAATCTAATGTTTTTATCAACATGTGGTATCCTTTATTGTTTGTTTTTTAAATTTACTTTTTTGTTGAGTTACAAATTATACATAAGGTATAAATTGTTAGTGTAAAGCTTGATGGATTTTTATGTACGTATACATCTGTGTGTCCACCATCCAGATGAGGGTATAGCACATTTACAGCATCCCAGAAGGTTACCTTTTTCCCCTTTACAATTAATATAAATCTCTCCCCTGCAGGCAAACACCAGTCTGACCTTTATTATGATAAATTTAGTTTGTAAGTTCCTTAACATCATGTAAATAGAAGCATATAATACATGTTCTTTGATATCTAAACTCTTTTGCCCAGCACAGTGTCTGAGAACTGTCTCTATGGTTAAGTGTGTCAGTAATTTATGCTTTTTCATTGCTGCATGGTATCCCATTGTAGCAATCTACCATGTTTTCTTTATCCATTTTCCTGCTGCAGATCATTTAGATTGTTTCCTGCTTCTGGCAATTATAATAAAAGTTGCTATGAATATTCTTGACTTTGTTTTTTTGGTGAGCATAGCACTTATTTCCACTAAGGAATGGAATTATTGGATCATTTTATATATATATGCTGAGATTCAGCAAATAGTGCTAATTTTTTTCTGAAGATCTACCAAACTCCTGATTTCTAAGCCAGCCAACCTGAGAACCTGCCTCAGACCTTCCCCAGGATCAACCTGCCTGTGTATAGTGATCTGAATTCATCCCTCCCTAGTTTCTGCATTAACCCCTGCCATAGCCCCAAATTCTCCACCTTGGCTTTACTAACTTATAAAAAGTTCAACTGAGAAGAGCCCAGAGCAATCACATGGTTCAGCTTCAAGGTTTCAGAGGTAGAGAGGGTGAGGCCCGAGGGTGGCTGGCTGAGGAAGGTGTCCAACGACCCTGAGCAAGTTCTCAGTTGACCTGGGATGAGAATGCATGGTTGGCAACTCTCGGTAACAGCAGAGACATTTCTTATTCATCTTTTTGATCTCCCAAGCTTAGTAAGCATCTGCTACATGAAAGTACTCAAAGAATATTTGTCAAACAAAGGAAAATGAAATGGAAGGATTCTTAGAGATCACTGAGTTCAGCGTTTGCCAGATTGTGAGAACGTATAAGTCTGGTAAGCAAGGAAGATTTTAGGTGGCAGCCTGTTAAATAGCAGTGACTCCGTTGTGAGAAAGGTATTTTCTCCTCAATCCTCTTTTACTCATTGTGGTTAGCTCAAGGAGAAGAATGTCTCCGTTTGTGCTGTATGCCCTCTCATTAACACTTGCCAATCTCCCTTTCCAAAAAAAGAGAGCAAGAAACTCTAGCTGGGTTTTCATGATTTTTTTTTATTGAGGAATAATCGATATATAACCTTTCATTAGTTTAGGTGTGCAATGGATTCAATATTTGCATCTATTGCCCAGGCACCAACCAGAATATGTCTAGCTAACATCTGCCACCACAGTGCTTTGTTTCTGTTGTGTATTTTCTTTACCTTTTACAGTGCTTACCTTCTGTTAAGAGAAGGAAATAGAAGATTTTGTTCATGTCTGTGGTAGAAGGTTTCCTTTACAAATATATTTACTTAAGCATAAACAAAAAACCGAGTTCACTGAAGAAAAAGGTTAAATAAATGATAGTAAATGGGGTATGTGGATGTGACAAAAAATCATGAAAGCAGTTAGGGCTTGACTGAAGGCTGATCGACAGTGGTCTAATTCAAACTTGCTGCTGGCTAGATGGGGCAGTGGAGCCCAGGCAGAGGGCACTTAAACGGCCCTTGGAACTGGCTGCCAGGGCTCTCAGTACAGTGCTTCTTCTGGACAAGTCTGATTGTGGGGCATGTTCCTTTGGGAATGAAAGAGACAGAGTATAGCCCTAGGCTCTCCACTTACAGTAAAGGAGACTCATAGGATTACCTAGGGGTGTTTTAGAAGCTCTTCTGCTGAATAAACTCATCTTCCTGCAGAAACCTGTTCATAGGCAGTTTGTTGTCTCCAGAAAAATAGAAGTGTGGGAGGGGGTTCCAAGGACACTGTTGCCCTCACTGTGTAGCTCCTACGGCAGCTTCTCCATCTGTGCCAGGATAAATGTTGCCGGCTGACTCCTTAGAGGCGCAGGTCTGCCCTCGGTCACCTAGCTTAGATGGCTCCCTGCTGACCTTCCAAATTGTGTTCTGCTCCCTTAGCCTGGCATTCAGAGCCCTCTCAGCTGATTGCCCTGCTCATTTCCATCTCCCATCACTTCCCTGAACTGCCCCACAGTCTGGCCTTGCTGAACTGCACATTGTTCCTAAGGATTCTCCCTGTTTCCCTTCCCCTGAGCACTCCTCTTCAGTATTATCTACTTCTGGAATGCCCTTTCTTCATCTCTGACCATCCGCATCTTACTGAATCACTCTTTCAAGAAACCGTATATGATTCCTCCAACTGCATATGATTTCTTTTCCCTCTAAGGTAAGTAGGATCCATTCTTTGCTGAACAGACTACCTGAATGTAATTTGCAAAGCCCTTTTCAAATGGCTCATGTCATTTAAGTGTCACAACAAGCCTTTGGGCTCAATTTTTAGGATTGTCATTTTATAGCTTAGGAAAGAAAGTAGGGTACAGAGAGGTTAAGTAACTTGCCCAAGGTCGCACTGCTGACAAGTAGCAGAGGTAAGGTTTAGACACAGGTCTTTAGGAGCCCGGAGTTCACACTCTTAACCAGAATTCCACCTTGACCACCCTTGCTGCCTGCAGCAGTCTACCTTAGAGTTGGTTAAATGAATTATTGGAAGCTGTCTGTTCTACTTGTCCTGAGATGCTGCAGTAGACAGGCATAAGTTTGAAGTGAAGATAGAAATAGCAAATGCCTTTTTCTTGCTGTCAGTGGTTTGGGAAGCTGGGTCTGGCAAAGACCAGCCTGGGTTGCCATGGAGTCACTGTGCCTGCAGCTGTAGCGTCCTGGTATAAAAGCCAAGGGCCGGGGTCGGGGGGCACCAGGGTGCATTCTTTCTGCTCTGATGCAGGGAGGACTCCTGGCCCGCAGGAGGAATGGCTCCAGCTTCAAGGAGAATGAGAGCTTGGCTCCTGTCCCTGGGCTGCAGCAGCCGCCATCTTGCACAGGCTGCCCCTGCCCAGGGACGCCATAAATTGCTGGGCTGTAGACTTGACAGCCAGCCGCGATGTGACCAGAAAGCCAACAGGAGCCCCGGCCAAATCTTTGGTGTTTGCTTCCTTCATGGTCCTGTCATCCAGCATGCCAGGCATAGCAGTCATTGGGACAGTCTCCTTCTTTCCAAAGGAGGACTCAGGGGTCAGACAGTCAAGTCCCAGGTGGGCAGAGTGCATTAACCCTTTTGAAGCAGCAATCCTTTATCTCAGCAGCGCACTTTCACCTGTATCAGCTCACTTAGTTCCCATTCGTTCATTCATGTGCTCATTGAACAAGTAGCTGTGACTCAACTACCAGGTGCCAGACTTTGTCTTCTGACATCTTCTAAAGAAGAGATGGAAGAAATGTTACCCTTTTACAGATTAGGGAGCGGAGAGGGGAGGCTATGGAAGGCATACTTGTGCAGTAGGGATGAGCCTTAAATTTTAGTTCCAGGACTGCTATTATCATTTGAGTGAAGTTAGGAAAATAATTTCTCTTTTCTTAATGAGAGTTTTCTCATTGCTTTTCATGAATTATCTATCATAATTCATTCTTTTTAAAAAGTTACATTGCATGATTGGAATTTAAACTTTCTAAAAGGTATAAAACCAAGCACAGCTCTTCCTCCCCTCTTCTCTTGAGCTCTAGATCCTCTCTCCAAAGATGACTCTTTTTCTAGAAGACAATTTGTGTGTCTATGTAAAACAAATGGGAATATACTTTGCTGGAGGTTACTTTTTTATCTGAACAGTATTTCTCAGAAATCTTTCCATGTCTGGAAGATAGATCTAACTCAGCCTTTTTAAAGGTTACTTTAAATTGTAGAGATATACAATAATTAATGATTTTACCAGTTATTAATAGATACTTCAGGGTTTTTTTCTTGTTGATTTATTAATAATGCTGCAGTGAATTTCCATGTACATATATCTTGGCATACTTCTGGGTAAATTCCTAGCAAAGAAACCGCTGAGTCAAAAAGGTAAGTGAATTTAAATTTTTGATAGCTATTGCTATATTGTCTTCCAAAGTTTGCCTTGATTAACATTTCTCCAACTTTCCTTTTTTGGCTAACTTCATAAAACCTTTTTAAAAATAAATAGGTAGAAGCCTACTACTTCTAAAATCCCCCTTTCAACTTGAATTTTTTTAAATCTCCTGATCTGTTATGTATGTTCTGTGTTTGATTTGTTCATTATATATAAGGCTAGAGAAAATATAATTATTCACATGTGTAAAATATTTTTTTATTTATCTAACAATGTAAAAAAAGAAAGAAAAAAAGGCAAGTCCAGTACATAAACTTTTCAGTTCGCCGAAGCTGCGGTAGCCACAGTGTGTGAGGGTAGAAGGAAGAGAGTGGACCCAGGGTGCTGGGAAGAATTGTTAAGAGCAAGTTCCCAGGGCACTGAGTCATGCTACCAGAGTTTGACACATGCAGGTCCTGGTCCTCTGATCGTGAGCTCCTGGAAGCGATGCTCACGTTTCCTTTGTGGAGCTTGTCCTTACAGAAGTCAGGTGGAAACAATGGAAGCCCAGACTTGGGCAGACATGGCGCATTGGCAGGGGCTGTAAACAAACACTCTAAGTTTGTGAGCTTAAAAGATTGGATACTTCCTTCTGTCAATGCTGCTAACCCCCTGGATGAGGCTGGGTAAGTGTCTTCACTCCTATGGCTCTCAGATATATTGTCTGTGAAAATAGAGTCAGGGAGCAGATTAGATCAGGTCTCATTATTGAAGCACTATAGGTGACCCATGAATGGACCAGAACATGATGTTTCTGTTTACTTTTATTTGTAATTTTGTTTTAATTTTTCAATGGAAATTTAAAATAAAATAATCCTATCAGGGTTATTATGAAATACACACCACTGTACCCAATAATTTTAAATATTTTTAGCTTTAAAAAATATTTATGTCTAAGTAACAGAATAGAGGACACATTTGTGATCTTTTTCAGTTTAGACATACCTTTTTATATCCCATTATGGAACATTTAAAAGTTACCTTTCACTCAGAAGCACCTCGTTCAATGCACACAGTATATTTTCCATTCTTCTATTCCTAGTGTAGTCCCTGCATAATTACTTGCATGAATATTCCAAGTTTACATTATGTAAATGATTTTCACTGCTGAACCATGTAGAATATCATGCCAACTTTTCCTTTCCTCTTAACTTTGTTTTCTGGGGAGCAAATGACTGTCTCTTTTTTATTTGCTTAGTTTTTTAAAATGTAGTTTTCCAAAATTCATCCCCCCCAGTATCATACTTCCTCTCTTCTCCACCCCCACACTGGGCTCAATCTCTTCTGATTATGTTTACACATGTTAGGTATTTTCTCAACGAAATATCCTTGGAGGCATCACTTAAGAAACTTCTGACTTGCTTTATTTAACCTGGCCTTGGTGTTCTCTGAGTCTACACCGCCTCCCTCTGGGGCCTCCCTTTACTTTCACCCTGAGTTGTTTGTTCCTTCCCCTCTCTGCTTTTGGATCCCATGTCTCCCACTTTCTTGCTTTACTTCCTCATCTTTGGTGAAGCACTTTATTTAGTAGTTTTCTTATAAAGGATGCACAGGATGAAAATAATTTGCATATCTGAAAATATCTCATTTCTTTCTATACTTAACTAACGTTTTGATTTGGTATATAGAATTCTAGATTGGAAATTATTTTCCCTTACGATTTTGAAAGCATTATTTCATTTTCTTCAAGTTTCTAGGGTTGCTGTTGGTAAGCCTGAAAACCATCTGCTTATTGATTCTTAGTATGTAACCTGTTCTCTTTTCCTCTGTGGAACCTTTCAGATCTTTTCTTATTCCAGCATTCTGAAATTTTCACTGATGTAACTTGGCTTAGCTGTATTTTTATCCCTTGTGCTGGGATTTTTAGTGAGCCTTTAAATCTAGAAACTCAAGGTTTTTGGTATGGGAAAAAACCTTTTAATTTATTCCTTTGATGATTTTTCTCTCCACTATTTTCTCTTTTCTCAGTTCTTAGGTCCCCTATTATATAGGTGTTACATATTCTGGAGGGATTCTCTGTTTTTCTTATATTGTCTTCCTTATTTCCCATTTCTTTTGTCTTTTGATCTTCTGTTTGGGAGATGTCTCTAGCTTCAACTCACAATCCTTTGTTTAGCTTTTCATTTCTCCTAGGATGGAATGGGAACCAAACAACGAACCAAAAGTTTTGTGTGTGTGCATACACACTTGCATTTTAAGGTCTTGAGGTTGGGCTGTATTTATGAGAGAAGTCCTGGTGTTCATTTTTCAGTCTCCTTCCTGGCCTGGCTAGGTTCCTCAGAGAAGAGCCTCCCAGTATCTCGCCTGAGACTATGGCTGTCCTTGTTTGGTGGCCCAGCTGGAGCAAAAAGGCTGGGGGTCCCAGCGTTTGGTGGGACTATTGGCTTAGCAGCCTCGCTTTGAGCATCCGACCCTCTTTCTCAAGTCTTCCTGACGCCTGCACGTTCTGGGAGCTTGGCTTTGCTCATCCTGACGCCTGCACATTCCAGGAGCTTGGCTTTGCTCATCCTGACGCCTGCACGTTCCAGGAGCTTGGCTTTGCTCATCCTGACGCCTGCACATTCCAGGAGCTTGGCTTTGCTCATCCTGACGCCTGCACGTTCCAGGAGCTTGGCTTTGCTCATCCTGACGCCTGCACGTTCCGGGAGCTTGGCTTTGCTCATCCTGCAGAGTGAATGCCCAGTTTTCTTTCAGGATCGGTGGGCGGGGTTTCCGAGCTCCTCCAGTTTCCGGGAGGACATCTGGGGGACCAACCGTTTATTCTTTAAACCTTTATCATGGAAAGTTTCAGCCAAACCACAGTAGAGAAAAGAATATAATGAACTCTGTCTTCCTAACTCCCAGCTTCAGTGCTTATCAATATTTTCCCAATGTCAACTTATTTACATGTGCTTCTCTCCCCTTCCTCTATACTTGGCCCTGCCTTTGCCAGCTTCCACAGGTCCTTCCTGCACTTTTTAGGGTTTCTTCAGTATAAACGGGAATGCTTTTTGTTTTTTCTGTTTTTTCCTGCACATCCACCTTAGAATTCTGCTTTCTAGGTTTTATTAATGCAGTTCCCACTTTCCTTTCTGCTTTCCTAGGCTTTTGTTGCTATTTTCTCCTCACTGTACTGAGTTTCAGTTTCCTCACACAGAGGGCAGAGGAGAAGCTGAAACTTCTAACATCTGAGATTTTAAATATGCTCCACCTGGAACTTTATTTCCCTAACTCTGATGGGCTAATCGTTTATGTCTCATTTCAGTCTTCACTTTCTAGACATGCTCCCTGACCCACTGATTATGGGTTCATGACCCCTTCCCTGCCCGTTCATTTGACCCTGTACTTTATCCCAGCAAACACGTCTCTCACTGTATCACAGTTGCTGATCTCCTTCATTAGACAGTGAGTTCTGGGAAGTGAGGTGGATATTCCAGCACAAATTATATTTATAGCAAAGGGTTATTAGAGATAAGTAACAGGTAGAAATGCTTCAGTATTTATAATAAGTGCCAACTTATTTAATCTTCAGAAGAATTCTCAAAGGTAGGCACTATTGTTATCCCCAGTTGATACATGAGAAAACTGAGGCACTGTCATTCATTAAGTTGCCCAAGTGCACATCACCAGGAAGTAGAGGAGGCAGGAATGGAGTCCAAGCTGTTTGCCCTCAGCGCCTGCCAGTAAAGGATATTCAGACCCAGCTGTACAATGAATGAGCACGTGAAGATATGATGGAACTGACCAGGTAGGCCCCGTGCACCAAGGAGGTTAGGAAGTCCCATTTGATTGCTTACCATGAACACATCTGCCTTACCCTGCAACAGTGAGTATTTCCAGTCTGTAACAAAAGGACTGAAGGTCATTACTCTTTGAAACTGTAGATATTCATCTGCTGCCTGCCCTCTGGACACCCAGATCTTCCAAAGCATATCACAGTGGTCTCACAGAATCTACTCAAATGCAGGGTCTGAGTTTAATTCTTAGCAAGATTCTATCTTTTCAAGAATCTAGCAGAGTGCCTGGCATTTATCAGGTTCTCAGTATATGTTGGGGGTTGTTAATAAGTCCGATCAACTGAATAATCCTTCAATCACTGAGTGCCAATTAAAAGGCACTCTTAATACCTGAGAAATAAGCATTAAAAAAATTATAAGGTCAGAGCTTGTTTCTACCCTCCTGTTCCCCTTTAGTATCTACTCTTCCTTGTCTTGGTACCACCCTCAAATGTCTAGTATACAAATGCTATCCATCTGTGTGCCCTGCCCATTTCCCCAAGATAGCCCATCTGGAATGTCTTCTCTGCATATCAATAACTTTACATTAAAAAAATTTTCAAAACCTGTCTATAGAGTACCTACTAACTATCAGGAATTTAGTGGTGAAAAAGAATAGCTTGATTCATAGGGATTGCCAAGTCCTTGGGTGCCTCTTGGGTGCTTTGTCCTGGGCTTGGCTTTGGAAGGAATACGAAGAGGCATGACAATGTCCCTGCCTCCTAGGAGCTTACAGTGTGGATGAGAAAGCAGAATAAACACAAAAAGTTATAGCACAGCTAGGAACTGAACTGTAGGAGACTTTGCATAATACAGTAGGCTCTCCATAAAGAGAAATAGCAGTGTGTTCTAGGGGTTAGCATGGACCGCGGGAATGTGTAGACAAAGACTAAGGATGAGGAATCAAAGATGAAAGTTTCTTTAATTGTCTAACTTTTCCACTAGAATGTCAAGACCTTGCTTAATCTGATTATGTTGTGTCACCAACGTCTAGAACAGTGCTCAGTTAGTAGTTGTAGACAAATGAATGGAGTGTGTTTTAGGGAGGAGGAGATGAAGGTATGGATGAGGCAGACCTAGAGCATGGGCTGTACTTTTCTCCTTAGAGGATGCTGTTTTGAATGTCCCACATATTAGTAAATCATCTCATAAATTAATGTCTGAAAACCTCTTCCTGCCGTCAGAACTTCTGGTTCTGTGGTGTAATCCCTGAAGAAATGCTAATAGTTAATAATGGTTTGATGTTGGTTTCTCCGCACCTGCCCAACTGTTCTCTTCTAAGCCTGGGAGCTCACTTGCCAATGGGCACTAAGGCTTAGAAGCCCATCCCTGGTGGAAATCAGAGCTGGAAGTTCTGAGAACGAAACGTAGGGGGCCACAGGGCCAAGTGGATGAAGTGCCTATTGGTTAACTTAGAGATAAAAGAATAAGAGGAGAAGGCAAGAGGGAGGGGAAGTAAGAGGAGGAAGAAACTGGAAAAAACTCTAAAACTCCCTTTATCCCTAGGATAAGAGAATAGCTGCCAAAATCATTCTTCCTGAGTCACCCTTGTGGGAAGACAGAGCAAAGAACACCACGTGAGCAAATACTCAGGGATCCATCCCTTGCAGCCTACAAATATCTCCCCACCTGGCTCTGCCTCAGCACCTAGAATTCCTCCAGTTAGGGATAGAGGCGTCTTTAGGAGTCTAGTGTTAAAATGCAAATAGCTCTGTAATATTATGATCTACATAGATATCAGGAGCACAATGTGATGAGGGGAGCCAGCATAGCTCACTGTAATTCTGACCCTTTTATTTTCTAATGTTTGACTTTCAGTAAATTGCATCATCTCATCAAGCCTCAGTTTTCATGATTGTAAAGTGTAAATATCATTTCCTATCTGGAAGGGTTTAATGAAGAGTACAGATAGATATAAAGCTCAGCATTCACTCTCATAATATTCAATATCCGATAAATAATCTTATTACTGGAAAATTTATCAGTCCCTGCACTGAGCAATGTGGCAGCAAAGTTAATGAAAGTAAGTTTATAAAACAAAATATTTGCAACATTTCTCTCTCCCTTTCTCACACACATGGTAATTTCTCTCACACACACATACATATCTAAAATTCAATAGCATAATGAATGATCTAATAAAAATATGGAATTGTAAGTGAACAAGGAATTTTAAATGAGAAATACAAATGGCTAATAAGTTATCTGAAAAATGCAAATTAAAACGATGAAATATCTGAAAGATTGAAAATATCTAACCCTGATGTAGGGCAACACATTTTCCTGGTAAACTTAGAAACCAACTTTTAAGTCTCTATCAAAAATTTTTAATTATAAAAAAAGAAAAAATTTTAAATTATATTATTTCCTTTTATTCAGCAATTTTGTATGTAGATTTCTATTAGAGATATACTTAAACCTTAGGCAGATACAAAAATGTTCACTATTTTTATTACTTGTGTAAAAAAGGAAACATTCTAAAGTCCATGAATAGAAAACTTAATAGATGGGAACACTTTGATACAAAGACACAATGTGAATTAAAGAGAAGTATTAGCTATATATATATTTTTTATATAATTTATTTTGGTATCATTAATCTACAATTACATGTGCAATATTATGGTTATTAAACTACCCCTTCATCAGGTCCCCTCCACCAACCCCATTACAGTCACTGTCCATCAGCGTAGTGAGATGCTATAGAATCACTACTTGTCTTCTCTGAGTTGTACAGCCCTCCCCGTGCCCCCCCAACATTATATCTGCTAATCGTAATGCCCCTTTTTCCCTCTTATCCCTCCCTTCCCACCCATTTTCCCCAGTCCCTTTCCCTTTGGTAACTATTAGTCCGTTCTTGGGTTCTGTGAGTCTGCTGCTGTTCTGTTCCTTCAGTATTTTTTCTTTGTTCTTATACTCCACATATGAGTGAAATCATTTGATACTTGTCTTTTTCGGCTTGGCTTATTTCACTGAGCATAATACCCTCTAGCTCCAGTATTAGCTATATTTTATTAGTATCTTCAGTTACCACTATTGTTAGTGAAAAGTTATAAAATGTTAAGGAGACACACCTGTTGTCTACTTTACAATAACCCACAAATTTTATAATCTAATTGTAAATTGACTTAGTATTCTTAAGTCAACAAACTCCATCATGGACAAGAGGTTACAAGTACGTATGATCAATGCCATACCTCTCAGTGAAATGCTCCCTGGTCATTGTTCTGACAGTGGGAGGGTCAAAATCCTCATCATATATTACTGTGATTAAAGTCCTCTTTCTCATACATCTTTCATTTTTCTAATTTAGGATAAAACCTGAAAACATCTCTCATTTTTTATTACCCCAGTCTTTCAGATATCCTCTGAAAATGAATGTCTTCTATGTTGCAAGAGAAAATGGCTTTGGAATGTCAGTCAAAATGTGGAGTATATCCCTAAAGGGAAATCTTTGGCCTTTTCCATTTTAGCCATTAGACTCTGCACTACGTGAAGGCAAGGGTGAAGACAGCTGGGTTTTCTTTCCCACCACTTAGCAAAGTGTCTGATACTGTATGTTAGGTGAATAAATGCCTTTTCTGAGATCTAGTATTCAAAATGCAAAGCTAAAGATCTTGGAATTTGGAGGCAAAAAAGAAACGATAGAATCCTGGCCTTTACTGCTTATAAATCAGGCTATGGTCAGTTTATGTAATTTGCCTGTCTACTTCCCCGTTTGTTAACTGGGTATAGTCATACTTGCCAGATAGGGCTTTTGGTAAGATTTAATAAGATGATTAAACAAAATGGTTTATATATTTAAGATGATTGCTAAACTCTATGCCTTGTACTACCTGTGAAAAGGGGATGTATAAATGCACAAGTTAGACAAAGTCATTACCATCATTCAGTCACATTCCACTGGAGAAAATAGGCACAAATTAAATGATTATAAGATTAATTATAAAGAAAAGTAGAGGGAATCTAAGTTTTTTAACATATGTAGGTAATGTTGCCAAAATGACATAGACTTAAAGGCCAAGACATGTAATATAACTTACGTTTACAGAAGGAAGATTAGGTGATCTAGAAGAGAAGACCAATGCATACTGAGGGTGTAGCATCCTCAAGGCTAAGTGAGGTGCTTAGGGGCCCCTGAGGAGCTGAAGGACTCTGAGGAAGGACAGTGAGGAAGAACAGAAAACTTGGCAAATCATCAGACCCACGGTAGATACTCAATACGTTCTAAAGAGGAGGAGGACGATGATGACAACAATGATATGATAAAACAGTTTTCTGAAAAAAAAGTTTAAGTAAGAGCCCATATGATAACGTGGTATAGAGTTACAATTTATTAACCTATGGTCTGAATGTTTGTCTAGCTACTTTACATCCTTATTTTCAATTTCTAAAAGTGTAAGTGAGGATAATTCTAGCCATAATCACCATTATTGTGGAGGCAACTGATAATATCAATAGTTGAATTCATGGCCATGGTAAGTAGTTAGTAATCATGATGATTTCCTTGGCTATGTGTTTAAATTTAGTGAGAAGAAGGGAAAAAAAGGGAGAATAACAAGGTCTGACCATTGAGGTCTTTCAGTCTTGATAAACTGATTAAAAGAAAATAAGTACAAATTTAACTGATTCAAAGATATATTTACTAAACAGCAATTTGGCATTTAATCTGTGCTAAGTCCTTTGTCCAATGACAAAACAAAGTAATATCACGTGTAAGGTCACCTTTCTGAATGCAAAGAATTTTTTTTGAAATTATTAGTAAATAATAATAGTAAAAAGAATAGTAAAATAAAATTCTTATTTGCAGATATATCCTCAGTTATCCATTGTATGAAATATTTGCAACCATTAGTAAGTCTACTTGTAATATCTAGAAAGGTTTGGACCATATGACTGTCATCAGCTTAGCATCATCAGGAAATAGTTACATTCTCTTTTAGCCTAAAAATAGTAGGAACCCAAATAAATTATAAAAATATTTCATTAATAATTATCACTGGCCATTTTGAATTGGACATTACATTGTATGGCTTTGAGAATTTCTATTCAAATGCTATCTACACATATACAATGGTTAAGAAATGGCAAGTTCACTGCAATATCAGCATTGCAAATCTTCCATGCTAGTTGGTTCCAAGTTTAACAGAATTGTACAAAATAAAAGGTCTATGTTACCACCCATTTGATCTTGTTAACAGAGATCTACGATTACAGATCTGTCACCTTAGAACCACAGGTGAAAAGATCACAACTTTACAGAACACATGACAAAGTTTCTCAGAAAACTTTACTTTGCTTTAATCATATGCTTTTTTGATTTGCGACTCTGTATGTGTGGGGGGATGGTGGTGTTGGGTTACACACTCACTACCCAGTCCTGTGCAATAAGGAAAATGTTAATTATCTAACAGCATGTTCACATTTTCTGCTAGTTGGCAAGTATAGGATTTTGGCTGCTATCACTTCTCCAATAGGTATTAGAATTTTACACATTTGTTATCAGCATGAATTTGCCTTATCTAGTTGTACTGCCTACATATTCTACTGTTTCAGGAGTCATTTAAGCATACAATAAATTGAGTTTCAATGAGCTGGAACCTCCCGCTTCAGCCGATCTTTCAGCAAATTATTTTCCAGCTGTAGCTCCAGCAGGAGTTTTTCCCACTTCTGAAAAGATGGCTGTAATCATCACATATTTTATATACCAATTCTAAAATCATTTTAATCGACTAGTTATTATGCATTAAGTCAGTGGTGAGAAAATTTAAAAAGGGTTCAAATCACTCTGTGGATATGGCAAGTGTCTTTAATAGACTTCATGCTTTGGCACTAAAGTTTGAAATGACAAAACAAGCCCAATATATTTGTGGCTTTGCCATGCAGAAGGAAAAATGCTGTTTTGCCATTTGTAGTATACTTTTCTACGTATCGATGCTCCAGCAAATATCACTGGAGAATGAAGCAAGTATTGATGTTTGAGGATCAGAGAACCCCAGACTTCGACTCTAGCTTAATCACTTGCATCTGGTCCCATTTAAACTCAAGTTCTCTCTTGAAGCAAAAAGATATAAAGTATATCCAAATAAACCAGACTGAGGTGGACATTGTGTTGTTGGTTACTGGTTTATCCTATTTCGGACTCTATATATACTTGGCAGTAGCCTAATTGGAGATATAGATATAGATATTCTCACTTCTGTATGGACCCTTAAGATATGCAGAGAATAAAGGGAAATGTAGGCAGAAATAGAGTGTGTTTTAAAATGTTTGTAGGCCTACTGAGAGAAGTCACAAGGCAGGCAGCTGAAGATACTTACATTCAAGAACTAACCTAAGAAATTGAGGTAAACCTAAGAAATTAAAAGGGAAACTTTTATTTTTGATAAGATGCAGAAGCTGGGATGTTTTTGCAGATGTGCCTAAATTCTTATTGGGATGCTTCAAAGTTTGCTAAACACCCCGGGCAGCAGTCACGGTTGCCAAGTTTCTTCTAAAAGGGAGGGTGTCCTCAGCATGGCTGTGACTATGGTGCTCGGAACATCAGCAATTTATGTGACCTTAAGCAAATAATTTACCAACCTTGAGTCAACATTTTATTATCAGTAAAATAAGACTACGGAGTTAAACTGTATCAATTTTACTTTCTAGACCCAGAAGTTTTATCTTCCTTTTGGAAAGGGGGTCACCATGTTTCTCATTATCTTGTTCAAGTTCACATAACTAATACATTATATAGGCAGGGCTTGAACCCAAGTTTCTGTTGTTGCTGTTTGTTGTTTAATGCCACCAGAGTCCCTGGTCTTAACCAATGTGCACATTACTCTCTGTGACAATGTTCTTTGTTCTGACAGAGTGCCCAGTCTAGCATCCCAGGGAGAAGAACCTACAAACAGAAAACTTCCTCAAAACAAAAGCTTTAATCAAAGCACTTTTCTAATTTTCTAACATGGTCATTCTTGCATTTCATCTTTTTTAAAATAAGGTATAATTGATATACACTCTTACGAAGGTTTCACATGGAAAAACAATGTGGTCACAACATTTACCCCTATTATCAAGTCCCCACCCATACCCCAATGCAGTCACTGTCCATCAGTGTAGTAAGATGCCACAGATTCACTATTTGCCTTCTCTGTGCTACTCTGTCTTCCCCATGATCCCCCATACCATGTGTACTAAACAAAATACCCCTCAATCCCCTTCTCCCACCCTCCCCACCCGCCCTCCCACACCCTTCCCCTTTGGTAACCACTAGTTCCTTCTTGGAGTCTCCGAGTCTGCTGCTATTTTGTTCCTTCAGTTTTCCTTCATTGTTATACTCCACAAATGAGGGAAATCATTTGGCACTTGTTTTTCTCCGCCTGGCTTATTTCACTGAGCATAATATCCTCCAGCTCCATTCATGTTGTTGCAAAAGGCAGGATTTGTTTCTTTCTTATGGCTGAATAGTATTCCATTGTGTATATGTACCACCTCTTCATCCATTTATCTACTGATGAACACTTAGGTTGCTTCCCTATCTTGACTATTGTAAAAAAGGGCTGCTATAAATATAGGGGTGCATGTGTCTTTTTGAATCAGAGAAGTTGTATTCTTTGGGTAAATTCCAAGGAGTGGGATTCCTGGGTCAAATGGTATTTCTATTTTTAGTTTTTTGAGGAACCTCCATGTTGCTTTCCACAATGGTTGAACTAGCTCACATTCCCACCAGCAGTGTAGGAGGGTTCCCCTTTCTCCCCATCCTCGCCAGCATTTGTTGTTCTTAGTCTTTTGGATGGTGGCCGTCCTTACTGGTGTGAGGTGGTATCTCATTGTGGTTTTAATTTGCATTTCCCTGATGATTAGTGATGTGGAGCATCTTTTCATGTGTCTGTTGGCCATCTGAATTTCTTCTTTGGAGAACTGTCTCTTCATATCCTCTGCCCATTTTTTAACTGGGTTATTTGCTTTTTGGGTGTTGAGGCGTGTAAGTTCTTTATATATTTTGGATGTTAACCCCCTGTCGGATATGTCATTTACAAATATATTCTCTTGCATTTCATCTTTTTTAAATACTCTTCTAAATAGCACTCTTTTAAGTATTTTTTCTGTCATTCTTTAACCCATCTCCTAAATCTTATTCTTCTGTTTGTTCTGTATTGCTTTGTTTCATACACATGTATGTGATTTATAAAGAATAAAAAAACATACTTTTTTTTTCTTCTTTTTTTCCCCCTGCTTGGCATATCAAGTTGATTGGCTGCATCTATGGACCACATATATTTTCATTCTCCATGGAATTTTACTCTCTTTATTTGATTTTTAAGAAGGAAGTATTCATAAGATGGTAAATCTAAATCCTTCAATTTAACCAGTTCAGTTCCTTTTCAGTAGTTGTTAAAGTCACATTTCTAATTCAGTTGATAAATATAGTGAGTAATTACATCATCAATATTTAGTTACTATTTTACTGACCATTCAGCAGCCTACTTTCAACCCCATGTGGACATCGGCCATGTTTTCCTTAAGACTCTGTTCCCTCCAGTACTTAGTTTGGGCTCAGTAAGTAGTTGCTGAATGTTGACAAAATCAGGAATTAATTTAATTTCCTGCCCAGTATTTCCTTCCAGCAACTTTTGGCCATTTCTCCATTCACAAAGTTGGTATTTTACATAAATAGGGAAATTACAGTCACCAAGTGAAAAAGTTAGAGATGGCTCTACACCCTTCATTTTTGCAGTAAATAATTGGTACATTAGAGACCTGCTTAAAACAGAAGCTAACTTAAATTTTAGATTTACTTCACCCACTAAGAAGTCTGATCACTAGGTCTCTCTAAAATCAGAATAATTATCCAACAATATAAATTACATTACACTAAATGCATATTTTAAATTTTCTATGGCATTTCATTGTACCTAATATAAAATCTAAACTTCCCAGGCTCACAAATTCCCACCTGATTTGGGCCCTACATACCTATTTGACCTGATCTAAGATTCCACCATTTTTCATCCTCATTTGCTATTCTCCAGATACACCAACAGTCTTCACATTCTCAATTTTAAAAAGCTTAAATCCACATATGTCCTGGAAGTAGCTCTCGCATTGGCCTAAAATGTTCTTTCTCCAAGTCTTTTAGTGGCTAGTTCCTTATTATACTCCAGAACTTAGACTAAATAGTACCTTCTCAGAAAAGCTTTCTCTGACCAGCCAAATTAGCTACCAAGTCAGTATCTATTTTAAATCTCATTATATAATATATAATATATAATACTGATGTTTGTAGGATGTTTAATGATGTCTTATTTTTCTCTCTCTCACTAGAATATAGATTTTGTCTTTTTAAGTGGTAGAAAAAAAGTGATTAAAGGCATAGGTTGTGAAGTCAGACTGCTGTGGTTTGAATTCAGACACCAACAATTCCTAGATGGACTATTTTGGGCAAGTCCATTCGCTTTTCTAAGATTCAGTGCCTCCTGTATAAAAGTTGAGGATAAGAATAGCATCTGTCTCATAAGACTGTTTTGAGGATAGAATGAGATAACATGTATAAGTCTCAGTACTGTTAATCATGATTATTAGCCACCATATACCAAGGATCTGTAACAATGTGCAGGGCCTTATTACTTGATAAATATTTATTGACTGAATAAATGAATGAATGTAATAAAATGACTGTGGATATTATTAAGAAAATAAACCCTTCTTTCTATGCTCTGTTTCCCACCACAGTCTCTCCCAACCAATGATTGTTCTTCATCACTTTTCTCCCATCCCTCTTCTGGTACCTGATCCACTTTCAGGGGGCTTTCATTATCCATTATGTTTCAACACACTCATAATTCCTACATCTAAAAAAAAAATTTCCCTAAGTACCCCTTTCCTCTTTTTTATGGCCTTGAAGGAGTAACTTAACTTGTCTCCATTCATTCCTAAACCTATTCTATTATGGCTTTTACCTCTCTTTCTTAGGATTAATGCTGACAATGCCACCACAAAAGTTCTTTGTTCTTAAGTCCACTAGACAATTTCTAATCTTTATGTTAGTTACTTATCAGTTGAAGTTTACCCTAGGTAATGCATAGGCACTGAAGCCAGAGAGATCTGAATTAAATCGTGCTTCCCCCAATAAGGGATTTTGAGGCCTTGAGTGAGGTGCTTAATTCTGGGCTTCAGTCTCCTCAAATGCAAAATGATCATGAAACTAATCCACCTCATTCAGTTATTTACTCAACCTTTATTTATCAAGATCCTACTCTGTGTCAGGTGATTTTGTAAGCTTTGGAGATATATCAGTGAGCAAAAGAGATGAAAATATTCTCACTCATATAGATCTTATAACCTAGTGATTATAAACAAAATAAACACATTGTGGAATATGTTAGTACTTGATAAAAGGTGAAAGCAAAGCAAAGCAAATATAGAATTGGGGAAGTTTTCCGCAATTACCTCCTCAATGATACTTTTTATCCCTTTTTCTCTCTTCTTCTTCTGGTACCCCTGTTATGCAAATATTGTTCCGTTTGGATTGGTCACACAGTTCTCTCAATATTCTTTCATTCTTAGAGATTCTTTTTTCTCTCTGTGCCTCAGCTTCTTTGTATTCCTCTTCTCTAATTTTTAATCCATTTACCGTCTGTTGTACTACATCTAATCTGCTTTTAAATCCCTCCATTGTATGTTTCATTTCAGATATGGAATTTCTTGATGATTGAATCTCTGTCTTAAATTCATTCCTGAGTTCTTGAAAATTTTTCTGTACCTCCATAAGCATGTTATTATTTTCATTTTGAACTTTCTTTCAGGAAGATTGGTGAGTTCAGTTTCATATGGCCTTTTTCTGGGGTTTGTGAGATTTTGGTCTGAACCATGTTCTTTTGATGTTTCATATTTCTGTGTGTTGCCCTCTAGTGCCCAGAAGCTCCAGTCTCTGGAGCTGCTCAGCCGCTAGAGTGAGGTTGGGGGTCGTAGCAGAGCAGAGTTGGTGCCTGGGGGAAAGATCTGTTTCCTGATTCCTGTCTGCCATGCCTGCTCCAGTGTCAGAGCCTGTGGGCCGAGCACCTGGGTGTAATCCTCTGTGCTCTGCATCTCTAGCTGTTGTAGGCGGGGACCTCCCTCTGGCTTGCCTGACACCAGCTCAGTGATGGCCAGTTTGTGAGCAGGTGCTGTCAGGCCAGGAGGAAGGCTCGGGAGGCTGCGTATCACAGTGGGGGGCCTCAGAGCTGAGTAGCCAACCAGGGAATGGAGCTCCTGAAGCTCCTCAAAGTTCCGAATCTGCTGGGCAGAGCGTGCCCAAACAACCTTGTTCCCCTGCAGCAAGCTCCGTGCAAACCCCGCCCCTTCAACAGCCCTCTTGCTGCTAGGAAGCCTCTCAGACCGTCTGTCTTTCCCTTGTCCCAGAGTGGCTGGGTGTGGATCCCCTCCTCCACAAATGGCTGGAATCTGTCTCTCAAGCACTCTGCCTGTCCCAGCTCCCCATCCTCCAGAGCACCACACAATGTAGATTTCTGCTTGCAAAGCAGATCTCCTGGGCTAGGTGTTCAGCAGTCCCAGACTTCCACCCCCTTCCTACTCTGTTTCTCTTCCTCCCGATCGTGAGCTGGGGTGGGGGAAGGGCCTGGCTCCCACCAGAACAAGGCTTTCGTACATTACCCTATTTCATGAGGTCTGCTCTGTTCGTGAGGTCTGTATGCAGTCTGGGGCAGCCTTCTTTCCTGTTGCTGTTTTAGGGTTAGTTGTATTATTTTCGCACTATCTGTGGTTTGGGGAGGAGTTCTCTGTCTTACCTCTCATGCCGCCCCCATCTTGCTTTTTTTTCATATATCTTTTTGTATCAGGATTGTTTTCTTTGGGCAAATTCCTAGAAGTGGAATTACTGGGTGTTGTATGGTATTTCTATTTTTGGTTTTTTGAGGAACCTACATACTGCTTTCCTCAATGGCTGCATCAATTTACATTCCCACCAACAGAGTAGGAGAGTTCCTTTTGTCCACATCCTCACCAACCCTTGTTATTTCTTGTCTTTTGGGTGGTGGTCATTCTAACTGGTGTGAGGTGATATCTCATTGTGGTTTTGATTTGCATTTCCCTGATAATTAATGATGTGCAGCATCTTTTCATGTGCCTATTGGCCATCTGTATTTCTTCCTTTGAAAAATATCTGTTCAGGTTCTCCACCCATTTTTTAATCAGGCTATTTGTTTTTTTGATGTCCAGGTGTATGAGTTCTTCGTATATTTTGGATGTTAACCCCTTATCAGATAAATCACTTATAAATATATTCTTCTATACTATAGGTTGCTTTTTGTTTTGTTGATGGTGTCCTTTGCTGTATAGAAGTTTTTTAGTTTGATGTAGTCCCACTTGTTTTCATTTTTTTCCCCTTGCCCCAGGGAGACATATCCAAAAAAATATTGCTCATGCTTATGTTCAGGAGATTTTTGCCTATGTTCTTCTAAGTGCTTTATGGTTTCATGTCTTATGTTTAGGTCTTTAATCCATTTTGAGTTTACTTTGTGTATGGTGTTAGACAGTAATCCAGTTTCATTCTCTTGCATACAGCTCTACAGTTTTCCCAACACCAGTTGTTGAAGAGACTGTCTTTTCCCCATTCATGGCTCCTTTATTGTATATTGACTGTATGTGCATGGGTTTATTTCTGGGCTCTCTATTCTATTGATCTATGGATCTGTTCTTGTGCCATTACCATACTGTTTTGATTATTGAAGCTTTGTAGTATAGTTTAAAGTCATGGAGTATAATATTCCCAGCTTTGTTCATCTTTCTCCAGATTTCTTTGGCTATTTGGGGTCTTTCATGGTTCCATATGAATTGTAGGATTATTTTCTCTAGTTCATTGAAGAATGCTACTGGTATTTTGATAGGGATTTCATTGAATCTGTAAATTGCTTTGGGCAGGATGGCCATTTTCACAATATTAATTCTTCCTATCCATGAGCATGGGATAGATTTCCATTTATTTGTGTCTTCTTTAATTTCTTTAATTGGTTTGATTTATTCCTAGGTGTTTTATTCTTTTTGATGCAGTTGTAAATGGAATTGTTTTCCTGATTTCTCTTTCTGCTAGTTCCATGTACACTTGAAAAAAATGTGTGTCCTGCTTGTTAGTATATAGTAAGGCAACAGATTTCTATATATTGATTTTGTAACCTGCAACTTTGCTGAATCCAGTTATTAGTTCTAATAACATTTCTGGTGGAGCTTTAAGGTTTTCTACATATAGAACCATGTAATCTGCAAATAATGACAGTTTTACTTCTTCCTTACCAATTTGGATGCCGTTTATCTCTTTATCTTGTCTGTTTGCTGTGACTAGAATTTCCAGTACAATGTTGAAAAGAAGTGGTGAGAGTGGGCATCCTTGTCTTGTTCCTGATCTTAGAAGAAAAGCTGTCAGGTTTTTTTTCCATTGAGAAAAATGTGTATCTTGCTTCTTTGGGGTGGGATGTTCTGTAAGTATCTGTTAGGTCCATCTGATCTAATGTGTTGTTCAGTGCCTCTGTTTCCTAATTTATTTTCTGTGTTTGATCTGTCTATTGATGTCAGTGGTGTATTAAAGTCTCCTAAAATGAATGAGTTCCAGTCTATGTCCGCCTTTAATGCTGTTAGTATTTGTTTTATATATTTAGGTGCTCCTATGTTGGGTGCATAGATATTTACAATTGTTATATCTTCTTGTTGGACTGATCCCTTTATCATTATGTAATGTCCTTCTTTGTCTCTTGTTACTTTCTTTGTTTTGAAGTCTATTTTGTCTGATACAAGTACTGCTATTCCTGCTTTTCTCTCCCTTTGATTTCCATGAAATATTTTTTTCCATCCCTTCACTTTCACTCTATGTATGTCTTAAGTCTGAAATGAGTCTCTTGTAGGAATCATGCAGATGGGGATTATTTCTTTATCCACTCTGCCACCCTATGTCCTTTGATTGGTACATTTAGTCCATATACATTCAAAGTAATTATTGATAGGTATGTACTCATTGCCATTTTATTGTTTTCTGGTTTTTGTAGTTCCTCTCTGTTCCTTTCTTTCTCTCTTATACTCTTCTCTTGTTATTTGATGGTATTCTTTAGTGTTGTGATTAGATTTCTTTTTTAAAGTTTTTTTGTGTGTATTTATTACAGGCTTGAGGTTTGCGGTTACCATAAGATTCATGGAGAGTTTCCTAAATATATAACAGTCTATATTAAGTTGATGGTCACTCTATTTCAAACACAATCTAAAAGTACTACTGTTTAGTCTTCTTCCTCCTCCACACTTTATGTATAAGAAGTCATAATCTACATTTTTTTGTGTATTTGTTGACTGATTTTTGTATATAGTTGATTTTACTACTTTTGTTCTTTTAACTTCATAATTGCTTAGTAAGTAATTGGTCTGCTACCTTTACTGTAGGTTTATTTTCACTGATGAAAAGTATTTAGGCTTAAGAATATTTCCATCTACAGAAGTTCCTTTAGCATATCCTGTAAGGCCAGTTTTGTGGTGGTGAATTCTTTTAACTTTTGTTTATCTGGGAAACTTTTAATCCCTCCTTAAATTCTGAATGATAACCTTATGTGGTAGAGGATTCTTTGTTGTAGGTTCTTCCATTTTAATACATTAAGTATTTCATGCTACTCCCTTCTGGCCTGTAAAGTTTCTGCTGAGAAATCTGCTGATAGCCTTATGGAGTTTCCCTTAAGGTAACTATCTGCCTCTTTCTTGCTGCTTTTAAGATTCTCTTTTTATCTTTAATCTTTGTCATTTTAATTACTATATATCCTGGTGTTGCCTCCCTGTGGTTCCTTTTGTTAGGGGCTCTCTGAACTTTGAGGACCTGGGTATCTATTTCCTTCCCCAGATTGGGGAAGTTTTCAGCAATTATTTCTTCAAACAGACTTTATACCCCTTTGTCTCTCTCTTCTTCTGGGACCCATTTTGTGTGAATGTTGTTTAATTTGGAGTTGTTACGCAGCTCTCTAAGCATCTTCTCATTTTTGGAAATTATTTTCAGCTTGATTGTTTACCTGTTCTACATTTTCCAACTCATTAATTCCTTCTTCTACTTCCAGCAGTCTAGGATTATATTTTTCATTTCACTTATTATATTATTCATCTCTGAGTGTCATTTTCAAATTTTCTCTTTGTTGAAGTTTTCATTGAGATCATCAATTCTTTTCCCCAAGTCAGTGAGCATCTTTATGACAATTACTTTGAAATCTTTATCAAGAATATTGGTGACCTCCATTTCACTTAGCCATTTTTCAAGTATCTTATCTTGCTCTTTTGTTTGGAACATATTCCTCTGCCTCATTTTGTCTGGGTTTCTGGGTTTCTTCCTTTGTGTCCAACAGATTTGCTATGCCTCCTGGACTACAGAGCAATGGCTTTATGAAGAAGGCATCCTGAGCCCAGAAGCTCAGGACTCCATTTGCAATGGAGCCATACTTACTGTTGGTGGGCTGTGGGTGTGGCCGCCTTTCTGCCTGCCTGCAGGCAGTGGCTGATCTCTATCAGCAGAAGCTGGCAACTCACTTCTGCGTGCCCTTTGTGTACTGGACTTGCTTCTGCTGGGATTGCTGTGGCTGGGGGCACCCTCTGCCTGCCAGACAGCAATTGTGGCTGCTGCTGGGAAAGGTGGGGTGGGCAGAGCGGTGAGCAGAGGAGTATGACTGGGGCCGAGTCACCAGCAAGGGTGATGGGGCATTTGGAGATGGCTCCTGCTGGTGCCCAGCCAGTTGGGCTGAGGGAGGGCCAGGAAAGCTGGGAAGGACTCCCTCCACCTGCCAGGCAGTAAAGTCTGACTACTGCTGGGCTGAGCTGCCAGGGAAGGCAGTGGAGCACTTGGAGCTGGCTCCCATGAATACCTAGCCAACTGGGCTGAGGGAGGACTAAAGAAGCATCACCCACCTGCCCTTCCTCCTGAAGAGAGGGCTCCTTCCAGCCCCCACCTCTCTGGCACACTTCCCACTGCTGGTGAATCTTTCAAACTGCTGCCTCTGTGTTGTGTCTCAGGAGGACTGGTGGAACATTCCTGTCTTCCACTATAACAGGATTCTTAGCCTCCCAGAGTGCTCCAACTGTTATGTTTCCAAGAGAGCTCTCCAGGGCCAGGTGTGCAAGATCCCTGAGCGCTTATCCCCTCTGTTCCTCTCCCTCCTGCTTGTGGGCTGGGGTGGAGGAAGGGTCTGGGTCCTGATCAGTAGTGGCTCTGCCACTTTATAATTCTCAATGTGGTCTTCTCTTCTTCACTAGGTTTCAGGCAGGATCCTAAAACTTCAATTTTCAGGGTTCATTGTGTTTCCTGTAGTTGCTTCCTTGGGTGTACGTAAGAAGAGGTTTCCCCCTTGCCTTCCTACTCTTCCATCTTTTCCATCTGGAAGTATGGAGTTTGTGTGTTTTGAAAATATATTTGGACATTTAAAATTCATAATGTCAAGTGGAATCAAATGCTGATTCATATTAATTGGAAAAAGTTACTGCAAAAATCCAAGCCTGTAACCCTTTTACAGTCAACTTCCCGAAAGTGTGTTTACATTAATTTATTTTAAGTCAATTTCTTATCAGAGATTTTGCCATATCTATTATTACCACAATTCCAACCTATGGTGGTATTTCAATAAATGTTGAATGGGAACCTAAGTTTTATATTGTTAAATGTCAGTTTTATGAATGTGGACTTCTGCTTCTGCCTGTGATATGAGTAACCAATACAGGATTTGCTCTTCTTCCATAAACAACTAAAAAAATTGGATAAAATATATGAAACAACTGTTTTCAAACATTGGACAATAACAGCAGAGGGCTAAGATCCCTGAAAGAAGGGAAAGAAGAGGTAGACAGAATGATGACCCTACTTTTATCCTGGGGATGTTTCTAGATCACTGCACAGGGAGGGGGAACCCAAGAGACCCCATTACCATGAGTTGAGGAAACATGGTGATAGAAGATAGAAGCTTGGGATAGCCAAGGTGACTGGGGTTTGTATAAAGATCTGTATAAGAGTGTCCTTGAATCTTTCAAAAAATACTGACCTGCATGTGTGTAGAATGAAATCGAAATCCATCAGGCTAGGCAGGAATAATTATGAGAGACCTATAAGCTGAACAATTCCAAGGGATCACACAGGGCCAGGAGTCATTCATGTTCCCACCTACTCAAGTGAAGAGACAGCATTGATCACCAGAGGCTTTTGCTGAGGGTCATGCCTTAGACATGGGATGATAGTAGCTGTACATTAAGGGCTGCTCTATTACTGCCCATATTGAGAGTGAAACTAGCCTTGAGAGGATTAAGCTGATCTTCAAGTAACTAAACTGCCTTCTAAAATAAACTTCATTACTCATTAAAGGAAGACAACAAAATCTAAATATTCAATAATGTGGCATACATAATATCCAGCCATCACAGAGCTCCTCCTTCTACTATCTTGTGCATTATTCAAAAACATAGTAGCTTGCTTTCCAGGGTTTCTTCGAGGTATTCCCTTGTCCACTTTGGCTAAACCTTTTTATTTCATCTTGTCTTTCCTGCAGTTTGATTTCACTTCCAGCAGTGCCTCGAGATTGCTCCATGTCCTATAGTCCTTCTCAGGAAAGGTATTTTCATTCTGGTCCTAGGTCATCTACCTGTAGGTTGCCTCCAGGAAGCCAAAGGCACACATATTCTCTTTCTTTACTCTAGGGTTTCAAGGAAGACTCTTTCCTACATTTTCACCTGCTACAAAGCCCTCAAGCTCTGTTGTCCGCAGCCTCAGAGAATGTTGGCTCCGATTGGCTTGAGTTCCTGCCACCAGGAGAGCCAGACTTGCATTCTTGAGTGGCACAGACTTGAGGCAGGATCCTGAAGACCTTGGTCCAACAGGGACCTTTCACTGGTAGTTGGGGAAGAGCTGTCAAGTACCCTACCTCCACTTCCTCCCAATTTTGAGAATTCGGGCAGAAGACCAGAAAAGATAATTAATGTTTAGCATTTTAACATATTTGTGGTATAAATGGACCCCTTTGAGATTTAATAAAATCCTGGGACTCTTTCCGTAGAAACACACACACACACACACACACACACACACACACACATTATTCGGCATACAATTTGTGTGTATTCATAGCTCCAGTCCAGTGAGTCTTCTGCAACCTCACACCACCTTCTTTTGGGGTGAAGGAGTGGGGATAGAGCCTAGCGAATCTGTTTTCAGGCAGATTCTACCCTGTGGGCTAAGTCTTGTTAAGTCACACATATAGACAAATTGCATATATTTTTGTACAGGTCTATCTGTGAGAATATTTAGAACCACTTAAAGGGTAAGATAATTCAATAGATGAAACCAAGAGCTGACACCAATTGTCTACAAATCTGTATAGGTCAGACGTTTACTTTGGAACAGCTGAGAAACCAGGTGGACTTTGCTCTTCTTTTCCCATGGAGAGCAGGGACATCAAACAATGACATTTACTGTGGGGGCAGGAGAGGGATCAGTGATTTGTTTATTTTGCTCCAGGAGCACTAGACTCTGCTCAGCTTAACAAGCCACTTCTCATGGGCTCACCTGAAGATCTCAAGACTTGATTTTTCCTGGCAAAAGAGCAATGGGAAGTGAAGTCCCCGAATAACCTTGGAAGAAAATATGAATGACATCTCCCAAGAAAGCAAGTCACAGGATAGTGGAGATAGCTCAGGACATTGAGTCCAAAGTCCTACCTTCTAGCTTTGCTTGTCTTGCTGGACACCCTGCAGTTATGTCCACTGGCTGGGCCTCAGTTTTTCTCTCTGTAAAATGAGATCATTGTACTAGGGGTCTCACAGGGTGTGTTTTGCTGAAGGGCCCATCAACAATGGAAGGAGCCATAAAGTATGTGGGGTCATGTCAGTATTAGTCCATGCTAAGTATTATGTGATAATGATAGTCATTGTCATCTGTTGGTGACTGCTACATGTCAGGATGGGCCAGCACTTTAATAGCACTGTGAGTAATCTTCAGAGTGACCCTAGAAGGTAGGTATTCATATTCTTATTACTAATGAAGAACTAACTTGCACTGCATCTTGGAACTTGTAAGTGACCTTCAATTCAAACCCAGGTGTCTCTGACTCCAGTTTTGTACCAATTTTATCCCACAGATTGCACATGATAATACCTGATACCTGTCCTCAAGAATGGATAGGTGAATAAAAGGAGTGCACTGGTCACTGGTGTAGGGAGAGAATAATGCTGCCAGGATCTCTCTGCTGTATTCTCTATGGCACATTGTCTAGGATCTACTGGTCAGCATTCTTGCAGGGTTCCCTGATGTGGTATGACCTGAGGGGCTGGCCTCACAGTGCTATGTACACAGGGATTAAAGGGGGAAGATACTGGTTGTAACACAAAAATAATAAAGGAGAATAATGTGCTGGGTACTGTACTAGGAGATTTACTCTAATTGGCCACTTAGTTCTTAGTTCTCATAGTAACACTATGTAGTAGGTAATATTCCATTTTCTAGATGGGAAACAGAGGCACTGAGAGTTAAGTAACTTGCCTAATTCACTAAATGACTTAAAGTCTCACAATATAGAAGTGAATGTATAGAAGCAAATGACCAAATCACACTGGCTTTAGTGTTGTTCCTAGACAGAGAACCAGGGCCATGTTCTTCTCTTGTCCTGATCTTTGCAGATGTAATCATTTTTTTTTCATGTTTTCTTTTATCACTGTTTAATGCTACTTCTATCACCACTACATTCCTGTTGTGCACAGGAGTAGATTTCTGCTTCTGGATGTAGATTTCTCTACCTGAGATCCTTCCTTTATTTTAAAATCTAAACTCTTTGACATCCTGGTGTCCTGGCCTACTTTATATCATGCTCTCAGAACTCTTCAGCCTTCCTTCTCCCTCCCTTGCAGACCACTTTGGAGAAGTCAATTGCTAGAGGGGCCTCTGGAGTGGGGACTTCAGCAGTTCCTGTAACATGTTGCCTGATTCACAATCTTGCCTGAAACCAACCCTGCCATGGAGTTCCAAAATGTGTGCTGGCCATGATCTCTACCCCCGTTCCCATCTTTGCCAAGCCTCCCCAGAGCTCTGCAAACAGCATGCCAGAGAAAACTGGGTTTTCTTGCATGCCTACCTTTGATCACAGACTTTTGTTTCTTTACACGTGACAGTTTCCAGAGTCTACTCAGTTCCAGGGTCAGTGGCCTCTGCACCTGTTGGCCTAGAGGTCAGGTTCAGCTGCATTAGGCTGAGCATTATACTGACAAGAAAAGGGTTTTCTTAGGAGGTTCTTTTGTTTGCAGAATAGTTATCTCTGGTTTTTGAAGTAAGGACAAACAGCCTCTAGTCTTTTCCAGTACATTATAGAAGAATAATTGAATTGAGAAAAAAAAGGAGCCCAGAGCTTTATACCATTGAAAGATGTTGACCATCTCTGTTCAGATATCCCTCATTCTGCTCATGATCCTACTATCTGACCTTCACAGTATACAATGTGACTGTGGAGCCAGATGAAAAGCCTTCCCGTTCCTCTTCCTCTTCCTTTTCCCTTTCTCTCTTCTCTTCCCTTTTTTGTTCCTTTCTTCAGTCAAAAAATATGTATTTGTCTTCCTCCCTTTCCTTTTCTTGAAATAGCCAGGGGTAGTGAAGCCTGAGAGATGGGCCAAGGAGGCAGCTGGAGGATCTGGACATTGATTGTATACAGGGGAAGTGAGCAAAGAGCTAAAAAATTGAGAATATTGGGCTCCAGATTTGTAGAAGGGCGTTAGAGAAGGGAGTTGTAAATATGATGAGGGAGAAAATGAGATTTGCTTTGGTGTTCAGCTGGAATTGGAAGAATCAATATGAACTTGTGGTTGGGGGAAGAGAAAGAGAGAGGAGCACACGTGCACACACACACACACGTTTCCTAGCTCAGGCTATTGAAAGGTCCTCATTGTGATTTCTCTCCAAAGCAGTTACCACAGTTAGCTTCCAGATTTTGGTTCCCTCATACCATTCTATTTTAAAAGGACAAAGTTTGTTAGAGAAATGAGATTCCAGAACCTGATTCCAGAGCTGGTACAGGGAAACTACAAGATAGGTCAGGGAAACTACAAGACAGGCCTGAATGTCTTACTCTGCCAGAAAGTGAAGTGTTTAAAAAATGATGGGGCTTGCAAAAAACATACAGGTGCAAGCTTGAAAAGCCACCCAGTGGCCAAATTCACAAAAACAATCTGAGCATCAAAATTAATGAAGAGTAGGATTCTGGGAAGATAAAAGAGTAGGAAGCACCAGGAAACTGTCTCACCATCCAGAAAAAAATTGCACTGGTAGAATCTGTTTGATGTAACTGTTTGGAACTCTGGAGCCTGTTGAAAGCCTCCGACTTCTAGGAGGTAAATTGGAAGGTAAATTGCCATTAATTTTGTCAATTTCAGTCCTTTGCTTAGCAGTGGCTACCCGTACCTCTCCCTTCGGTCTTGCATCAGGCAGCGGTTCATGTATTCCAGTAGTTTGCATACAGCATGTGGGGAGCCAGAGTGGGCAATAAAGATCTTGTCATGAAAATAATAATTGTGTTATGGGCCTGACCGCTGCTTTTGAGGGTGCAGATACAGAGGAGGGAAGCCATTGGTACTGCACCTCCTCTTATTGTTGCAAGACCCTCCTCCACGTGACTTCCAAAGAATTTAAAGAGCCAACACCTTTTCCCTTTCTCTCTGTGAAAAAACCAGACATTTAAGACTACATATTCAAAAGCAACTACATATTCAGGGAAAATTAAAAAGTCACTGTGCATACTCAGGGAAATGAACAGGATTAAAACATCTGAAAAGACCTTACATTTGCACCTTAGGCTGATCTTTGGCACAGAGACAGCCTACAGCAATAACAACAAAATGAAACCTTAGGAAAGAAGGAGATTCTGATTTCCAGAGTTACTACATTATTAGACTCAAATGTCCAGTTTTCAGCCAAAACTCAGAAGGCATACCAAGAAACCCATCAGAGGTGGAAAAAAAAAACAACAGAAACCAGAACCTGTCCTTGAAAGAGACCTGACGATGGATCTATCCAACAAAGACTTTAAAACACCTCTCTTTAAAATACTCAGAGAACTAAAGAAGACATGGAGACATTCAAGAAAATTATGTACAAACCAAATAGAAATATCAATAATTTGAGTAAATTCAAATTAAAATGTTGTAGCTTTAGGACATTAAATGAAATCTCCATGATAACCACAAGGAAAACAGCTTTAGAATATACACAAAAGGAAATAAGGGAATTAAAATGTTTCACTAAAAAAAAAATCAACAAAACACAAAGAAGACCGCAATGCAGGAAATGAAGCACAAAAAACCAAACAGCATACAGAAAACAACCAGTGTGATGACAGAAGTCAGCCCTCCTTATCAGTAATTATTTTAAATGGAAATAGACTGAACTCTTCAATCAAAGGACAGAAATTAGCAGAATGGAAAAGAATACATGTTACATTTATATGCTGTCTATAAGAGATTTACTTTGACCCAAAGACAAAAATAGACTGAAAGTGAAAGGGTAGAAAAAGATATCTAAAAGACCGCAGAGTTGACTATAATATTAACAGACAAAATAGACTTTAAACCATGGCCATCCTGCCTAAAGCAATCTACAGATTCAATGCAATCCCTATCAAAATGCCAACAGCATTCTTCAATGAACTAGAGAAAATACTTCTAAAATTCGTATGGATCCACAAAAAAACCCTAATAGCCAAAGTAATCCTGAGAAGGAAGAATAAAGTGGAGGAATTATGCTCCCTGACTTCAAGCTCTACTACAAAGCCACAGTAATCAAGACAATTTGGTATTGGCAAAAGAACAGACCAATAGACCAATGAAACAGACTAGAGAGCCCAGATATAAACCCAAGCATATATGGTCAATTAATATACAATAAAGGAGCCATGGATATACAATGGGGAAATGACAGCCTCTTCAACCGCTGGTGTTGGCAAAACTGGACAGCTACATGTAAGAGAATGAAACTGAATTATTGTCTAACCCCATACACAAAAGTAAACTCAAAATGGATCAAAGACCTGAATGTAAGTCATGAAACCATAAAACTCTTAGAAAAAAACATAGGCAAAAATCTCTTGTAGATAAACATGAGCAACTTCTTCATGAACATATCTCCCCGGGCAAGGGAAACAAAAGCAAAAATGAACAAGTGGGACTATATCAAGCTGAAAAGCTTCTGTACAGCAAAGGACACCATCAGTAGAACAAAAAGACATCCTACAGTATGGGAGAATATATTCATAAATGACGTCCGATAAGGGGTTAACATCCAAATTATATAAAGAGCTCACGCACCTCAACAAACAAAAATCAAATAAGCCAATTAAAAAATGGGCAGAGTAGCTGAACAGACACTTCTCCAAAGAAGAAATTCAAATGGCCAACAGGCACATGAAAAGATGCTCCACATCACTAATCATCAGAGAAATGCAAATTAAAACCACAATGAGATATCACCTCACACCAGTGAGGATGGCCAACATCCAAAACACAAACAACAACAAATGTTGGCGAGGATGTGGAGAAAGGGGAACCCTCCTACACTGCTGGTGGGAATGTAAATTAGTTCAGCCATTGTGGAAAGTAGTATGGAGGTTCCTCAAAAAATTCAAAACAGAAATACCATTTGATCCAGGAATTCCACTCCTAGGAATTTACCCTAAGAATGTAGCAGCCCAGTTTGAAAAAGACATATGCACCCCTATGTTTATCACAGCACTATTTACAATAGCCAAGAAATGGAAGCAACCTAAGTGTCCATCAGTAGATGAATGGATAAAGAAAATGTGGTACATATACACAATGGAATATTATTCAGCCATAAGAAGAAAACAAATCCATTTGCAACAACATGGATAGGGTATTATGCTCAGTGAAATAAGCCAGGTAGAGAAAGAAAAGTATCAAATGATTTCACTCATCTGTGGAGTATAAGAACAAAGAAAAAACTGAAGGAAAAAAACAGCAGCAGACTTACAGAACCCAAGAATGGACTAACAGTTACCAAAGGGAAAGGGACTGGGGAAGATGGGTGGGAAGGGAGGGATAAGGGGGAAAAAAGGGTATTACGATTAGCACAAATAACGTAGCGGGTGGGGGGAATACCGGGAAGGCAGTACAGCACAGAGAAGACAAGTAGTGACTCTATAGCATCTTACTACGCTGATGGACAGTGACTGTAATGGGGTATGTGGTTGGGACCTGATAATAGGGGGAGTCTAGTAACCATAATGTTGTTCCTATAATTGTACAATAATAATAGCAAAATTAAAAAAAAGACTTTAAACCAAAAAGACTTACAAGAGGCAAAGAAGGACGTTATATATTAATAAAAGGTCCAACACAGAAGGAAGATATAACAATTATGAACATTTACACACCCAATAAAAAGCCATCAAAATACATGAAATAAGATGGAAGCGAAGGGAGAAATAGAGAGTTTTGCAATAATAGTTAGAAAATTCAAAGTATTTTCTCTGACTACACAAGATGAAGTTAGAGACCAATAAGAGAAGGAACCTGGGAAATTCACAAATTTGTGGAAGTTAAACCATATGACCTGAAATACCAATGGGTCAAAGTAGGAATCCAAGTGAAATCAGAAAATACTTAGAGATGAATGAAAACAAAAATACAACATACCAAAACATGGAAAACAGCGAAAGCAATGCTAAGGGGGAAATTTATATAAACTTTAAGCCTTAAATTTATAATTTTATATATATATATATAAAGTTTAAATTTACACATTTAAACTTTATATATATATATAACTAAAAACGTTAAAGAAGAAGAAAAATCTCAAATCAACAGCTTAATTTCACAAAAAGGAATTATTAAAAAGACAACAAACTCAAAGTTAGCAAAAGGAAAGAAATAATAGAGACAAAAGTAGAGATAAATGAAATAAAGAATAGAGTAGAAAAACTAGAGAAAATCAATGAACCAAAAAGTTGGTTCTTCAAAACCATCTCATCCCCACTGGGAAGGCTTCTATTAAAAAAAGAAAAACAGAAAGTAATAAGTTTGGTGCTGATGTGGAGGAATTAGAACTCTGTGCCATAGCCATTATGGAAAACAGTGTGAAGTTTCCTTTAAAAATAAAGAATTGAACATTAAATGTGATCCAGACATTCCAGATCTGTGAGTACAAACCCAAAAGAATTGAAAACAAATTCTCAAAGTGATATTTATGCACCCATGTTTATAGAAGTATTATTTGCAGTAGCTGAAATGTGGAAGCAATCCAAGTACTCACTGACAAATTAATGAATTAGCAAATATGGTGTACAGTTGACCCATGAACAACATGGGGGTTAAGAGGTACTGACCCCCTGCACAGTGAAAAATCTGCCTATAACTTTTGACTCCCTTAAAACTTAACCATTGTTGACTGGAAGCCTTACCAATAACATAAATAGTTTATTAACACATATTTTGCATGCTATATGCCTCACATATTGTATTCTTACAATAAAGCTAGAGAAAAGAAAATGTTTTTTCAAACTGGCAAATCTCCAAAAAATTTCCCAACATATTTATTGGAACAAATCCACGTACAAGTGGACCTGTGCAGTTCAAACCTGTGTTGTTCAAGTGTCAAACAGAATATATTTCAGCCTTAAAAAAGAAGTTAATTATGGACATATGCTATAACATGGATGAACTGAGAACATTATAGTCAGTAAAGTAACACAATCACAAAAAGACAAATACTGTATGATTGCACTTAAATGAGGTACTTAGAATAGTCAAAATTATAAAGACAGAAAGTAGAGTGGTGGTTGCCAGCAGTTGGGGGTAGGGGACAACAAGGCATAATTGTTTACTGGGTATGGAGTTTCAGCTTTGCAAGATGACAAGAGTTCTGGAGATGGATGGTAGTGACAGCTGCACGACAAGCTCAGTGTATTTGATACCACAGAACTGCACACTTAAGAATGGCTAGGATGATAAATTTTATGTTAATGTATTCTACCACAATAAAAAAATAAAAAATAAAAATGCTATAGGATATTATAACTGAATAAAAAAGGAACTCCTGAATCCATGCTGATAAAAACAAATAAAAGAAAATAAATACATGGAGAAAGGGAAGCACTTGTTTACAATGCCGATGATATAATCAAGGGATGATATAATCAGAAATCACTATTTGGCAACTAATACAGTAATAATTGATTCAAGCAATGGATGCTTAAAGTAGCATGTACAAGTCTGATGAGGAACAAAATAATAAATAATCTCAAAGTATCTCCTCCCAAACTACTCATTAATTACAAAGGGAAATTTTCCATTGTAGAAACCTGTCAGACCACCTTACCCACTTTCCCCAAGCGAAGTTACCAGAAGCAATAATGGGACAAATCACTATTATGTTCTGTTGTATATTTTTTGTACTGACTGGATTGGCAAGTACCACAAGTAAAAATGTTGAATAGAAATGGTGATAGCTGACCTTATGATTTTTTTCTTGATCTCAAAAGCAAAGCTTTCATTTACCATTCCATCAGAGTATAACAATTTCATATATATCATATTCCTTTCATATATGTTATATATATATTTTTTTTATACACACACACACACACACACACACACACACACACACAGATTAAGCAAGTTTTCTAGGCTAAGTGTGCTTAGTCTTTAAGAAAGAATGGAGCCTGAATTTTACCAAGTGCTGTTTCTGTACTGACTGATATGGTCATGTAATTTTTCTCTTTTATTCTATTAATGTGATCAATTGCACTGATTAATTTTGCAAAAGATAACTTGCATTCCTGGAATAACCAACTTGGTAATGACTTAGTATCCCTTTTAAATATTGCTGGATTCATTTAGCCAGTATTTTGCTTAGGACTTTTTCATCTATGTTCATAAAAGGTATTTTTTGTCCTGATGTCCTTGAAAGCCATTTGCTTTCAAACTGTACTCACTGGCCTCAAAAAATTAGTTGGAGTGCTCCTTCTTTTTCTGTTACTTGGAGGAGTGCGGGTAAGATCATTCAAACTCTGAAACGTTCGGTAGAATTTGCTGGTGAAGCTATCTGGCCCTGTGCTATTCTCATGTGCCCTTGGTTCCCACCTCTCCTGCCCCACCCTCCCTGAGGTCTATGGAATAACAGGTCTGTGAGCAGCAGTTTTTAAGCTGCCTGATCCCACTTTCCCAATGACCCAGACTCTCAGGTCTTTCAGAGGAGAGCCCTGGTGCAGGGCAGAGAGCAGTGAGGGGTAGGGAGGGTTCAAGCAGACAGAGGCTCTTTGTTTGCTCTGCTTCTTTGCAAATGAGGCAACATTTGGAAAGAACAAATATTGGTTCAGAAGACTAGTGCATTCCTGCCCATCTCCTTCAGGTCAGCTACCAACCCTCCTGCACGTACACACAAATTCAGCTCTTTCTACAAGAGGGCTAAAAATATTGAAACTTAAGATTTTTATTTAGTTTATAGTGGAAGATTGGGATCATGGCTTGGCTTGGACTATAACTGAAGCTCTCTCCACTGTCTGTTTGCCTCTCTGCCCATCTGCCTCTTAATCTCTCTCCCTTCCTCCCTTCCTTCTCTTCCTTCCCTTTCTCCCTTCCTCTTCTAGATAAATAAGGAAATCAATATTAAAGGGCAGTTGTGGTCTAAAGAAGGCTGGAACTTAAGAAATTTGAACTCAGGTCCAGACCTCTGTGAAGGAGGACCTGTCATTTTACTGTAGAGTCCACATCAGAAAAATGGGGCACTGGTCTTACCTCCTAAGGTAGTCAGTCATGATCACAAATCTTGCCCCAGAATACTGCCTCCCGCATAGAAGGGCTAAAAATGTGATACTTCCCTTCCATCTGAACATAATATGCTGGTGCATGTCTGAGGTTCTGCAGCTGGGGCCCTCAAACCTCTCCCAGGAGGACAGGCCTCTCTACAGACTGACCTGTGGGGCTGCATGTCTGTGGAGAAAGACAGGGCTGGGAGTGCCTGTCTGTCCCTTTCTCAGTGTGAACCCACACGAGGCTTTTGGTCTCTGTGTGTCTCTGTTTCCTGGGAGAGGCAGTCTCCCTGGTGGATAGGTACATACACTTTGGAACCAGACCACCTGATTTTGCATTTGACTTGCCAGCTGACTTTGGACAAGTTATTAAGTCCTCAGGACGTCAGTTTCCTTATTTCACCTCTAAAGTGGAGATTCTAATGCACCATCCTGAGGGCCGTGATGCATGCCCGGTGAATCCCTCAGTGTCAGCCATCATTAAACTGTAGGAGAGGAATAATGAGTTTCCTGACTCCAGAGTGTCTCTGGCAGAGAAATAAACACCATAAGGGAGAGTAGAGGCACAGTGTCATGGGCCATCATGGCCATCAAGGCCAAAATGACAGAAGACTGTCATTTTAACCTCTTCCACACACCTTCTTACACATCACAGATGTGGGCAAAGCCATCCAACTAGGGACGTGCTCACATGCACACTCAATAGCCAGCTTCACCCCTGCCTCCAGGGAATGGCAGACCTGGGGCTCTTTTCCTGTCCTCCTAAGCAAGAAGCTACCCACATGAGCAGGTAACGTAGGATTCCTATTTTCCATTTCTCTTCTGATCTTTCTCCAGATCCTGCGGGCTCTGCACTTTCTCCCCTGCACCTCTCTTGGGCTTGGACTCAGGGCTCCACTGACACAGGACATGGGGTGATCTGGTCCAGAGAGGGCTTGGCCTGGCCAGAGGGTGCTCCCTCTGAGGCACTCAGGCTTGGCTGTGGGCCTGTCCCTGGAGGAGCTGTCTCAAGAAGCGCTCAGTGTGTGAGTGGAGTAGGGGCCCCGGGAGAGAATCACAGCCCAGCTGCCTTCCATGCACTCCGCTGAGCTTCCCTGAGTTTGTGGATCAGCTAAACGTTTGAAAAATATCCTTCCTGCTTCTGGGCAGATCCTGCAAGCTCACATAGGCCTAAGGAAGGCATCAGCTGAATGTGGACACGTCTGCTCTCTGGAGTCTCCTCCCAGCCACTCTGACTTTCCCTGTCTATCTTTATCCCTGTACCTCAAGGTCCCCTACATGAAGCTAGACCACTCCCTAATGCCTGCTTCTGAGGAAAGTAGGAATGCACCTATCCCAGTGCCCTGCCTGCCAAGATTCTGGGTTTCCCATGGCTCGAGCAGGAGGAGGTTCCATTAGGGGCAGGACAGATCAAGGGCAGTAGCTGCCACCCCTTCCTTATTGGTGAGGCAGATGTCTGGATGGCCAAGCTTGTCTTGTGTCCCTACTATAAACAGAAAGTCCCTGCTACAGCAGTGCTCTAAAGGGGTGTGTGAAACCCCTTGTATATGAGACAGTCTATTGGAGTGTGGGAGAATATGACCTAACTACCACTTATATTTATTCTTAATGCAAAAGATTAACAAATTAACATTCCCTCCTGTATTGTATGAGGATTTGCACTGTCTCCCACCTGGTCTGTAGGTCAGACAGATGCATGTCATGTGGAGCCTTTGAGGTTCTGAGGGAAGATGAAGAACACCTCATAAGGGGTGGTGTGGGGAAGGGCATGCTGGGTGGCTGTGACTTCCTGAACTGTCCTTTACTTTTGGCTTTTGTGGTTCCACATTTTGTGATTTGCATGTGTTCAATAAACTAGATGTACAGACTAGGTAATATGGCTTAACTCACCAAACTTCATAAAATTCACAAGGGCCTTAAAACAGTCCTGTAAAGAAACTAGCATTAGAAGATAATTCTGATAACACAAAAACAAATAAACAAAAATAAAACGACAATACTGACCCAGCTTCTCGGCCTGGTATAACTTAGTGCAAGAAGAGCCAAAAACAGTGATCATCTGATCAAACTGGGTAAGAAGTAACTTTTAGAGAACCCTAAAATTATCTTGATGACTCTCTGGAGTATGGTTTTATATCTACCACCAGGAACCTTGCCCTTTTCCTAAGTGTAAATTTTGCCTTGAGATATTATTCATTGAATAGAAAGAATAAACAGAGGGATACTTAAGAATAAGTTTCATCTTTGTCTTACCATTTTATGAACTTCTATTCTTTTTATAGTTGAAATGTACACAATATATCAATTTAAAAAGTGCATATATAGAATGGTTAACCAAAATGGTTTGGAGACCGCTTAGCCAGATGGCACCAGGGTGACCCAGGACAATGAGATCAGGCCACATCCTCTTCTGGGCCCTTTCTCTGTGCTCATGGGTAACTGTTCCAAGTCTCACAGCCTTCACCGCATTCCTGGGTAGCTTCCTGTGGGAGAGAATTTGTCTCCCCTGTGACTCTCTCTCTAAGCTACAGTGTCCAGCAGACTGCATGAAGGGAAGGAAGTTTCCAATCCAGGAGCCTTAGCCATCATTAAGCTGTAAAAGAGGGGTGTGAACAGCTTCTCAGAGAAGTGGGCCTTTAAGAGCGCAGGAGCAGGTTTCCAGGGGACCAGGGAACTAGTGAAGGTGTTGAGTCTGTTGTCTTTATGTGAGGCCAGCTTTATTCTTCTCTGACGCCCTCTCCCAGGAAGGTCTTTGCCTGTTATTCTAGCCTGGATCTGTGGCAAATCCCTTCTCTCTTCCACTGGTGTAATGAGCACACAGAACTGGTGCAGGACCAGCTCTGACACCCGGGATTCAGGAGCAGAGCTACCCCTTACCCCCACAACCCGCTGCAGCCTGCTCCTGGCACAGAGGGAGCGCACATAACAAAGGGCTGATTTTTCTTTAATTCCCTTTCAATCAGCATTTTTGTGTTGGATTCCATCCGCTGTCTTTCCAGAGCTCAGGAAATGAGGTGATTGAAGGGGTGGTGGGGCGGTGGTGAGAGGCGATTGGGCAAGCCGGCTGCACAAACACAGGAGGTCAAAGATTGAGCCTGGCCCTCTGGGCCAGGGATAAAGGGGCATGGGGCGCAGGGCGGCAGCGCAGAAGCCGGTCCGGTCCGTGGGTGCTCGCCGTTCCTTGTTGGAGACCCGGCAGGATGACGCTCGCCGTCCGCGCCCTGCTGGCCTGCGCGGTCCTGGGTGAGTGCGCGAATGGGAAGGCCCGCAGAGTCGCCGGCCTGGGAGCCCCTTGCACTCGGACCCCCGCTGGGTCCACTCTCTGGCTGGAAGCCTGGGGGCCCTTCCTGCGCTCTTCCCCACCGCGTGCGTGGCACCTGCTTCAGCACTGCCTTCGGGGCAGCTCTGCGTCTGCGCGCACCTGCGGGTCCTGCTTGAGCTCCTGCCACCTTTTCATACTCTCTCGGCTTCCTCCTCCTCCTTGTCCAGTCAATCTTGTAGTAGTGGAATACAGTAAATTAGAACACTTCCATCACGGTTTATCAAACCCCCTTCGCTAAAGCCTCCTCAGCCAAGTCCAAATTGCTGAATATGGCAATTAACCTCCAATCCGACTCCATACCCTTCGCAGTCCGATGTCCCATGGATGCCCTTGGCGCTGATCATGTCCTGCTAATGAGGCAGGGCCACCGCGGGGTTCAGAGCATGAGATTTGAAGCCAGACTTCTTGGGTCCTCACCAGTGAGGTTTCGTACAGCCCCCCGCCCGCCTCCCGCCCCACCCCGGGTCTGTCAGGTGAGGGTAAAGGAGGCCATGGATCCAGGCACCAGTGGGGTGGACTTGGTGACATATATCTGTGCTGTGGAGCCTGCCACTGGGTGGCCCTCCTACACCCATCACCTCCTGAGATTGTTCAGTTCCCTCTGTCCTTTACCTTCTGCGGCCACCCGTGATGCATTTGTTACACCTTTGGAGGCTTCTGTGTTTAGTTATTTGTCTCTCCTGAAAAAAATTTGCCCTTGAGATTCAGACCCGCATTACTTTCTTTTGTGCCCCCCACTCTCCACTCAAGAGCACCTCCTAGGGCTGTACAAGGTAAACGCATGACTCAACATATTCCTGCCCACAGAACCACAGGAGGGGTAGTTTGGGGAGGGTCTGGAGGTGTGGTTTAGAGGAGGGTCTGCCCTGCCTCCTGACGCCTCTGTGACAAGGGCGGAGGGGGATAAAGGGTGGTTGGGAAAGGGTATTCATCAGCGTCCCTGAGTCGGCACTGTGCCATGGATCCACAAGAAAAGGGAGATGATAGAGGACTTTGGGGGCAGTGCCAAAGCTCACATGATGGGGAGACAACATGCCTGCAACACATGGATTTTAATAGCTAAATATATGGCTGGCTTTTCCTTCTAATGGGACCCAAAAAGACTGGTGGAAATTGAGGGAGAGGTCATTGGAAACAGAGAGCCCCTGAATATATGGAGTTTCTAGTTATTCCTAGGTGGATGACAGAAATATCAAGGGCAAATTCATTATATCATCAATCACTTACCCCTATCTACTGGCCAAACAGATGGAAAATAACTTAAAAGTATCATCTTCTTTCGTAACCTGGGCAGAGACCTGGTTTCAAGGTCAGTCTCAGCCACTAACAGGCTGGATGACCTTGGGAAAAGCATCACTGAGTCCAGGTCCCTCATCTTTTAAAAATGGTGATTCCTACCTACCTTGCTGGCTTCCCCAAGTTGTGGTATCAAGCTAATGCCCTGAAGTGCCTGAAAATGCCCTGTCACACTGATGAGGCCTATGTCCCGTGGGAGTCCCATGATGTTGAGGCAAAGAGAACAGACTGTAGTCTCCAGTTGGGGAGCTGATGGTCAAGCCAGCCTCCCTCTGGCCAGCACGGGTGGCCAGCAGGAAACTGGAAGGTCACTAGGGTTCCTTTCTCTTGTCCCCAGCATCAGCATGCATCGGCACCTGGGCCCTGCATGTTCCTAGACAGGCGTGGGAGGACAGGAAGGAGGGGATGTGGCCTCGGAGGCCCGTTAGAGGGCGCCGTTGTCTCCCGCCGGCACAGGGACCTCTGATCTCTCTCCCTCAGGGCTGAGTCTGGCTGTGCCCGAGCAAACTGTGAGATGGTGCACTGTCTCAAATCAGGAGGCCAGTAAGTGCTCCAGTTTCAGTGAAAGTATGAAAAGCATCTTTCCTAAGGCTCTTATCACCTGTGTGAAGAGAACCTCCATCCAGGAGTGCATCAAGGCCATTGCGGTAAGTCACTGCTGCCTACGGGAAAGTGAAGGAAAATCCATGCTTTCTCTTGTCATCCTGGAACACTTTTTTACTCACAGGTAGGAGACTGATGTGTGGAACAGTCAAACCCTAATGCCAATAAAATAATTTGAGAAACAGTTAAAGTGGTCATCCTTAAGTTTAAAGTCAAAACCCAACATACTCTGCAAGGGGACTGTTTTGAGGCACTAAGTTCTTTGAACTCAGAGAAAAATCAAGAATGTTTGCTATCAAAAGTATATAACTAACAACTTGCTAGTTCTTGATACATGATGGGGAATAGATGAACCCTGGTCACAGGGAAGAGGAATACGGTGGATGTCATGATTGCAGATGATGGCTGATCCCTTTGTTTTCTAGGCTTTCCAAAAAACTGAATGTGTGTCAAGCCCTGTGCTGGGCAATGGGGCTGCAGTAGTGAATTTAAACACACATGATCCTTACTTGAGGGGTTTACAGTCTAGTCAGGAGAGAAAAAAACATGCAAACAAGTAAACATGTAATTTCAAATTCAGTGCCAGTGTAAAATGAAGGGGAAGAGTAGAATGCTCTGACAGACTTTCAGAGGAAAGTTGCTTTGGCCTGGGAGTCAGGGGCAATCTCCCTGAGAGGGAAGCAATGAACCTGAGACCCAGGGATGAGCATGAGTCTGCCAAGAGCCGTGGTAGAATATGCCAGGAAGTGAACAACAGTACATGCAAAGGACCTGAGACAGCAGTAGCTGGGCTTTTTTGAGTTGCTGTAAGGAAGATAGGGTGAGAGGAACATAGTAAGCAGGAGACTGGAAGGAGCAGTGAGGTGGGAGAGGTAGACTCAGGTAGATGGAGCATGATTAATTCAAGGATCAGTGATTTGGTATGAACAACTGATCTGTTGTGTGTATGTTTTTTTAATTGGACCTCAGTTACTATCATGACTTAATTATAACCCTTGAATCATGATGTATGTTCAGCTTTGGTCCATGCATGCCCCTTTTTATTTTTAAATATTTAACAATAAAAAAAGAATACCACCCACAAATCCACCACAGGTTCTCAAAACTTCGTCATTGTCAGTAGCTTACGTGCAGGGCTACTGTGGGGCGGCCCTGGAGTCTATGGGAAAGGCACGTCCTGGGGTGGGATAACCCACTGGCCCTACTTACAGCTATTACTTGTTTCTACATCCTGAGCAAACAGAATCCTAAAACTTCCTTGCCTTTTGTTTTAGTTTTAAGACTTAAATAGGCATGTGATTGCATGGGTTTGCTTCTGTAAAAATTTTATAAACATGACAGTATTATGTGTTGTCTTCTCACACTTTTTCTTCCTCCGTATTATGCCAAGGTCCACACATGCTGCTGAATATAGCTGTTGTTCATCCATTTTCAGAGCTGTACAATAGTCAATTATATTAGTAACACCACAATTTACTTTTTCTTTTCTGATCATTAGTGATTTGGGTTTTTTTCTAGCTTGTTATTATTCTAATCAGGGCCTGAAGAATATTCTTACACAGATCTTCGGGGACAGAAGTATTACTCATTTATCTTGAATATATATGCAGGAGCAGACTTGTGCTATGCGATGTGTGAGCATTTGACTTGTAGGACAATGCCAAATGTATTTGAAAACAAATCCAATGTGATTATTTCAATTTCCACTCCCACCAGCAATGTATGAAAGAATAATACACATTTTTCTTGGTGAATTTGGTATTTTATCATTATGAAATAATTTCAGTTATTTCTTGCCGTGCTTCTTGAAGAAACTCTATTTTTCTGATATTAACACACTGCATCAATTTTCTTTTGGTTAGTATTCTCCTCCTGTATCTTTTCCCCTTTATTTTCAATGTGTGCTTATGCTTCAGGTGTGTCTTTTGAAAACTGTGTATTGCTGGATTTTGTTTATTATTGCAATCTGACCATCTCATTTATTTTATGTGGTAAATATAAATCATTAATAATTATTGTTATAAATAAATTTATACTATTTCTGCCATATTACTTTTTGAGTTCTCTTAGTCCTGCTTTCTCCCTGCTTTCTGATTTAAAATTACACTTGCAGGTGTGTGTTCATACATATTGTTTTCCCTTTATTTCACATTTTCCCCCTACTGGCAGTGAATTTAAACATTTTATTTATATTCTTTAAGGATTTCCTTATATTTTTAATATGTACTTTTAGCTTACCAAAGGATAATAAAATAATCCTGACCCCAACTTCCCCAACAATAAAAGGTCTCTGGAATACAGTAGCTCAGATTTCTTCTTTCCTATTTAGATATAATGATTTAGTATTTTAGGATTATCTTTTTTAACCCCAAACTGTAGATACTTTATGTATTTGTAGACATTATATCTAAATATAAATATATGTGTGTTTGTGTTTGTGTCTATGTATATGTGTGTGTATACACACCTAAAAATTCAGGAAGAGGAGCGAGAGGAAGAATATCAGGATTTACCTGCATTTTTGCAATTTAATCTGTTTACAATTCCTTCTCATATTTCAGACAATCCTTCTGGGACATGCTTCCTTCTTGAAATATGTTCTTTTGATGATCTGTTAATCTCTTAGTGTTAAATTGTTTGTCTTCTCTGCTTTAATCTCCCCCTTATTCTTGAATGGTAATTTTGCTGAATGTATAATTCTAGTTTGACATTTTCACACTGTTGTAAAAAATATCATTCCATTGTCTCCTGACTTCCATTGTAGTCACTGAGAAGTCTGGTATTATCCTGTTATTCCTTCAATCATCTTCTAGATTTTGAGATTTCATTTTCTTGGTTTATAATGTTCCATAGGTACACGATCATATTTGCAGTTGTGGAAATCTTGGTACTTGTCCTGCTTAGGGTATAGTGGATCTGTGGAATCATGATTTTCATTAGTTCTGGAAAATTTGCAGACGTCGTCTCTTTAAATACTGCCCTTTCTTCAGTGTCTCCATTTTTTAATTCTAAAATTCCAAAGGGACACACGTGAGGCCTTTTAAAATCTAGCTTCCATATCTTGAAATCCTTCTTTCATAATTTCCATTACCTGCATCTCTTTTTGGCAACATCCAGGATAAATTATTCAGATTTAGCTTCCAGTTCACTAATCCTTACTTAAGACATATAATCAACTTGTTGCTGATTCATTTACTTTTTGATTTCAACAGTTATACTGGTGGGGAGAGTCTCTGGAAGTTACAGCTACTTTTTGTGATACCAAAAAACCCACAAAGATTGTTTCATATCTGGTGTCTAGCTGTGAAACAGAAGGGTCCTTCACTAATATGAATGTATTTAATGGCACTGAAATGTACACTTAAAAATGGTTAGATGGTAAATTTTTTCTTATATATTCTATTATAATGAAACAACACACATCATTCTGATTAAAAATATTTGAAAAGAAAAATGGCAATAAAAATATGTTATGAAGTGTCTATGTAAAGTGGTGCTTCTTTAAGAGAAAATATATTCTAGACCTAGTGGGAAGGCACCTGTAAGAGTTCAAATGAGCTACTGGTTTAAAGATGAGAGTTAATAGAAGCAGAAACTATAAATAAATAAAACTAACCAACCAAACAAACAATAAATAATAAATAAATAAATAACCAGCAACCAATTTTAATAAAAGAAATAAACCAGACTGTCTGGATTCAAATCCCAGCTCCATAACTGACTAGCTTTGCGCTCTGGGAAAGTGACAAACTTTTTATGACTATTTTTTTTTATTAAGGTATCATTGATATACACTCTTATGAAGGTTTCATAAGGAAAATAATGTGGTTACGACTTTGACCCTTAGTATCGAGTCCCCCCCGTACCCCATTGCAGTCACTGTCCATCAGTATAGTAAGATGCCACAGAGTCCCTACTTGTCTTCTCTGAGCCAACTGTCTTCCCCGTGACCCCACACACATCATGTGCACCAATCATGATAGCCCACAATCCCTTTCTCCCACCCTCCCCACCCGCCCTCCCACACCCCTCCCCTATGGTAACCACTAAACCCTTCTTGGAGTCTTTGAATCTGCTGCTATTTTGTTCCTTCAGTTTTGCTTCATTGTTATACTCCACAAATGAGGGAAATCATTTGGTACTTGTCTTTCTCTGCCTGAATTATTTCACTGAGCTTAATACCCTGTAGCTCCATCCATGTTGTTGCAAATGGTAGGATTTGTTTTTTCTTATGGATGACTAGTATTCCATTGGGTATATGCACCACATCTTCTTATCCATTCACCTACTGATGGACATATGCCTATGTTTTTTAATCAGTAAAATTACTTTTTTTTAAGTTGAAGTTAAGTTGAATGGTAACCTGTGAGGGATCTGAGTAGTCCATTAAACTGAAGTTTAATTAAACTCAAGTCAAAACCAGCATTTAACCCTTAGTTCATAGTATAAGCAAGAAATTAGACCCAGAAAAAGTGCCGAATTCTTGAACAAAAGACTCCTGGAGTTATAGGGACTGAGGGCAAGAAGGGAAAGTACTGAATACTGAATCAGAGTAGAGAAAAGGAGGGCTTCATAGGGCACATTTTCCCCAAAGGAGGGCTTCATGGAGCCCCTGAAGAGGACCTCAGCAGAAGACCCAAGATAAAGAGATCACCAGTCAAAGTAACTGGGCTCGAAAACGTGTGTAAGAGCATGACCCAGCAGGTGGACCTGAGTCCATGACTGCACCTCCCTCAGAGCCTGTAATGCAAGGGCTGTGCACCCAATCTAATATGGGGAGAGTGGCTTTCCCCCCTAAGGCCTGCCAGGTAAAGCTTCTGTAATTCAGGTCAATCTTGAAAGATCACATTTGGTTTCTGGGTCAAGAGCCAGACTGCTCACCAGGGAAAAGAAAAATAATCCATTACTTCCTCTATGCAGGAGGAATAGGGATATGGTGGCCAAGTCCCCTCCCTAGGGACGTAGAGTCTACTGAAGCCCAGCAAATGGTCCCAGGCTGGCCTCGCTGAGGGTTTTTCTGGTCCCAGATCCAGGAAACCCCACCAGTCGCCCCCTCTTGCCAGGTTTAGATAGGCCTGCCTCAGAAGCAAAGGCTTCATCAGCTCTGGTCTTTTCCCTCTCAGGCAAACGAAGCAGACGCTGCAACACTGGATGCAGGCTGGGTGTACGAGGCGGGTCGGAGCCCTAACAACCTGAAGCCTGTAGTGGCAGAATTCTACAAGGACAAAGATGATAGTAAGTTCTCTTTGGGGACCCAGGAGGGAGTTTGTGGCCCTTGGTCTTTCCTGGTAGATGCTGAGTGACTCTTGTCTTGTTCAGGCAGGTGATAGAGATTAGGCACTGATAAACATACCCCATTGTGGACTGAGTGGGGATTGAGGGGCCATGTCATAGGCACAACTCAGAGCCTCTGGGGCACTGGACTGGCTGAAGACGGGTGCTCCTGGCAAGACCTCCTGGGCCAGGAGATATGCTCCTGGAGAAACAGAGCAGGCTGTGTGCAGTCTTACCTGAACCATTAGGATTCGGAGCTATATAGAGGAGACCTCCAAGAAACATCAGTACCACACGCGGGGCAGAGGCCGCACTGGAACACACACTTGGAGCCCCGAAGGCCTTGCAGCTCTTTTGAGAGCAACCTGATTCTCCTTGGGCCTGTATCCGGGGACAAGAAATACTCAGATGGAGGCAGGAATATGGCCTCTGTGCCACAGCTCCAGTTTCCTGGTGGGTTTGGATTGGTAGGTACAGGCAGATACCCTTCAGGGCCAGGGTAGGCAAAAGCATTTGGGGCACATGTACATGTGTTGGCCTAGAGGGTTATTACATATTTTCCCTCTGTGGTCCTTTCTTTCCCCTGCAAGCCTGGGAAACTTCTTCTGACCCCTCTCTCTTTATGATCCAACCCAACATAAGGGGGGCCTGGGGGGTCCCCTTCCCTACCCAGGAGCCCAGTCATGATGAGCCATATTTCCTTGCGGCCCAGGTTTAAGGTCTGCCATTCACATTTTGCAGAAATTGAAACCCGTTATTTCGCTGTGGCCGTGGTGAAGAAGGACAGCAACTTCATGCTGAACCAGCTCCGAGGCAAGAGGTCCTGCCACACAGGCTACAGCAGGTCTGCTGGGTGGAACATCCCCATCGGCACACTTTACTGGGATCTGCCTGAGCCGCGCGAGCCTCTTCAGAAAGGTAGGCAGGCAGCAGAGTAAGTGCCTTGGGCAGGCAGCCTTTCTCCAGATGCCCGTGCAGGCCGCCTCGGGGCACTCACACACGAGGAGGGGTTAGGTGATGATGACTCTGGGGCTGGACGTGGAGGTAAATCAGCTTCAAACTGGTCAAGTCTGCTATCCCAGCAGCCCTTGGGAGTCTTTTACTCTCTGAGCTCCCAACACCCCATCAGAGGCTGTCCTGAGGAGGTGGGGGAAGGGCATCAGGCCCAACAGAGGGCTTCAGTCAGGGCCCAGCTTGTGGGTTCCATTGTCTACTTCCCTGGGGTTCTTTCCTGGCTGTGGCTGGTGTGTTCGCCATCCTGCTAGAGTTTTCCCATTTGGCCATCTGCTGGCCATAAACTTGGCCTGCACTTCTCCAGAAGGGTCTCCCATCGGGCATGACTCCCAGAGACCTCTCTCCGAACTGTTCCAGCTTCACAAGGCAGGGACGGAGGCTGACAGTGACCTGAGACAGGCCTTGGTTACTGACAGGCACAGGCATGGTTCTTGGAGGTGTGGAGGACACGGATTAACTCATCCCGTTTTGGAAACCCTTGGTCTTGATGAGTGAATACAGGGGCATGCTGGGACTGGGTGTGATGTTTTGTTTGGACCACTCTCTGTTCCCTAATGGCCCTGGTCTGGAAGCTATAATTGCGTGTGGCCAGGGTGGCTCATGCCCTGTGCTGTATGTCTTATGTTGAGCAGCAGTGGCCAATTTCTTCACAAGCAGCTGTGTCCCTTGTACGGATCGGACGGCCTTCCCCAAACTGTGTCAACTCTGTGTGGGGAAAGGGACAGACAAGTGTGCCTGCTCCAGCCATGAACCGTACTTCGGCTACTCGGGTGCCTTCAAGTGAGTGACACCTACTGCTCTTCCATGCTGGCTAAAGTGTCCAATGTCCTCAGGCTGGGGTCCTGTTCTAGCCCACAGCAGAGTCCAGCCTGTGAAGGGGTGTCCAGGAGGCCTAATCCCCTCGCAGTAACCCAGTGATCTAAATAGGGCTCCTCAGGCCAGGCCAGCACAAACTCCCTTCATGTGGCATTGGTAGAGAAGCCCCTCTCCTCAGGATCCTTTCTGCTTCCCGGAGACCTTGAACTTGACTAGTGCATCCTCCCACTGTACCAGGTGAGACTGAAGGGACGGGCATGTCTCTAGTGTCCAGGCCTTCTTCAGTGCCTGGTGCCCTGCTCTCTACGGCAGCAGTGTCCCCTGCCCAGTGCCCTGTCCTCTCTCCTGCCTCCCTTGCCTGCCCACTGCAGACAGCTCACGTGGCTGGTTTCTTGCTCCCTCTTTCCCTTTGGTTAATCCTAAAGTTTTAAAGTCAGCCAAGGGCACATTCCTCCCTTGGACACCCTATGTCTTTAGAAGTCTGTAACTCTTTTTGGAAGTCTGCGAAGTCTTTTGTGTCTTAAAATCTCCTCAGTGGTGTTTTGCTGCTTTGGGTCGCCTGGTGAGGAACCTCTGGCCCCTGTGTTCAGCACCCCACCTCCATGGTACCCACATGTCAGCACCCCATGGGGCGTCCTCAGCTGTGGGTCTACACAAAGGCCTCCACTAGGCTCTGTCCTTGTCCCAGGTTGGGACAGCGGGATCAGATCCTCAAGCTCAAGGAACGGGGCCCACCCTGCTAGAACCCACCTGACGTGTTTCTTTCCCACAGGTGTCTGATGGATGATGCTGGGGAAGTGGCCTTTGTCAAGCACTCGACGGTATTGGGTAAATGATAGGAAAAGAATTTGCAGATCCCCTCCAAGCAGTGGGCCCTTTTTCCTGCCCTCCTTTTTATGCTCAGCAGTCAGACATGAGCATACTGTTTACCCCTTTGTCATTGCTTGGTTTCTACCTGTGCAGAGGTGTGTGCCTGTGTGGTTCCCACCTGGACTCCTGCACCTCTTTCCACCATCCAACCTTCTGTACATATGGACCCTTCCTCCTGGTCACTGTTGCCATAGCAAAGGAGTGGGGGCAGGGCTGGTCAACTTTGAGCTAAAGTCCACCTGCTGAGAGAAGACCTATGGTGGGGTGTTGGGCATTCACCCCTGCACTAGGGCTCAGTAGCTTCCTTGCCTATACCTGGCTGTGGGATTGTGAGCAAATCAGTGTATGTTCTCTGGCCCTCAAGGTCCACTTCTCAGCTCACACATCTTATGATTCAGTATGATTGCAAGGGAAGGGGACGCAACACTGCAGCTCATGGCTCCGCCTGCAGTCCGTTTATCTGGGCTTTCCTTCCCCAGAGAACCTGCCACAGGAGGCTGACAGGAGAAAGTATGAGCTGCTTTGCAAGGACAACACCCGGAAACCAGTGGATGAATATGAGGACTGTCACCTGGCCAGTGTCCCTGCCCATGCTGTTGTGGCCCGAAGCATGGGTGGCAAAGAGGACTTGATCTGGGAGCTTCTCAACACAGCTCAAGTATTGAATCCACTATTCTACCCCACTGCTTATGGTCCCTGCTTGGATCTGGGACATTTTCATTCAATCCATTCTTGCCACTCTAGAAGTCCTCCTCTTTTCAGGACATAGTGGGAACCATGCCACCATCACCCACTTGTCTAAAAGTGCCCGGCAGGGACTCCTCGTAGAGTCATCACACACAACCTAATCCTAAATTGTTGTCTTCCAGACCCTTATATTTTGGACCAGTGACACGAAGATGCTCTTATTTCTCTATTTTATTTTTTCCATCTAAACCAAGCCTTCTAGGCCACGGTCAAACACCACCTCTCCCATGAGGCCTTCCATGACCTCCCCAGAAGAAAGTTCTCTCTTCTGATGTCCCTCAACCTGACTGCAAGGGACCTGCATGCACAGCTAGCTTACTTCCCTAGGGCAGCACAAGGCCAGAGCTGAGCCAACCTGCTCTTGTCCAGAACTTTCATGTACCCGGCAAGAGTCTTAAGTGTCAGCCACACAGGGTCAGCCCCTGACAGAGATACATTTCTTGCACTCAGTGAGCTATCAACCCAGCTGGGGAGATGGGCACAGAGCCACATTCAAGGAAGTAGGATGCGGCATGGCCCCAAGAGGGCTGTGAGTGGAGAAGGTGCTGGTTGGGAAAGAGCAGGCCTGACTGCCCTCTCTCCTGGTATCTTGAAAAATTCATCGTTTTAATTTAGTTTTCTGGATTTTTTGTTTTTCTTCAGCCGCATTTCGCAGCCTCCCTCGTTGCTGTAGCCTTTCACTATTGTGTTTCACTATACACAGGAACATTATGGCAAAGACAAATCCACAGTCTTCCAGCTCTTCAGCTCCCCTCATGGGAAGGACCTGCTCTTTAAGGACTCTGCCCATGGATTTTTAAGGGTTCCCCCCAAAATGGACACCTCACTGTACCTGGGATATGAGTATGTCACTGCTGTTCGGAATCTAAGGGATGATAACCGTAAGTATTCAGGAGGGATCGTGTGATCTTAGAGGCTTGGAGACCTGGAGAGGGAGGGAGCAGCGATAGACTCTACGTACCGGACGCCTGCCCTCACGCTGCTGTCTGCCCTCCCTGCGCTGCTCAGGGTCAGACTGACCCTACATGGCTTTACTCATGGGATGGGCCCAGACATCACCAGAGGGTATTAGAGGAAATTGATGCTTAAGATGACTTGGATTGATATTAGCAACAGTTCCTTTGTATAAATAAGGGCTGCCCTACCCACTTTGTGAATCCAATTAACCTGGCACAAAGTAAGTCACATAGAATGAAATTGCTCCAAACTTGTACATGTCTAACCAGTTCTGTGGTCACCATGTGTCACAGTGAAGCTGGAGCTCTGGAGAGGTCGATCCTGTTCTTGAATGTCCTTGGGTCATTGGGGGTTTGTTTGATAATTCATTCAATAGACATTTGTTGATCATTGAGCCATAAACTGTATTAGGTGCTGGGCATACACAGGTGAGACAAACATGTCTTAGATGCTGGTGTCATGGAATTTTCTCACCAGTGGAGAAGACAAATGTTCAATGAATATGTTCAAAGTTAAGTCACTCTATTGAATGATCAATTAAAAATTAGAGGTTTGCTCAGAAGGAAGAAAATACCCAGAACAAAATATCATGGTCTGATGAGACTATGACAACAAAGAAAAACAGGTCCTGGAGTTGAGGTAAGGCTTCCCTGAGGAAGTCACTCCTGAGCTGAGTCTGAAAGTTAAGCAGGTGTCCACTTATTCAGCAGGTATTTAGTGCATGACCATGAGCCAGGCACTGTCCTGAATGACGAGGGTACCCTGGAGAATAAGACAGGCATGGCCCATGCCCAGGCTGAGCTTGTGTTCCCCTGCAGGGAACAGACAATAAACAATAACAAGTAAACTGAACAGTGCAGGTGGCTAAGTGCTATTGCAAAAAGAAGAACTGATAGAGTGGTTGGCAGGAGAGTTGGCTTCTCAGAAGAAATTATTTTAAGCAAAATCTAAGTGATAAGAAGGAACCAAGGGATTGTTATTACCTTGGCTTTTCTAATTCCTTGAATGGGATCCATTAGTGTTACTGGTAAATCTCAGCATTTTCACAAAGACAGTAGCATTTGTAACCAGCAGGCAAGTTCTAGGGCCTCCTCTGAACTCTAGCTGTCTTTGTTATGCCCTAGGCCCGGATCCTGAGTGCAAGAAAGTGAAGTGGTGTGCAATAGGCCACCAGGAGAGGGCCAAGTGCGATGAGTGGAGCGTAAACAGTGATGGGAAAATAGAGTGTGAATCAGAAGAGACCACCGAAGACTGCATCGCCAAGATCACGGTGTGTCACTCCTGCCCTCGTAGGGTGGTGTCCCTGCCGCTGTGGGCTGCCCGGCCCTCAGACTCAGTGAATGTTTCTGAGAATTATATGAAAACCATGTTTCTAGGAACCTGGCCTGTACCATGAGAGCCCAGCACCACAGAAGCTCCATTACTTTAGGTTACAGATCCAAGGGCTCCTTAGGGTTCCATTTCCTCCTTGTTCAGGACACCGAGGAGGGCAGTCCAAGCAGTGTCTGCTGACGGGAGGCTGACATGGTGTGGGTGTGCCTAGCACAAGTGCTCAATGGCAAGTGTGACAGCGCCATGTTGACTGTGTAAACAGAAGTTTAGCTTTGTTGACCCCAAGAACGTTCCATGTTTGCATTTAGAATTTTGAAAATCCTGAACAATATGAAAATAAGTGAGAAGTATTTGTGATCTTCTAAGACAAAGAAAATCCTGTTCATTGGGATCATGTCATGCAGTTTACTACCCTTTTCCACTTGATATTTAGTTAGCTTTTCCCATGTCACAAATCATTTTTAGAAAACATGATCTTTTAATATCCATAGTGTGGATGTGATGCAATTTAATTAGCCGTTTATCCATATTATCCATAACATCATTTAGTCTGTTTCTTTTTTGCTACTATGAGTCAGACTTGCATGTTTTTGGCCTTTTATAAATTTTGCCCAAATAGATTACCACATATCTGATTATTCCTTCAGGGTGTATTCCTAGAAAGTATAACTCCAGGCCCAATAGAAACCTTGGCAGTCTTGCGGAATTAAAGCATCTCTGTAATTCAAGGCTTGTTAAATCTGAGAATTATGTCACTTGAATGTATTTTACTCTTTTTTTGTAGACCTTGTCTAAACCAAGCACTGAAAGAGCACTCAGACACATGGCAGGTCAGGGCTGGGGCTCCATCAGGACGGCTCCTTGCCACGACACAGCCTCGAGTCCATCCCTACTCATCTATTTGTCTTACAAATGAGAATTTTTTGTATCAGAAAGGTGTTGTGGGAGTGTCTTTGGGGCAGTGTGTCCTATGAGAGGACAAGAAAACTGAATGTGGGTCTTTGCTCCTGAAGAAACAAGGCGAGGCACCTAGAACTGATCATTAATTCATAATGATTTGGGAGAAAATAAGAGTACATTATATTTCCTATGCTGGTGTGCCTGACTGATCCTTTGGGAGTCTAATGCCAGCACCTGCTGTCTCCTGGGGCCTTTATGACCTGTGCTGGAAGGCTGCTTTGAGGAAAGAGCTGAAGGCATAGGTAGGACAAGAGGGGACCTCTTTTGACTGGCTGTGATGTGCTGTGTTTTGGCAGAAAGGAGAAGCTGACGCCATGAGCTTGGATGGAGGCTTTGTCTATATAGCGGGCAAGTGTGGTCTGGTGCCTGTCCTGGCAGAGAACTACGGTAAGTAGAAAAGGCACCGCTCAGTGTTGCATTTCCTCTGGGCCGTAGAGAGAGGAGATGGGAGAACCATAGCCTGATTCATACTGCCGCAGCTATAAAGTTCTTGCCTTACTGAGCACCTCCTACTTCCTGGGCTCTGGGATCCCTCATCTCTACTCCCCACAGTCATCTTGAAGATGGGATCTTCTGTCAACTTCCACCAGGGCAATTGGAGGCTTTGCCCTGGGAATTTCCAGCTGAAAGTGACCCCTCTGCCGAGGACAACTGGGATTCTCAGTTGAGATCCTGGCGGGTCTCTTCCAGGACTCAGCACTTGTCCTGTTGTCCTGGTGTAGGGCAGAGCCCACTGTGGCCATAGGTCAGGCAGAGCAGGAAATTTGAAATTCACAGTTTTGGGCTGAATTCCAAAGGCAGTGAGCTAATCCAGCTAATCCAGAAAGCCTGGACTTTTTGGGAGTTGGTGATATGTAGAGACTTCGCTGGCTCTTTTTATGCTGAGCTACACATGGGAAGGGCATGATTTCCAAACTATAAATGAGCATTTCATGACTTCTTCATTTTCTCTTCCCAGACAAAAGTAGCTCTAACTGTGTGGACACAGCAGAGGAAGGTGAGTTGAGATTGATAACTTCATGAATTTAAGATATTTCCTGCTGCTTTTGGGAAAGGGTAAGATAAGTTTAAATTCAGGTCGAAACTAGATAAGGCGATAAAAGACACCAACTTCTGGAATTCAAAAGAACCACGGAAGGAGAGTAATTGGTAATGATGGTTACTTTTACACTTTATCATGGATTGTACACAGGATTTCTCATTTAATCCTATGACGTAAGTCTTGTCATCCTCTAAGGAAGCATAAGAGGACCAACAGCTCAGAGAGTTCGCAAGTTGCTTAGGCTCCTATATCCAGCAAGCAAGTCCACGCCCTTCCCACCACTCCCAAATGCCTCGCATTATACAAGACCTGCACAGTTTTAGGTGAGTTAGCACTAGCCAAGGAGCCTTGCTCATATGTGCCTGGCAGGGCTGAGGAGAGAGGCTCACACAGGCAGAACATCTAGGAGCGTAAAATTACCCAGCCTCCCAGCCAGAGCTGTGCCCAGGACCCCAGGCCAACCCAGCTCTTGGCCAGGACTCTGGCTGGGGATGGATCTGGAAAGGCAGGGCAGGAGCAAGACAGGAAGTCTTATCAGAGAGCTCAGGCCTCCCCAGCTCACTTTCCAGCCATTAGTGTGCAAATCTGTTTTTGTGACTTCGCTATTACAACCTCTTAGCCTCCCTTCTATAGGAGCCAAGCTCTTTAGCCTGACAATAGAAAGACCTGTTCTTATTCTATGGGCTATAAGGCTTCCTGTCTTCTGCTATGAACAGTGTATTGAATTAATTAATTTAACTTACCTTAATTAGGAAAGTGAAGTCACGGGTCTATGTTCTATTCCCAGTTTTAAGGACCAGCATGCATTTGCTGCTGAAGATGGTAGCTGACTTGATCTGTACAGTTTCTGCTTTGCAGATTTATTTTGGTATTTACCTGATATATCACAAAATACCTGCCCAGAATATTCCCTGTAGTTTATTGGTCATTTACTATTCTTTCCTAATAATTGTTAATGTATAAAATGTTGGAGTTCCCTGTACTCTTCAGTATCTATTCCTCTGATATTCCACAGTAGAGGGTGAGTTGCTGGTTTAAAACAAACTTTAGTAGTTTATGCATTCAGGGAAGGGTTATATACCAGCCATTGCTCTGGTGATAATGTATTCTTACTATTTTGTTTTTAAAGTTCAGATTAATCTCCACCTCACAGAGCACCTTGTACTTTCTTTCAGTCAGTTATTGGGAAGATATTTTCAAAGACAGAGGAATGATTCAAGATAATTTTGCTTCCATAGGGAGATGGCAGGCTTTCACTCTGCACAGACTCTCTCGAGGGCCCAGAGGTGTTAACACTTCGTTTTTTGGTATCTTTTTTGTAGGGTATTTTGCTGTGGCTGTGATTAAGTCATCAGATGCTCACCTCACCTGGGACACTCTGAAAGACAAGAAGTCCTGCCACACTGCAGTAGACAGAACAGCAGGCTGGAACATTCCCATGGGCCTGCTGTACAGCAAGATCAACCACTGTGAATTTGGTGAGTGAATCCTGGGAGGGACCTGTGCTCAGGGACAGGCCAGAAAGAGGTGTACTGGGAAAAGAGTGGTTTGCTACAAAATGCTGTGGCCCTGGCCCTATAGAAGTAAAATTTAATTAAAGTGAACCTCAAGGAACTATCTAGAAGGGATGGTAGGGCTGTGGAATCAGCATGGTTCCTTTTGGTTGCACACAGTGGCTTATGAGAATATATGTTTACCTTTTTCTCTCATGGGAAAGACCAGAGGTGAGCATCCGTGGCTGACACGGCCCCTGGAAATTCAGGTTCCTCTCCTTCTGCTCTATCATTCTGGGCATGAAGTCTCCATTTTCAGGGTCACCCATGGTGACCGATAGCTCCAAAAGGAGAAAGGAGTATGGGCACCTAAAGTGTGTGCCACCTAGGACATCTAACCCAGTTACTTCAAATAACCCTCATTGCTCAGAACTTAGGTACACAGTCACACTTAGCTGTAAAAGAGGCTGAGAAATGTCATCTTTTATTTGGGCATGTTTGTGCCCCAGATAAAGCTAGATCTTTGTTAAAAAAATTAAAAATAGAACTACCATATGATCCAGCAATTCCACTTCTGGGTATTTACCTGAAGGAAACAAAAACTTTAACTCAAAAGATATGTGCACCCCCATGTTCATTGCAGCATTATTCACACTAGCCAAGATATGGAAATAACCTAAGTGCCCATCAGTGAATGAATGGATAAAGGAAATGTGGTGTATATACACAATAGAATATCATTCAGCCATAAAAAAGAAAGAAATCCTGCCATTTGCAACAACATGGATGGACTTCAAGGGCATTATGCTAAGTGAAGTAAGTCAGGCAGCAAAAGACAAATACTCTATGACCTCACTTACAAATGAACTCTACTTAAACAAAACAGAATTCATAAATACACAGAACAGAGTGGTGGTTGCCAGAAGCCAGGTGTGGGTGAAATGGGTGAAGGTCAAAATGTACAAACTTCCAATTACAAAATAAATAAGTCATGGGAATATAATGTACAGCATGGTGACTATAGTTAGTAAAACTGTATGGCGTATTTCAAAGTTGCTAAGAGAGTAGATCTTAAAAGTCCTCATTACAAGAAAATATTTTTTTAACTATGTATGGTGATAGGTGTTAACTAGACTTACTGTGCAGATCATTTTCCAATATATTTGCAAAATAAAATCATGTACACCTGAGATTAATAGAATATGTCAGTTATATCAATAAAAAAATCAATGGAGGAAAAATTAAAAGGAAATAACCCAACTAGATCTTTGTTACTAAGGAACAAGGGGAAATGGCCATTGGGTGGACAGCTACAATTCCTGCCACAGGGCTTTCCTGGCAATGTGGGTGTGTGTGGTCCTCATATCTCTTTAAGATCCTGGCAGTGTTACTAAGTGACTGCCCAGCAGTAGTGACTGCCCTTCGAAGGGGTGGATCAGCTTATTCTCTGTGTCCTCTGAGTATCTTCAGGTAGGAGCTTGGTTCTGTCCTTGAAAAATCTGTATGTAAGTTCACCACAAGCAAATGTTTCCTAATGGTTCTTATTTGCATCAACTTCCAGCCACCTCCAATATGTGCAACTGTTTTAAAAGGAGAGGCCTCTCAAGACAGGATCCAGAGAAATCCTGAGTGGGGGCTTTGAGAGGAGCTCACATGCCTGCCCTGGGGTGTTCTCTGACGCCAACTTGACAGAACGCGCAGTGCGGCCAGGGCAGCATTCACAGAGCTCTCTGGCTCCCCACCAGCAGGGGCACCACCTATTCTCTCCCCAGCCGCCTGCAGGTTTCCCAGCCATGGGAAGGAGAGCTGCTGAGCTGTGAATAAAACTCCTCTGCGCTTTTTTGACTTGGATTCTATGTTCAGTTAAAGGCTTTTGTAATAAACGGCTGGAGAAGGAAACTTCTGAAAAAAGGTGGCATAAGCTCAATGAGTGAGACCTTCAATTTTATCCCTTTTATGTAAACTTCCATGTCATTTCCATCTCTTCTCTCATTAGATAAGTGATGACACTGTCAGGACGCCCATAGAATCCCCTCTACCTGAATTACAATGGTCACTAATTCCTATTCCCAGCCTCAATTAAGTTTCCTTTTAAAGCCTACAGCCTGGCCGGTCCTGAGTTGGTGGCTATGAATGACTATGTTCTACCTGTCCTGTGCCATACACACGTGTTAAGTGTTAGATGAAGGCCACAGTTGACTCATTTAGGAAGAGCTGACTGCCTCCTATCCTTCCGCACAGATAAATTTTTCAGCGCAAGCTGTGCCCCTGGGTCTATGACAAATTCCAGTCTCTGTGCTTTGTGTATTGGCTCAGCAAGTTCTCCGGGAAAGGAGTGCGTTCCCAACAACCATGAGAGGTACTATGGCTACACAGGGGCTTTCAGGTGAGTCTGTCAACCCGGACATGAATAATAAACTAATCCTTGATAAGATTCCTTTTTAGGAACTAAGGCAAGATTCCTATGTTCCCAGCTTGTTAGTCGTGCATGTGGTAGGGTGTCACATTTAACAACCATATGTAGAACTTCATGTGAAGGGCCTCCAAGCTCTTGCGGGCCACTGTCTCCAGACCTAGTTGTCATAGGCAGCAGACACTGGCAGTGTGCTACAGATTAGAAGTTCCTAGTATCAGGAGATTTGCCCCTCCAGGGAAGTTGGCAGTGTCTCAAGAGGTTTTTAATCACCAAATGGGGCAGGGCGGGGGAGGGAAGGTGCTCCTGGCATCTAATTGGCAAAGGCTGCTAAACATCCTGCATGCACAGGGCAGCTGGGTACAACAAAGACCATCTGGCTCAAAGCGTCACCAGAGCTGAGGTGAGAAACCCTGGCACAGTTGGATACAGGAGTCGGGAGTCTGGCTCACACTCTTTCACATACCTCTGGGAAACCTGCAGTCACACTCACCTGGAAATACACCGGAGTAAAGCTCGTGATTTCCACATTCCCCACTACAGTTCTATTTCAGGGATGTTTATCACTCCTACAGAGGCACTTGTGCACCACATGACCTTACTACGTTTTAACTACCCTTTCCACCTCAGGCCTGTGTTACTTAGTAGTTCATGAATCCATTAACTGCCCAGTGATAGTGGTACTCATACTGAGAAGCATGAGCTTCTCCTTTTACAATTAGTGAAGAAAAAACAAAGGTGATCTCAGTTCTTCAGTTAGAACCACCTTGTGCGTTAGAGTAAGTACAATTCACAGTCCACAAATTTCCAACTTTACAAAGTAGAGTGTGAATAAGGAATGGCCTTACTGGAAAACCCTACTATCTATGTTGAGGCTAGGAAAACAAGGTAGCTCTGCTGGAGAAAATGTGCCAGAATTTAGCATTTAGTGTGTGGAACTAAGATCGTAAAACTGCAAAGCCAACCAGAGGTTTTGGTTTCTTTTCTTTATTACTTCCTTTAGTAATACGTAAGATTCGTGAGCATATTAGATTAGAGATAGAATGGGAGTCACAATTGCTGATATCAGATGGCCAGCCATGACCTATAAGGTGGCCTCCCAAATGACATATGTGTCCCCCTCTGACCTCCTTTCTTCTCTCTCCCTGCCTGGCATTCTGCAGGTGTCTGGTTGAGAAGGGGGATGTGGCTTTTGTGAAGCACCAGACCGTCCCACAGAACACTGATGGTAAGTGCACGTGCCCCTCTGTCTCCACACCCCAGGTTGCTGGGTTTACTTATGCTCGGTTGCCTTTGTGGAAGTGTTACCGACTCTCTCAGGCCACAGGACTCGAATTCTAAACCTGTTTTCGCACTGAAAAGAATTCACCTGGATAGGCAGAATGGTAAGGGCTGTGAGGTTCTAGTGGCCCTGAATTCTCTCTCTGGGACCTTCCCACCAGTGCAGGCATTGTCCTGACTTTCCCCTAAATACTTCAGTGCATTCTTCCTAAGAACAAGGACATTTTCTTACATACCTACAATTTTCTTACGTACTTACATACCTACAATGACCAGGAAATTTTTATTAACATGGACTTAATATTCATCCTGTCCACAGTCCAAATTCAAATTTTGTAAATTATCCCCAAAAAGTCATTTTTAACTATTTCCTGTATCTGCAGGTCCAGTATATGTTTCAAATATATTCTAGACCCACTGAAAAAACCTAGAAACAGTGGCACACCAGTAGGAGTGAGTACCAAGTTCTAGAACCATTTTCCAATAGAAGAAACCAGGTCGCCTTGGAAAAATAGCTGATTCTAGGTCTGGGGCAAGAAAAATATAAGGTGATCTTGGAATATCATGAAGAGCCCAAAGGGGTGGGACATGTCAAAGCACACTGGGGCCATTTTGAAGGACTTCCCATGGGCCAATCTGGGACATTTTGAGCATGAAAAGAAATAATAATAGTGGTAAGAGATAATAAACCATTGACTAAAATAAGAATTCATGAGTCCATCCTGATTAAACAAGTAAGGGTGAAGGGAAAGATCTTTCGTATTGTAGAATGCCAAGTCATAAATGTAGAAATAATTACAGAGTTAAAAAACTATCATTTGGTAACCAATATGGTAATAATTTATTCAAGCAAGAATGAACGATGGGTCCTAAAACTAGTAGGTGAATATTAGATGGCTATGACATGAAGAAACAAAACAACATTTTTAAAAAACTTAGCAGGAATGAGCACTCCACCTGCCCCCTCGGTGTCACTAACTGCCTGTAGAACTTGCTCCACTCCAGGCAATTATCACTTCCCCTCCTTTCCTCAGGTCCCTTCGCCCAACCTCAAACTTTTCCAGCAATGCACCTAAAATGAACTAGCTCAGCACCAAATCATCCAAGAAGCCTTCCCAGATGGCACATCCCACAGCAGAATCCTCTGTCCAGATTGCTAGTATAATCGAATTCATCATGTTCTGTAATAAAGTACGGCCACAGAAATTCTTTGAGCTTTTTTCCTCCTCTTATACCTGAAACCAACCACAGTACGTGGCACACAGAGGTTGCTAAGTCCTCACTTGGAGGAATATTGTGTTGACTAATTTTTCTTCCTTCTCTCCTATTGTTCTTGCTTTTTCCTTTAAGGGTAGTGCTTTTTTTTTGCTACCTGAGTGTTACCCTAAGACTAGGTCTTTGTCACCCCTTAGTTTATTCTGAGTAGGCGCCTCTCTGTAGGCCTCAACTCCCCGCTCCGTGAAGACTCCAAAAGCCATACCTCCTGAGGAAAATTTAGAGAAGAGACCTTAACTTCCCATCTACATAACACCTCAGGATCCCCATTTGGCACGTGGTCATTTTTATGTACAAAATACACTGGCACTGCAATCTCAACCTGTAGAAATCCCAACTCCTCATACTTCTCTCAAAATCCACTCCTTCTCATAGCCTCTGAGCCTGTGAGGACTTCATTATAAACCCTGCCAGTCAGGCTTAGACTAGTCTCCCAGTCAGTATGTTTTTTGTTTCTTCAAAATAGTCTTCATTCAATTCTATGGTATGTGTGATACAGAAGAACACAGAAGCATTCAGGATACAAAAGCATGTGGCTTGTATGATCTAATTATGTCGATATGTGCCTGCATACTGTATGTGAGTGTAGAAAAGGGACTAGAAGAAATGCACCAGTGTTGAAAATGGGTGCCATGGGATTATGAGTATTTCAAAATCTACTTCCCTAAACTATGCAGCATTTCACATATTAGCTACAGTAAACAAGCATTACTTTTATTGGAAAGAATAACTTTTATTATGCACTTCTAGATGCCCACTGCTACCCATCCAACCTAGACCAAAGCGCCTCCCTGAATCTCATCTTTCTTAATTGTCCTATTTCAGACTCTGACTCATACAGTAACACTGACTTTCATTCATACATACATCCTCACAGACCCACTGGACTATTCCAGTGAGGGCCGTCTCCTCTCACCCATCAGAAACATCAGGCATGTACCCATTCCTGCACTCACCCGTGCCTTCCATCCTCCCACAGAGAGGCATTCCTTTCCTTTCCTCTCAATCCTGCACATATTACAAGACACACCTAAAACCTTGCCTCTTCCAGCCAGTGTTCTACGGCTGTGCTCTCACAGGCTGGTTCTGAGCTTACACAGTATTTAGCCTGTGTGCCACAAAATATAAAACGCTGTTATTTGGGCCCTGAATTTTTGCTTTTGGTATGTGTGTTACTTTCCCCCTCCAATAAGACTGTGTCTTGCTGAGGGCTGTCAACTGAATATTGAATAAGTGTTTACATTAACAGAATGGGTTTGGAGAGAATGCTGATGGATTTCACATGGAAGGCATTGTGTTGGGGGGAAAGAGGAATGTCAGAAGGTGAGCAAAGATGTGTGAAATTGCTGGTGGGGGCAAGGCAGGCAATTTGGAGTTTTCTGTTCAAACTATAAGTGTACATTTGGGGAGTGTAGGCAAAGAGGTATTTAACTTTATAGACAAATAATATAAAATTTGTATTTATTATAAATTATAAAATATAAAATTTATTATAGTGAATTCATGTGTTGCTTGTTTAATTAAATGAAAATTAAATCAAGGAAAAGATTGCAATCCCACATTTTAGGAAGGAAGTAAAAACTGGGAAAACATATTTTAAAATTGCCTCAGGAAGGAGCAAAAGTGAAGTCCTAAAATGGGTCAGATTTTCATTTTCAGAGAGAATACAGAAATGATGAAGCAAGGGGCGTGGGCATATTTTCATGCAGAACCAGTATGAGTGAACACTTATATGAATAAAACACTGGTCCAGCCACCGGAAGAGCCTCTGGGGAAAGTTCTTTGGCTTGCTGGTGCCAGAAGTCATGCAGAGATTGGCAGCCTGTTTAGACAGTCACGTTCTTCCTCTGCTGCAGCAACAAGTCCAGATGGTTTGGAATCTTTGAACATCACCACAGAATATAGCTCACACCCCTCTGGCTAGGGGTAGCGGTTGGAAGGGTGATCACTAGGAATTCCTGGTAGGAGTGAGTGGAATATGACTATAGACATGTGGGTGTCTCTTCCTCTCCACGTTAACGTAACCCCAGCATGTGCACTTCTGCCGGTCACTGTGCCCAGGCCCTTTACATGCAGTCAGCCACATCCCCCAGAAGGCTCCTTGACCAAAGCCTTCAGATGGGGCTAAGCCACCTTTTCTCTCTCTAGGAAAGAACCCTGAACCGTGGGCTAAGAATCTGAAGCAAGAGGACTATAAGCTGCTGTGTCTCGATGGCACCCAGAAGGATGTGGATCAGTATAAAACCTGCAACCTAGCCCAGGCCCCAAACCATGCTGTGGTCTCACGGAAAGATAAGGCACAGTGTGTTCACGATGTGTTAATTGGCCAGCAGGTATGGACGAGCCAGGGCCTCCCACTCTTTGTTCCTGGGTGGGTGTAGAGTATTGGGGAAGTTCAGTGCTAAATGCAGCCCACACTCTAGCAATCTCTTTCTGGAAACTAGAAACAGGAGGTCGTGGACCGTGGAACTGGGTCTCCCAGGCGCAGCTCTGCTTGTATCTCCTGGTCACTGGAGAGTAGTCCCCATCTGACCCACATGCCCTTGGGTCCAAGTATCTGCCTTCTTGCTCACCCCTGACCTTGCTCTGTGGGACCTTCATTTTCCCCACTTGTGTACTTTTTGAAAAAGGAGACTGATTCTGTGTCCCAGATCTCCTTGATACAAGTCACAAAATATGGACAGTTTCTCTTGCTTGGACACACTGAGAGCTATTCCAACAGCCGGAAAACACAGGACCCCTACCTTCACTTCACGGAGTTTGTCGGCTCCAGAAAGCAACCAACCCAGGGCAGGTCTTGGGGCAGAGGGGATGCCTGCACATTCCAAGCCTAAAGGCTCCTCCGCCCACCCCACCGTCCCCCAGGGCCAGCTTTCCTGCCTGTTGATTCACCAGCAGTTTTCTTTTTTGTTAAATTAAGATAGCATGTCTTTGTGAGTCCTTTTAATGTAAATGATAATAATCATTAGCATTTAACGAACGCTTGCTGGGTCCTAGATGGAAGCTTAAACTTTTTGTAATCATCATTTCACTCATAATATTAGAAGGCCTGGACCACTCAAGCCTCTTGCCCAAGACAGGATCAAAGATGCAGTCAAGCATGAACTTTTTTTAAATTAAGGTATTATTGATATACAATATACACTCTTATAAAGGTTTTACATGAAAAAACAATGTGGTTATTACATTCACCCATATTATCGTGTCCCCCTCATACCCCATTGCAGTCACTGCCCATCAGTGAAGCATGAACTTTTAACAATTACCTGTACCACCCCTCATCAGATGGCTCACATTTAGTATCTTCTTTGGCAGTACTTGGAAGGGACATGTTTCTGTCCTCTCATTTCCTGGAAGCATCCCCCAAGGCCAGAGCCAACAAAGGGGAAGAGGGATCAGAGAAGTCAGGAATGGGTAGGTGGGTGGGAGGGACTTTCCAGAGGAGGTGGGACCAGGATAGGCCTGACAGAGGACTTTGGGGCTTCAGTGAAAGCATGGAGTCGGAGCCAAAAACAGATGAAAGCCAAGTGAGGGACACGGACAGATCCCAAGGCATCCTCTGCAACCTCCTTTCTTCCCGGGGTGGGGTCCCAGCTTTCAGCCTCTTCCATCCCACGCACGTGTTCTCAGCTGCTCACTGCCACACATCCTCATGTGCCTTCCATCCATTTGACAGACTTTGTATGGAACACGTGGAAGTGACTGCCCGGGCAAGTTTTGTCTGTTCAAGTCAGACACCAAGGACCTTCTGTTCAGGGACGACACACAATGTTTGGCCAAACTTCGGGACAAAACAACGTATGAATCCTACTTAGGAGAAAAGTATGTTACGGCTGTTGCTAACCTGAGACAATGCTCAACCTCAGGTGAGTAGGAGGGACAGCTTGGGGGAAGCTACAGAGCAAATGCAGGTGGGGTTCTAGGTGGTGGGTGCAAAAGGAGGAGGGGGCTGTGGCCCACGTGGATGAAATGATGGACCAGATGAAATGAGGAAAGGACAGCGCGACCCCAAGCTACTTGTATGGGCAGATGGTAAGGAGGACACAGGCTCAGGACACTGAAAAGTGAAATGCCTGGACATGCAGAATTCATGCTATTACTAAGAAGAGGAAGAGGTCTATGTGCCCACACATGGTGCTCTGCAGCGAACACCTTTTTATACACCTGCATCTTCCATATCGTGGCCTTGAGCCACCTGTGGCTATTTAAATTTAAATTAATTAAAATTGAACAAAATAAAGAACTTAGTTCTTCAATCACACCAGTCACAGTCCATGGGCTCAACAGCAGTATGTGGCTCCATACAGGAGAGCAGAGGCCATTCCCATCACTGCAGGACAGCCCCAGAGTCCTCTGTCAGGCCTGTCCTGCGCTGCTCTGGAGAGCTTGAGCAACAATCCCTAACATCAAGTTGCCATACTTACTACTCCAGAGCACTGATTTTCTAAGCATTAACATACCTTAAGACACCCCTGTGCAATATAACTATGTTGGACATCATTTAATCACTTGAAGTCATTTGGGAGAATAATGTGGATGTAGGGCAGTTACTCTTCATCTTCTGTGTGCCTGTAAGTGAAGCACCGCCTTTAAAATACTGATCCCCAGGCCCTGGGCATACCGATTCAGCAAGTCTGTGCCAGGTTCAGAGTTTCTGCATTTTAACAGCTGCCCCAAATGATTCCCATGTAAGGAATGTGTTTGCATATGGCCACTGCTGTGAATACCCAGGTTATACTTACCCAACCTAAATCCTCTGTCAGGGGAGGAAGTCGGGCTCCCCTGTTCTCTGCTCCATCCCCAGCCCCTAGTGTGGAAACTGGCACATCCCAGGGGCTTAGTGCATCTTGTTAAGGTAGTTCCTCACCTGCCTAAAGAGGTCAGAGAGGACGGTCCTACCAGGCTCCACCTAGCCACATGGAGTCTGATGTGGGAGCCCCACTTGTAGCACACAATGTGGGGGATGACAAAGAGCAGGGAAATCACGTCGCCATCTTTGGTGTACAGTACTGCCCAGAAAGGCATAGGAGGTGCACAGGCAGGAGGAGAAGGCCACGGTGAGAAAGGTCTGGTTCCCATCGGAAGAGCAGGAAGGTGGCTCTGAGCGCTCTTGTATCAGGCACTCAACAGAAAATGTAGGTAGATTCTGACTGTTCTGCCTCTTTGCTCTGCCCCACAGGTCTCCTGGAAGCCTGCACTTTCCACAGAGTTTAAAATTCAAGAGGTGGGGCTCCCAGCAGATGGAACTGGGAGCTCACGTGGCCCGGAAGCTTCCCTCTGGTCTTGCTGGCCCAAGTGGCTTGGCTGCCTTCACAGCTTGGCAGTGGCATCTCTGCAGAACATAAAATAAAAATTATTATTGGTTTTGTCTTTACAAAACTTCATTCTTTCTTAAATGTTGGGCCTAGAAGGAATTCTTTTGTACTATCTGACTAAATACACATGCAACTGAGTCCTTCTTTCAGGGCACAGCCTTCATCTGATCCTGCCACAGCCATGCCTCCTGGGTATGGGCCAAGTAGGAAGCCATCTGCATGGTCATTTTAGAAGAATCAAAAGTATATGTCTGTGTATGTGGGGGGTGGGGTGTTTAGAGAAGTGGCAGGAAGGAGGATATGGGGTGAATTATTGACATGAGATGGAGTGTTCAGGGGAGTACAGAAAAACAATATAGAAGATGCAAATATTAAAAAAAATATTTATGATGACTTTCATCAGGTTTACTTGAGGTCCTGCACCATCCCTTGACCCCGATTCCCACAGCAGTCACTGCTCAGTTTCCTCCCTTGCTCAGTCGAGCTCCTGAAAGGTGGAGGCCCACTCTCTCCATGCCTCACTTATTATTAAAGGCTGAACACACAGAAATCAGTCTTCTGCTCCTCTCACTTTCCTGCAGCTATCCTGGCCAAGGTCACTACTGCCAACTGTGAAAAACAATTCCAGATTTTTCATTCTTGAGTCTGTTTACGGTGCTCGATACAGCTGATACTCACCCTTCCTTGGAACTCTCCTTAGCTTTTCTGACATGACAGTTCTGTGCTTTGGTTCCTACCTCTCCCTTTCCGTTTGTGGTCTGACTGTGGGCTCCTGCCAGCCCTGAAACTGTGGGGAAATCTTCCTGGAGCTTTTCTCTTGGTCCAGCGCTCTCCTCCCTGTCCAGGCTCTCTCTAAGCATTGTGAGTGACTTGGGGCATGTACATCTGTATCTTTATTACTGAGCCTTGCTTCCCAACACATATATCTCCTCCTACCTATGGTTCTATATCATAGATTCTCAAAGCCATCAGAAGTCCAACAAATCACACACTGAGGTGACACCCTGCCCCTTCCCTCTCCTGCTTTCCTAATCCAACTGTTGTTTCCATACATTTCATATCAGCTAAAGACATGGTGTTCTATCCACAATAGCCAACCTTCAGTCACTGTTTTCTCCCACTCCATGGCCAATGTCAGAACGTTCTGTTGATTTTGCCTTCTAAACAACTCTCCAGTTTGCCCCTTTACTTTCTAACTCCTACTACAGCCTTGGTACTCACTCAGGGGCAGAGCTGTAGATAGGCAGTTTCTGGGCACAACAGGCCACATCTCTCTTAACTTTCTAGTGGCCAAGGAGTCAAGACACTGGGTCTACTTGGCAGTCAATTCCTAATATTGACCTTCTACACACAGACCTACTTTACTTTGAGACTATTTAATACTCTGCCTTATTTAATATTCACCAAAACCTACCCTTACCCAAAATCCTATAATAACTCTTTCTTTTCCTTTGGTGAGATGCCCATGGTTCCTCAGGTGTGGACGGTCTTACTGCAATGAGTCAACAAACCTAATTCTGTTAACAATGTACTGAGTACCTACCATGAGCCAGGCCCTGTTCTAGGACTCTGAATACAGTGGTGCATCTCTTAAAATAATTTGTTTATTTTTATTTATTCCTTTCTCTAGACTACCTTCTTATCAGTATAAATATACAGAGACATGTCTGAAATAATGTTCACCAGGTACTCTAGTTATAAAATATGAGGACACCTGTGGCTTTCTTTTTTATCCTTCATAATGCTTGAATTTTTAACACAATAACCATGTCTCATTTTAATTCTTTTTTAAAAATCCTCTAGTTTTTCAAAGAAACAGAATTAAAGAAATAAGCCAGAGTAGAGGGATCACATGACCGGTGGCCTGAGGCTGGTAGGTTCCACAGTGCCTTGGAGCTATTGCAAACAGAAGAGGAGGGAAAAGTGTGTCTGGTGAATGAGACATTTTACCTAACAGAAGAGAAAGAAAAATTGTCTCACTACATTTTTTTTTTGTGGTAACTCTCCATTTGATGTTGGAATCAAGGAGCAGAACATTTTCAGAAGCAGCAGACAGTATCTGCATGTCCTTCCACTGCATTCATCCCTAGAGTCCCTAGAAACCTGCGGTGTCCACTAGGTGGAGGTGTGAGAGGACAGGAAGCAGCTGATGCCATCCTCTCACGCCCTCATTCCACTTGAAAGTGGAAGGTGTGCACATTTCTTCTGCCTTCATAATACAAATTGTAAACAAACTGAAAAAAAATTAGTGTGTCTTGTTAAACTCTTCTTTCATCATTCCCAAATTTCACCACCAGGAGAGCACTTTTTCATTCACACAGCTCTGATTGAAAACCCTTGCATGGTTAAGACAGTTACGGTGGGTGTTTTCCATGTCTGGCCCTTCCTCCTTCCCTGCATTTTTCTCCCTAACAGAGGAGTCAGTCTTCATTATAAAGGAGTTGTGTCTGTGTGTGATAGGTGGTGGGTACAGAGCAGGAACCAGGACCTTAGGAAAGAAAAGAAATAGAATGTGGTAGGACTTCTGTCAGTTTTGATAGTTTTAATTAATAATGCTAATTTAAATAAAGCATTGGTTTCCTTACATCAGCCTCACATCCTATACATCCTTCCTTAACCTGGAGTCCATTATCAATGAAATGCCTGGAAAATGAACTAAACTATATCAGAGCATACAGTTAAGCATAAAAGAGCCCAATTGCCTGGAACCAATGGGTAAGTTACCTAACTCCTGCTTCAGTTTCTCTCTGATAATGGGTTATAATGAGGATTAAACCAAGTTAAATTAAAGTACTTAGAACAATGCCTGGAAGTAACAAACACTCATTAGCATTGGTAATCATCTTTATTAGCCGCCCTCTTGTCCATCTACCACAGTCTCATTTCCATACCCATCTCTCCACCCCCACCATCACCCTGCTGTTCCCCCGGAGCTCACTTTTTATTCAAGCCCTCATCACAGAAGTCTCTCTGTCACAAGAGATGCTGCTGACCACTGCCAGGACATATTTTACTCTTGTGTCACTGACTTTGCCTTCTCAGGTGTCTTCGTAGGTTCCACTCTCTTTCTCACTTTCGTGCTTTCCATTATTTTAATGACCACTTGTTCACATATCACTCCCAAATGAAAACCTAGCATCTATTGCTGAAACTTTACATTCATGTACTGTATCACCTGCTTGATACAATATCTTAGGTTTACTGGAGGCACCTGAAACTCAGTATATACAAAAGAGAGGCAATTTTTCATTCTGGCTGTGTCCCCAGCTCTAAAGTCCCTCCAAATGACTTCTGTATGTCACTTTATGCACTCTGATATTCTCAGTAACGCACACCAAATGCTTTAGATATAGACTTGATAACTCTCCTTCTCCTTAACAGCGTATTCAATTAACCACCACATTCTATATATTTTCCTTCTAAATGTCTCTCAAATCTGTGCCATCTTTTCCACACCTACTTCTCTCCCTGGTTCAAAACCTGGGCATCTTTTGCCAAAATGCCGCAACAGCTCCCAGCTGGTTTCCCTGCCTCCAGTCTTTTCTTTCTCAGATCAGAGTTCTCCCTTGATCTGCCAACCATCTATGTGACCCCCACATGAAACGTCTTATGGCATTCTGGATAAAGTCTAGGTTCCTCAGCATAGCACACAGTCCCTTCAGGTCTGGTTCTGGCCAACCTTCCCTGCTTCATCACCCACCACTTCCGCTGAAATGATACTTGCCTAATGACAGAGACTGCAGACTGTCAGCCCCTAAGCTGGCCACTTCTGGCCGAAAGAGGGGTTTTATTTGGGTCATAAGATGGGTCAAAAACATTTTGTGTTAAAAATATTTTGAATGTCTTCCCTTACTTGCTGACATTTGAAAAGTGGAAACATTTCCATAAAAACCTGTCTTTCTGGTTTAGTTTCGAAATCTGAGAGAACTGGTCGCCTTGGTGTCCGATATCTGCCTGGCAGAGTACTGTCTGCCCACTTGGGGCAGGAATGACAGCGGTAGTTTTCGACAATCCCCTCCCTTCCCATTGGTCTTCGTGGCTGCTTCCTTTAAGGTAGATATCTCAGCCCTAGATTTACAATGTAGGGACACGTTGTTACTCATTTTCTTCTGCACAGAGCACCCTTTCTTCTCTTACGCCTGTAGAGGCTAACTCATCCTTGATGGCTCCGTTTCTGTCACTTGCCTCCAGGAGCTTTTCTCTGACCCCATGATGGACTGAGCGTCACTTTCTGTATTCCCATAGCGCACCGTACATCCTCTGTCATATCCCATACCACACCCTATTCAGATGAAATATTTGTGTAATGCTTGCGCTCCTCACAAGACTCACCTCACTAAGGAAGCGTCTGGAAATTCTCGATAATTCCTTGGGCCATTCATTTTATTCATCCATCATTCTGTCAAACACCATGAAAAGGGCGGCGACATTTGACTCATTTTAAAGGATGAATATATCACTCGCGAAATACCCGCGGCTGCTCACTGGTTCAGAAGGAATAATGTCCATGAGAACTACAACTCCCATCAGGACCTTGGTCATCCCCGAGGGAGGAAATACAACTTAGGAACTACCACTCCCGTGATGCTCCACTTCGGACGCTTGCGCAGAGCCCAGGGCCACGTCGCTTTAGCGGCGACGGAGACCACGCGTCTCGGCCATGGCGTCCACTGACCCCCGGCGGATGGGCAATGTCGGCAGTGTCGGAGGCGGCTTCCAGCCCTACCTAGACTCCTTGCGGCAGGAGCTGCAGCAGGGGGACCCGACGCTGCTGTCAGTCGCGGTGGCCCTCCTCGCGGTGCTGCTGACGCTCGGTAAAGAGGCGGCCGTGGTAATGGCGGGTGCAGGGCGGGCGGGCGACCGCGAACGCGGGGCGGCGAAGGCACTTGAGAGGCGTCTAGAGAGGGAGATGCGCCTTATACCATCCTTCCGTGCTAAAGGGGGTCCCCGCGAACCCTGGAGTGACATCCTGGTCTTGGAGACTCGGGTTAGTATTTCTTCATCGGCCCCTGTTAGGCCTGAGCGCGCGGCTGCACCCTTCCTTTGCTTTCGGTACCGGGACTCACAGGGTCTTCGTTCTAAGCTTGGGCGTCCTGTGTTTGCAGCTGGGCGCCAAGGATACAAGTTTAGTAAGAGGAGATTGTACTTGAGGAGTCCACAATCGGGGTAGGGGGCTGGCTTTCGGTAGGATCCCTAACAGCAATAATGATTATAATGGTGGTAATAACAAAAATAAGTTCCCGGTGAAGTGAGTTGTTTTGTGGTAGACTTATGTTAATTCCCCCCCCCCCCCAGTCATACACAGATACTGTTGATGAGGCATAATTTGGGTTGTTTTTCTTTATTATACAGTGTTTTGGAAGTTCATCCGGACCAGAAGGAGCAGTCAGAGAGCTGTTCTTCTTGTTGGCCTGTGTGACTCTGGAAAAACATTGCTCTTTGTCAGGGTAAATGCTTTTATTTACACCTCTCTTGATAAGAAGTTTTAGGGCTTCCCATTATTCCTGTAAGGTCATTTTTATTGTGGAGAAGAAGCTGATGCTGACAAATTGGGGAGTTACTTCTTGACTCACTTGGGGAGACAAAAATATTCTTGAAAAATTCATAAAGTGGAATTTTTTGACCATTTCTGTTTTCTTGCACATTTCTGATACATTTAGCCTTTATCCCATTTAAAGATTTTGTGTAACTGCTTTCATGCCATAGCCAAGATGCCAGAATAGCTCAAGAGATAGAAGACGGTGATCTGTATGTGCTCTATAGTTTTCTCATTATTAGAGGTTTTCTCATTATTAGTCTAATTTTGAGAGTATAAATTCTTTAACTTCCACTAAAGAAATGTAATCTCTAATCATTTTTGATGATTAAAAATGTTTATGGAAGGTTGGTTAATATGGCCACTAACCAATTGAAACTGTTGCTTGAAAATAATACTTTAAAATAATAGGGGTTTTTTTTTCCCCCTTCTGACTGGGTAGACTGGAATGAAGTAAGCAATTAGATTTTTCTACAAGTTAAAGGGGGAAAAAAGTCAATATGGTTCTTGTCAACTATCTCAAGCAACATTTATTTGTTTGACCTGACACCAAGGAGTTAGAACAAAATTATTCTTTATTCTCTTTAGGTTTGAAATTTGTATGTTTACTCTGATCTCTCCCATATCATTTTTTTTTTTTACAGTTGTTAACAGGCCTTTACAGAGACACTCAGACTTCTATCACTGACAGCTCTGCTGTGTACAGAGTGAACAATACCAGGGTAAGCAGTTCTAGAATGTTGGAAGTCTGACAGTTTTACTTTGGTATGTCAAGAAAGGACACTTCTAGTATGAATTAGTCTGAGGGTGCAGGTACCATTCGTTGCTTATTTTTATAGATAAACATAGTCTATGGGACAAATTTAATCATGCACTCTCTTGCTTTTTTTTATCTCATGCACACTGATATTACCTCATTTTTTATTAGTTTTTGTTTCTATGTCTTCTTTGCAACTTTATCAGGAGTTCTTAGGGGTGAGAATTAAGCCTTTTTCTTTTCGTTTATGTTTTGAATAGATACTACATGTATATGGGATAAAAATCCAAAAGGTTAAGAAGAATATTTATTGAAAAGTAATTTTGCTTTTCCTTTCCCTACACCCAGTCTTCTTAGAGGAAATACCCTACCATTTTTCTGTGTATCATCCCACATAGTGTATGCATATACAAACATATCTATAAAGCCTTTAATTTCTTTGATCTGTGTAACAGTATCACTAATACAGCTGGGGTTAGTTTTTGTTTTCTGCCTAATTTGTACACATGGTTGATTTCTGAGCTGCATAGTATTCTTGTATGTGGCTACACCGTACAATTAAATTCTTATTTAATAAAAGCCCTGTTAGCAGATCACTTTTGTTTGTCGTCACGATCTTTTGCTTAAGGAATCATGTGTCCCTGCGTCGCTCCAGGATGTAGATCAGGACCGCCAACCTGTTCAGAATGCCTGATGAGCATTTGGGGAGTGGAGGGGCTGCTGAGTGGCTGGTTGGAGGGATAGCTGTGGAGATGGATAAATTAGAATGGTGATCCTAGAGACCTTTTCCCTTTTCTCCGTGGGTCCTCCCTGCCCTACCTCTTCTGATACCTCCAGAAATAAACATTGTAAGCAAAGGTAAAGAAACAGTCTTTTAAATTTGTTAGGAGATATTTTTGCTTTTTTTCAATAATGGTACTCTTTCTGGTTCAGTCCCTTTTAAACTCCCAAGGATTCAGATCTTGAAATTTCAGGTTTGGGAGATCTTTAATTCTCAGGGCACTTGTGCCAGATTTTTTAAGTCGGGTATTCCAGGGTACGCTTTAGACCTTCACTTTCCAGTAGAGTAGTCACTGGCTCTGTGTGACTATTCAGCACCTGAAATGTGACTAGTCCAAACTGAGGGATGCTATAAATGTAAAGTACACACCAGATCTTAAAGGTTTGGAATGAAAAAAAAAAGTAAACTATTAATAATTCCCTGATTTTTTTTATTATGTTAAAAAGGTAATGTTTTAAGTATATTGGATTAAACATATATTAAAATTAATTTTACCTATTTCTTTTTACATTTTTAGCATGATCAGAAAATTTAACACATTACATGTGAGGTTTACATATTTCTATTGAAAGCGTATAACATTCCTCCCTTTTTTAGTCCTCTCACCCTGCTTATGTTTTAGGTACAGTTCTTTTCTCAAGATAATAATGTATCTAGTATATCAATAATACCTAATGAAAAAAAAACCAAAAAAATAAAATAATAATGTATCTAGTACTGTATCTTCAGGATTGTTTATAGTGTGCGGTGCAATACTGATTCTGAAATGTGATAGTGGTTCCCAACTTAAGGTCATCAGACTCTTACCAGTATTAAAAAAAGAAGGCTGATGGACATATTTTTACCCATAGAGAACTGCACAGACCGAGTGACAGGTCATAATGAATTCAGCTGTGAGCATTCAGATCTGTGCATCGTGTTGACTCCCTCCAGCTGAACTTGGTTAAGGCTGGCAGTGGATAAGGTAGAACATCTGAGAAATGATTCATGGGTCCCATTCATGTACTAGAGCTATATGCAGGAGTCTAACTGTTGAGCATAGCCATATCTACCTTGAACGCAAGCTCAAGAATGAAGGCCTGGAGTGAATAGCACCTAAGTGGACACTTAGTGAGTCTGCCCAGTAGGGGGACGACCCCTCCCTGTTTCAGTGATTGTCTGTATCAAGAACTGACACAAAATATTGACAGAGTTGGAACAAAAATGGTGTGTCTAGTAGACAAATATTAAAAAATTAAATTACAGTGGAAATATAAAGGAATGTTTTGTTACGAAGATTGGGCATCCCTATAATGGTAACATGCTATATGATAAAGTGCAGCTTCTATTGCTTTATTTATAAAGTTTATGAATATTTATTACTGTTTTCACACGTTTTGCTTTTATTTATACTGGTATATTTCCCCAACCTCAGATGGACCACATTTTCCTGACTTCTCCAGGCGGTCAAATTTCTCATGTACCCTCAGCATTTACCAAAATTCTAACTTCACATTGTGCTGAGCATTCTGATTATATCATAAGGCCTGTTAGAGCAAGGACCGTGTCTGTTTTTGTTCACTGTTATGACCACAGAGCCTCAACTGATGATTTATAAATAGAAGATGCTCTGTGAACATTTGTTCGATTCGCTAATAATGGTGAACATTTTTTTTGATTGATTAACTGGGGACTATTTAGGTTACCTGAAACCTGCTATGAATGGTGTATGTTGTGACTGTCAATCAGGACTGAAACATTAATGTTATTGCTGCCATCCTTAGGGCACTAGCCTGACCTTGATTGACCTCCCTGGCCATGAGAGCTTGAGACTTCAGTTCTTAGAGCGGTTTAAGGCTTCAGCCAGGTAAGTAAGAGTGGAATGGGCTTGTCAGAAGTCTGTACATGGAGGCCACCATGTTGTTCGCTCTGGTGGTAGTTGAGGGCAGTCTGGTGTCCTGGAGTGGAAAGAGCATGGACCCTAGGGTCAGCCATTTCTGTGTTGCAGGCCTACCTTCACTACGATTTTATAAGGATTCCAGGAGATAATGTTTGAAAGTGTTTCTCAGATTGTTCAAAAAGTGTTAACTCATTATCATTCTAGGAAATTTTTACTTTGAGGAAAAAATAATGTGTAGAACTGTTAAAATCTGAAAAAAATTTCAAAGCTAGATGGAATCCTAGAGGTTAGCAAAATCCAACATTACAGACCTCTGTTCTTAAATTACTTAAAATTGATGCCTCAAAGGTACAGAACAGTATTCCCATATTTCTTTTAGTGTTGTCCTAGTGTTACTGACTCTTATTTCCTGAAGTTCTTATGCTGCAGTTAAGATGCTTTATTCTTGTTAGTCTCTTAACACTAATAAGAACTTAAGAGGAAAATCAACATACCACATTTGATGGATTTTAAGACACAATTTAATATCTGTGAAATTGGAATGTTACTTATAGCCAATGGTATCATAGTTTAATTGGCAAAATTTTTTCTTTCTTAGTTGTACCTGAAGTAATAACATACCTTTTAATTGACAGAATCTTAGGTTTACTGGAATGACGTAGTTTTTCTTTCCTTTTTTTTAAGCCGTACTGACTTAAAATTTATTGCTTACTTGGCCACAAGGTGGTGGTGATGAACAGTTTATCACAGATGAGACTGTTGTGTGATTTTTTAAAAGAAAGGCTACTTTTTAGAGCAGTTTTAGGTTCACAGCAAAATTGAGCAGGAGATAGAGATGCCCCATATATTCCGTCCCCAGACATGGATAGCCTCTCCCATTGGCAGCATCCCCCACCACAGTGGTTCATTGGTCAAAATTGATGGGCTTACACTGACACATCTTAATCACTCAGGTAACATTAGGGTTTACTCTTGCTGTTGTGCATTCTGTGGGTTTGCACAAATGTATAATGGCATGTACACACCATTGTAGTATCATACAGAGTAGTTTTGCTGCCTTAAAAATCCTCTATGCTCTTCCAGTTCATCTCGCTCTCCTCTAGCCCCTCAAAACCACTGATCTTTTTGTTGTCTCCATAATTTTGCTTTTCCAGAATGTCATATAGTTGGAATCACAAAATATGCAGCCTTTCATATTGCCTTCTTTCACTTACCAATGTGCATTCGAGTTTCTTCCACGTCTTCATGGCTTGATAGCTCTTTTGAGTGCTGAATAATACTCCATTGTCTGGATGGACCACAGTTTATCCAGTCACCTACTGAAGGACATCTTGGTTGTTTCCAAGTCTTGGCAATTCTGAATAAAGCTGCTATAAACAGCCATGTGCAGGTTTTTTTTGTTTCAACATGTTTTTGGGTAAATATCAAGGAGCTTAGTTGGGGAATCATATAGTAAGAGTATGTTTAGTTTTGTGGGAAATTGCCAAACTGTCTTCCAAAGTGGCTGTACCATTTTACATTTCCACCAGCGATGAATGAGATTTTCTGTTGCTCTGCATCCTCACCAGCATTTAGTGTTGTTGGTGGTGTGGATTTTGGCCATTCTAATAGCTGTGTAGTGATATCTGATTGTTGTTTTAATTTTCATTTCCCTGATGACATAGAATGTGGAGCATCTTTCATATCCGTATTTACTGTCTATATACCTTGTTTTGTGGAGTGTCTGTAAAGATCTTTGACCCAGTTTTTAGCTGAGTTGTTTGTCTTCTTGTTGAGTTCTTTATATATTTTTGGATAACAGTCCTTTTTCAGATAGATCTTTTGCAAATATCTTCTCCCAGTCTGGCTTGTCTTCTTATTCTTTTGATGGTGACTTTTAAGGAGCAGAAATTTCTCTCTTTAATGAAGTCCAGTTTACCAGTTCTTTTCATGGATTATGCCTTTTGTGTGTATTGAAAAAGCCATTGCCAAATACAAGATGGTCTAGATTTTCTCCTGTGTTATCTCCTAGGAGTTTTTATGGTTTTGCAGCTTACATTAAGTCTGTGACCCATTTTCAGTTAATTTTGGTGGAAGGTGTAAGATCTGTATCTAGATACATTTTTTTGCATGTGGTTGTCTAGCTGTTGCCGCACCATTTGTTGAAAAGACTCTCTTTGCTCCATTGTACAGATCTTTCTTAATGATAAACTTGTTGTAAGTTGAAAGTGTGTTTAATTTACCTAACCTACCAGACATAACCTAGCTTACCTTAAACATGCTCAGAACACTTACACTGACCTACAGCTGGGCAACCCTGTTTTATAAAGAAGCATTTAATATATCTCATTTATTGAATACTGTACTGAAAATGAAAAGCAGAATGGCTGTAATGTATTGGTTGTTTACCTGTGTAATCGCATGGTTGACTAGGAGGTGTTCAGGAGTGATTTAGCTTTATCATGCCTGGAGTTTAAGTGTGCTGTTTCAGTTGGAAGATTCACATTTTCATTTTTGGAAAATTCTCAACAGTATCTTTGTAGTTCTGTTTTGAAATTCTTTGTTTTCACCTCTTAGAAGGCTTATTAATAACATCTTTGAACCTTGTCATTCTGCCCTTACTCTTCTCTTGTTACGTCTTCTCTTTTTACCTTGCATATAGTATGATTCTCTCATATTTGTTTTGTTGCTTACCGGATAGTTTCCAGCTGAGCGTATTCTTTCCTTAACTGTTCCATGTGTTACTTGTTTTGTTCTTCACTTCTAAAAACCTGTCTTTTCAAATCAGCCTATTTTATTATACTATCTTATTCTTTTCTTATGGTTTCTAGTATTCTCTTAACTAATTTAAAAATATTTTATTGATTGCTCTATTAAGTTTTGGGGTGCCGATTAATCTGTCTTTGTACTCTCTCAAAATGGTTTATTTTCTGTGCTTCCATTTTTGATGCAGAGCCCCTGTTCATGGGGATTTAATCTGGTTGTGTTTGCTGCTGTTTGCTGCAGTATAACAGGAAAGCCACTCTCCAGAAGGGGTTCCTATTTCCTTCTTTTGGGGTCCTTAGAGGTTCATTAAGTTTGACCCAATTTTTATAAAAATGTTCCTGCCTGGGGATCTTACCCCATGGGAGAGTATAAATTCATACCCTATGCTTGAGTGCAGCGCAGGGGACCTGGTGTTTGAATTCTTCTAGGGTTACTTTCCCACACCGCCCTCTATTAGACTGCTTTTAAATTCTAGGCTTCACACAGGATGTTCGATTCAGCTCCCCCACTGCACGTTGGCCATTGCACATCTCCAACTACACCTGAGCATGCAAACCCTAGTCCCTAGGGTCTGTTGCCTGCTGCTTTCCTGGACTGCTGTGCTTTAGCTTTGGTACCCATGTTTCTGTCACGGAGGTGCCTCACTGTGGCTGCATTAGGTTGGGCCTGGCCACTCTGCTTCTAGTTCACTGCTCTCTTAGATTGATTTGTCTTCCATTTAGGCATCAATATTCTTTGTAACAGAAAAGCATAAACTCTGTAGGTCAGTGTGCCACACTCCTTTGCTGCCTGAACTGGTTTCCCCCATTTCCTTACCTTCCTGTGTCCCAGCTTGAGTTCTCCAGGGCATGTCGTTCATTCCCTTGTGCCCTGCACATACTATCCAGAAAGTCTGTGCTCCAATTTGTTGTCTGGCTAAATTCATCTCAATTGTTAAATTTTCCTTTCAGTCTTTTTGATCTCATGTAAATGATCTTCCTATTTGTCCCTGTTGTAGCAGGTGCATAGGTCTGTCCTAGCATTTATCACCCAGTTTTGTATATTATGATTTCCTGGTTTTTCAGGGCAGGAATCATTTCCTAGTTTTTTAGGTAGTCATTGATACATAGTAGCACTCAGTAGTCCTTTGTTACTTATTTGTGTTGTGTAATTGTATGTGCACACACCTGCACGTGAATCTGTTGTGTGTAATTTAGGATTCAATTGGACGACAGAAGGATATAGTTTTTCAATACAGTGTGGCCCTGTTACATGCTTACATGCCGGTTTTTCTCTTTCACCCCTCCAGGGCTGTCGTGTTTGTTGTGGACAGTGCAGCCTTCCAGCGAGAGGTGAAAGATGTGGCCGAGTTTCTGTATCAAGTCCTCATTGACAGTATGGGTCTGAAAAATGCACCGTCATTCTTAATTGCCTGCAATAAGCAAGGTGCCATTGTGTTTTCTGCCAATAATTGATATTTTTCTTGGTTTGCTATTAAGAATTAATATATTTATCTGTAATCGTTATTGAGGATGGGAGACAATTGCTAATGAATATAAATTGAAAAAATTTTTAATCTCAAAGTTTATATTCCTGCATTTTCATTAGTCTTCTTGCCAGGCTGTTACAAGGAATGACAAATGAGTGACTATTACCAATTTTTCTTTCATGCACTGTTTTTTAAAAAAGTTTTATATAATTTTACTCTACCAAGTTAAATTAATCAGACTGACAATATGTCATCAGATACACAGTTGTGCAGGGACAAAACAGCCTCTCCTTTTAAACAAGTTTACCATTCAGCACATTTCATCAGTGGGAGTTTGCAGAAGTTGCTTTTCTTTAAGCTAATAACCATTAAAAACTTCTTAGTCATGCTCGGTAAAACTAGGCTTCGGTTTCATTACCACTAAAATAAGATGAGCTAGTTTCAGATCTAAAACTCTGATTCTGTAAAGAACCCGATGTGTTTTTCACAAGTGACCTGGTAATGATAATCCAGCAATGCTTAATCGGGAATTGGTCTTAGGATCATTGCTTGGCCTTCTCTTTATTTCCTTACTCTGTCTAAGGAGAGGAGGTAACATTTGCCTGCTGTGTGCCAGACTGGTGCTTGTTTCTTGCCCATGTGCATTTGATGCTGTAACTTAACCATCTTTGTAGCAGCTGGAAATGTGCTTATTTCACCTCTGTGTGACAGGCAGGGCATTTCTGTTGTCTTGAATTCTTGTTCTCTGAAAGAATCACAAAGCTGGTAGGTTTTCTTTTTGTTATACTGTTTGGGATTACATATATGTTGATTTAAAAGGTCTATAAGGTGTAGAAAACTTCCATGAAGGAGCTAGTCAGTTTTAGGGTCACAAAGGTAATATATTAATAAACACTATTGTATGAAAACTCATATATGCAAATATAAAGCTTACTTTGATAATGAAGCTACTGGTGATAAAAAGCATTTTTTTTTAAAAGGGGGAAATGGGAAGAAACTTACTGCTTTAAATAGTAATTTTCCATATATGCAAGAAGTCTTGGAAAAAGACTTTCTGGTTTAAACTACAAAAATATCTTTATTTCTTTATAGACAGTGCAATGGCAAAGTCAGCAAAATTAATTCAGCAGCAGCTTGAGAAAGAACTGTAAGTATGAATAAATCTTATTGGTTAGTTGTATATCTTATCACTTGGGAAGTATGAATGTACTGCTTAAGTTTCATTAGGTTGTGTATGATTATCACAATTAGCCTGAAGATTAGTATGAAATATACTTGTTAAATAATTGACAAAAGAATTAATGGAATTATAAAAAGCATTAAAAGAATATTTATAGGTATTGTAAATTTTCATGGAAGGGGGATTTCAGGTTTATTGAGACCATAAACTCAATTTATAAATTACTTTCTTTTTCATTTATAGTAGACATGAAAGGTTTTAGAAACTAAAAAACTTGAAAGCCATGGAAATTTTGTTGACAGGATAAGAAAGGAACACTTTTAAAGAATGAAAATTCTATGATACTATTTTTTGTAGCTTATTTTCAGTTTTTAAGCAATGTGGTGATATTTATCTAGATTTCAGTGTTTAAATTTGTAAATTTGGTATTCAAAAAACCTTATAGCTTTTGACTTTTTTTTTATAATTTATTTTGGTATCATTAATCTACAATTACATGTGCAATATTATGATTATTAAACTACCCCTTCATCAGGTCCCCCCGAACCCCATTACAGTCACTCTCCATCAGCATAGTGAGATGCCACAGAATCACTACTTGTCTTCTCTGAGTTGTAGAGCCCTCCCTGTGTGCCCCAACATTATGTCTGCTAATCGTAATGCCCCTTTTTCCCCTCTTATCGCTCCCTTCCCACACATCTTCCCCAGTCCCTTTCCCTTTGGTAACTATTATTCTGTTCTTGGGTTCTGTGAGTCTGCTGCTGTTTTTTTCCTTCAGTTTTCTCTTTGCTCTTATACTCCACAGATGAGTGAAATCATTTGATGCTTGTCTTTCTCTGCCTGGCTTATTTCACTGAGCATAATACCCTCTAGCTCCATCCATGTTGTTGCAAATGGTAGGATTTGTTTTCTTCTTATGGCTGAATAATATTCCATTGTGTATATGTACCACATCTTCTTTATCCATTCATCTACTGATGGACACTTAGGTTGCTTCCATTTCTGGGCTATTGTAAATAGTGCTGCGATAAACATAGGGGTGCATATGTCTTTTTCAAACTGGGCTCCTGCATTCTTAGGATAAATTCCTAGGAGTGGAATTCCTGGGTCCAATGGTATTTCTATTTTGAGTGTTTTGAGGAACCTCCATACTGCTTTCCACAATGCTTGAACTAGTTTACATTCCCACCAGCAGTGTAGGAGGGTTCCCCTTCCCCCACATCCTCGCCAACATTTGTTGTTGTTTGTGTTTTGGATGTTGACCATCCTCACCGGTGTGAGGTGATATCTCATTGTGGTTTTAATTTGCATTTCTCTGATGATTAGCGATGTGGAGCATCCTTTCATGTGCCTGTTGGCCATCTGAATTTCTTCTTTGGAGAACTGTCTCTTCATATTCTCTGTCCATTTCTTAATCGGGTTAATTATTTTATGGGTGTTGAGGCATGTGAGTTCTTTATATATTTTGGATGTCAACCCTTTATCAGATACGTCATTTATGAATATATTCTCCCATACTGTAGGATGTCTTTTTGTTCTACTGATGATGTCCTTTGCTGTACAGAAGCTTTTCAGCTTGATATAGTCCCACTTGTTCATTTTTGCTTTTGTTTCCCTTGCCCGGGGAGATATGTTCATGAAGAAGTTGCTCATGTTTATGTCCAAGAGATTTTTGCCTATGTTTTTTTCTAAGAGTTTTATGGTTTCATGACTTACATTCAGGTCTTTGATCCACCTTGAGTTTACCTTTGTGTATGGGGCTAGACAGTAGTCCAGTTTCATTCTCTTACATGTAGCTGTCCAGTTTTTCCAACACCAGCTGCTGAAGAGGCTGTCATCTCCCCATTGTATATCCAAGGCTCCTTTATCAAATATTAATTGACTGTATATGTTTGGGTTAATGTTTGGATTTTCTATTCTGTTCCACTGGTCTGTGGGTCTGTTTTTGTGCCAATACCAAATTGTCTTGATTACTGTGGCTTTGTAGTAGAGCTTGAAGTCAGGGAGTGTAATTCCCCCTGTTTTATTCCTCCTTCTCAGGATTGCTTTGGCTATTCGGGGTCTTTTGTGGTTCCATATGAATTTTAGGATTATTTGTTCCAGTTCATTGAAGAAAGCTGTTGGTAGTTTGATAGGGATTACGTTGAATCTGTAGACTGCTTTAGGTAGTATAGCCATTTTGACAATATTTATTCTTCGTAGCCAAGAGCATGGGATGCATTTCCATTTCTTAGTGTTCTCTTTAATTTCTCTTCGGAGTGTCTTGTAGTTTTCCGAGTACAGGTCGTTCACTTCCTTCGTTAGGTTTAATCCTAGGTAGTTTATTCTTTTTGATGCAATTGTGAATGGAATTGTTTTTCTGATTTCTCTTTCTGTTAGTTCATCATTAGTGTATAGGAAAGTAACAGATTTCTGTGTGTTAATTTTGTATCCTGCAACTTTGCTGAATTCAGATATTAGTTCTAGTAGTTTTGGAGTGGAGTCTTTAGGGTTTTTTACATACAGTATCATGTCAACTGCAAATAGTGACAATTTGACTTCTTCTTTACCAATCTGGATGCCTTGTATTTCTTTGTTTTGTTTGATTGCTGTGGCTAGGACCTCCAGTACTATTTTGAATAACAGTGGAGAGAGTGGGCATCCCTGTCTTGTTCCCGATATTAGATGAAAAGCTTTCAGCTTCTCGCCATTAAGTATAATGTTAGCTGTGGGTTTGTCATATATGGCCTTTATGATGTTGAGGTACTTGCCGTCTATACCCATTTTGTTGAGAGTTTTAATCATGAATGGATGCTGAATTTTGTCAAATGCTTTTTTAGCATCTATGGAGATGATCATGTGGTTTTTGTTCTTCTTTTTGTTGATGTCGTGGATGATGTTGATGGATTTTCAAATGTTGTACCATCCTTGCATCCCTGGGATGAATCCCACTTGATGATGGTGTATGATCCTCTTGATGTAGTTTTGAATTCGGTTTGCTAATATTTTGTTGAGTATTTTTGCATCTACGTTCATCAGGGATTTTGGTCTCTAGTTTTCTTTTTTGGTGAGGTCTTTGCCCGGTTTTGGTATTAGAGTGATGCTGGCTTCATAGAATGAGTTTGGAAGTATTCCCTCCTCTTCTATTTTTTGGAAAACTTTAAGGAGAATGGTTGTTATTTCTTCTCTATATGTATGGTAGAATTCAGAGGTGAATCCATCTGGTCCAGGGGTTTTGTTCTTGAGTAGTTTTTTGATGACTAATTCAATTTCGTTGCTGGTGATTGGTCTGTTTAGTTTTTCTGTTTCTTGGTTGGTCAGTCTTGGAAGGTTGTATTTTTCTAAGAAGTTGTCCATTTCTTCTATGTTTTCCAGCTTGTTAGCATATAGATTCTCATAATATTCTCTTATAATTCTTTGTATTTCTGTGGGGTCCGTCGTTATTTTTCCTATCTAATTTCTGATTCTGTTTATGTGTGTAGATTCTCTTTTTCTCTTAATGAGTCTGGCTAGGGGTTTATCTATTTATTTTTTCAAAGCACCAGCTCTTGGTTTCATTGATTTTTTTCTATTGTTTTATTCTTCTCAATTTTATTTATTTCTTCTCTGATCTTTATTATGTCCCTCCTTCTGGTGACTTTGGGTCTCATTTGTTCTTCTTTTTCCAATTTCAGTAATTCTGTCTTTAGACTATTCATTTGGGAATGTTCTTCCTTCTTTAAATAGGCCTCGATTGCAATATACTTTCCTCTTAGAACTGCCTTTGCTGCGTCCCACAGAAGTTGTGGCTTTGTGTTGTTGTTATCATTAGTCTCCATATTTTCTTTGATTTGTTTTGATTTCGTCGTTAACCCATTGATTAATTAGGAGAGTCTTGTTAAGTCTCCATGTATTTGTGAGCCTTTTTGATTTCTTTCTAAAATTTATTTCTAGTTTTATACCTTTGTGATCTGAGAAGTTTGTTTGTAGAATTTCAATATTTTTGACTTTACTGAGGTTCTTTTTGTGGCCTAGTATGTGGTCTATTCTGGAAAATGTTCCATGTGCATTTGAGAATAATGTGTATCCTGTTGCTTTTTGGTGCAGAGTTCTGTAGATGTCTGTTAGGTCCATCTGTTCAAGTGTGTTGTTCAGTGCCTTTGTGTCTTTACTTATTTTCTGTCTGGTTGATCTGTCCTTTGGAGTGAGTGGTGTGTTGAAGTCTCCTGAAATGAATGCATTGCTGTCTCTTTCCTCCTTTAATTCTGTTAGTATTTGTTTCACATATGCTGGCGCTCCTGTGTTGGGTGCATATATATTTATAATGGTTATATCTTCTTGTTGGACTGACCCCTTTATCATTATGTAATGTCCTTCTTTATCTCTTGCTACTTTCTTCGTTTTGAAGTCTATTTTGTGTGATAGAAGTACTGCAACACCTGCTTTTTTCTCCTTGTTGTTTGCATGAAATATCTTTTTTCATCCCTTCACTTTTAGTCTGTGTATATCTTTGGGTTTGAGGTGAGTCTCTTGTAAGCAGCATGTAGATGGGTTTTTATCCATTCTGTTACTCTGTGTCTTTTGATTGGTGCATTCAGTCCATTTACATTTAGGGTGATTATTGATAGATATGTACTTATTGCCATTGCTGGCTTTAGATTCATGGTTACCAAAGGTTCAAGGGTTGCTTCTTTACTATCTAACAGTCTAACTTAACTTTTCTTGTGAAGTTATTGTAAACACCGTCTGATGTGTCTTTATTTCTCTCTCTTCTTATTCTTCCTCCTCTATTCTTTATATACTAGGTGTTTTATTCTTTGCCTTTAGTTAGTATTTGGATGGTCTGCTTTCTTTGCTATGATTTTATTTTCTCTGGTGACATCTTTTTAGCCTTAGGGGTGCTTCCCTCTAGAGCAGTCCGTTTAAGATATCCTGTAGTGGTGGCTTATGAGAGGCAAACTCTCTCAACTTTCGTTTGTCTGGAAATTGTTTAATCCCTCCGTCATATTTAAATGATAATCGTGCTGGATACAATATTCTTGGTTCGACGTCCTAATGTTTCATTACATTAAATATATCATGCCATTCTCTTCTGGCCTGTAAGTTTCTGTTGAGAAGTCTGATGATAGTCTGATGGGTTTTCCTTTGTAAGTGATCTTTTTTCTCTCTCTAGCTGCCTTTAATACTCTGTCTTTATCTTTGATCTTTGCCATCTTATTATGTGTCTTGGTGTTGTCTTCCTTGGGTCCCTTGTGTTGGGAGATCTGTCGGCTTCCGTGGACTGCGAGACTATTTCCTTCCCCAGCGAGGGAAAGTTTTCAGCAATTATTTTTTCAAGGACACTTTCTATCCCTTTTTCTCTCTCTTCTTCCTCTGGTACTCCTATAATGCGGATATTGTTCCGTTTGGATTGGTCACACAGTTCTCTTAATATTCTTTCATTCCTAGTGATCCTTTTATCTCTCTCTGCCTCAGCTTCTCTGTATTCCTGTTCTCTGATATCTATTCCATTAACAGCCTCTTGCATTTCATCCGGTCTGCTGTTAAGCCCGTCGATCACTTGTCTGATTTCTGCGTTGTCTTTCCTCACTTTCCTCACTTCCTCCCTCAGCTCTTGCACATTTCTCTTTAGGTCCATCAGCATGGTTATGACTTTTATTCTGAATTCTTTTTCAGGAAGACTCTGCATTTCCATCCCTTCAGGCTCCCTCTCTGGGGTTGTCTGGTTGATTTTAGTCTGGACCATATTCCTCTGTCTTTTCATGGCTATTGAAGTGGTCGCTGGTAGTTGCCACGTATGTCAGCTGGGCTCTTTAAGACTTTAAAAAGAGAAAAAAAAAAGAAAGAAAGAAAAAAAAGAAAGAAAAGAAAAAAGAAAAAACAAAAAAAAAACCGCCCGCCGGGAGTAGATTCTGTTGGGATGCTGTAGGTGGCGCTGTTGCCCCACTATTCCGCAGCCGTGGCCGCGCCGCTCCTCAGGGCCCTTTATAGCTCTGGCCCAGGTGGGAACGAATGGGAGGCTGTTGATCTCTGCGTGAAGTCGATGTGCTGCCACCCTTTCCCAGTTGCCAGCTAAGGCGTCCGAAGCTCCCCAAGGCTCCCAGCCTGCTGGGCTGAGTGTGCCGGGGCGATCCAGCTCCTCCGCTGGGCTCCTGTCTCTTTAAGACCACTGAAGAAAGCGCACGCTTTTTTTTTTTTTCCTTCCTCGGAGCCAGCTGCAAGCACCCTGGCGCATTCCCTGCTCAGATCCTGCCCCTCTGTCTCTCCAATCTCCGCTACACCATGCTATGTGTGTCAGCGCTCCCCGCGCAGATCCCGGGGCTAGTTATTTTGCAGGGTGTACTTCCACTCCCTCCTGGCTCTGAATCCTCTCCTCCCACCGGTGCGCTGGGGTGGGTGAGTGCTCGGGTCCCGCCGGGTCGCGGCTCCATATCTTACCCGCCTCTTGGGGTGCCGAGTCCTCTCGGGTGTAGCTGCACGCTGTGCGCCTTCCTGTGTATTCTCATCTCTCTTTTAGGAATGGTTTTATTTGCTGTATTTTCGTAGATAAATATAGTGTTTGGAGGAGATTTCTGCCGCCCTGCTCACGCCGCCATCTTCCCAGATAGCTTTTGACTTTTAAGGAATCAAGCATGTCTTTATGTTCTGCTGGTTTGTAAGAGCTAACAGCTTGCTTACATAGGAGATACCATCAGCATTGTAATAAGGCATGTGATGTTTTCTTATTGCTGTTGTGTAGACTTTTTTATTGAAAGAATATGGTGAGGAACAACTACCAAGGGTCTGCAAGCCAAGCGTAGTTTTACATTTTTAAAGGGCAGTAAAAAAAAAAAGAAAGAAAGGTAGAAAAACATGTAAGAGACTAAATGTCACCCACAAGCCCAAAATATTTAATTCATGGCTCTTACTGAAAAAGTTTACCAGCCCTGGTCTGTTATATTTTTGTAGTTTCTTTTTTATTTTTCTTTTAATTGGAGAATTATATATTTAGTTCCATATGCTAAAACTTAAATATGTAAATAGAGGAATAAAACTAGGCATTCACATTTCTCAGAGACATTATGCCTTCAAATTGAAATATCAAAAGGAATTTTTAACCCCTTTATTTGTAATTATTTTAATTAATTCAAATAACTGAATGTTAATTATTCATAATTATAATTTGTATTATAATTGATATGTAAAAAGCTATATTTTAATGTCTACAACTTGCTGTATTGGGGTAAGTGTACACCTATGAAACCTCACCATCGTCAGGGCCATAATAATATCCATTACTTACCAGAGTTTCCTCCTAACCCCTGTATTTGTGTTTGTGTGTGTGTGCATGTTTCATGAGAACACTTAACATAAGATCTACCCTGTTAGCAAATTTTAAGTATACAATACTATATTGTTAGCTGTAGATATTATACTATATTGTAGATCTCTAGCACTTATTTGCCTAACTTAAACTATGCCCTTTGACCATCCCATTTCCCATTCCCCCTGCTCCTGGTAACCATCACTCTACTCTTTGCCCCTGTGCATGTGTTTTAGATTCCACATATAAGTGTGATCACATAGTATTTGCCTTACTGTGTCTGTATTGAGGTGATCATGATTTCTATCCTTCATCCTTTTAATATGGTATATAATATTCATTGATTTGCATAAGTTGAACCATCTTTGCATCTTGGGCAAATCCCTCTTGATCATGGCATACGATCATTTTAATGTACTGTTCAATTTGGTTTGCTAATATTTTGTTCAGGATATTTGCATCTATGTTCATCAGGGATATTGGCCTATGATTTTCTTGTAACATCCTTATCAGGTTTTGATATCAGGGTCATGCTGGCCTTTTATGACAATGAGTTTAGAAGTTTTGCTTTCTGTTTAATTGGTAAGAAGAGTTTGAGAAGAATTGATGTTAAATCTTTAAATGTTTGGTAGAATTCACCGTGAAGCCATCAGGTCCTGGGATTTCTTTTGGTAGGAGGTTTTTGATTACTGCTTCAATCTTGTTATTAGTCTGTTCAGATTTTCTGTTTCTTCATGATTCAGTCTTGGTATTTTGCATTTTTCTAGGAATTTATTTTTTCTAGGGTATCCAATTTGTTCATAGTAGTGCCTTATCCTTTGTATTTCTCTGGTTATCCTCTGTGTTTCTTTCATTTCTGATCTTATTTTAGTCTTCTCTTTTTCTTCATTATTCTAGCTAAAGGTTTGTCAATTCTGCTTATCTTTCAGAAAACCAACTCAGTTTCACTGGTGGTATTTTATGTTGTTTTTCAAGTATGTATTTCATTTATTTCTGCTCTGATGCTTATTTTTTCCTTCCTTCTGCTAACTTTGGGCTGAGCTTGAGGTGTTCCTGGAGGTGTCAAGTTAGGTTGTTTATCTGAGGTCTTGCTTTTTTCTTAGTGTAGATGTTTATAATTGTAAACTTTCCTCCTGTAAAAGCCTTTGCTGCATCTTACAACGTCTAGAATATTGAGTTGCCATATTTGTTTGCATCAAGATATAATGCAATGACCTTTTTGGTTATTGCTCTTTTGGAGTATCTCTTTTTAACCCTTCACTTTGAACTTATGTGTGTCCTGAAATATAAAGTATGTCTCTTAGAGACAGTCTTCTTCATTCTTTTTTTTTAATCCATTTATCCATAATTGATAGGAGAATTTAAACCATTTACATTTAATTACTGATAGGTAAGGACTTCAGTCTGTTATGTTGTTTTCTGTTTTGTTGTTCCTTTGTCACTTTTATACTTTGTAATTTTATGATTTTTTTGTGGTATTTTACTTGGATTCCTTTCTCTTTATTTTGTGTATCTACTACAGGTTTTTTCTTGAAAACATCTTATAGTACTGATAATTTTAAGCTGATAATAATTTTAACTGAATACAAAAATTCTACACAGTAACTTCTTCCCCCATATTTTATGATACTGATGTCACAATTTACATGTTTTTGTATTGTGTATTCTGTAAAAAATTATTGTAGCCAGTCATTTTTAGTATTTTTCTTTAGCTTTTATACTAGAGTTAAGTAATTTATGCATCACCATTACAGTATTAAGAGTATTCTGAATTTGAGTGTATTCTTACTGTGACAGTTTTATACTGTCATGTGTTTTCATATTCTTAGCTAGCAAAAAGAGATGGTAAAGTAAGAAGAAAACAAATCCTACCATTTGCAACAACATGGATGGAGCTAGAGGGTATTATGCTCAGTGAAATAAGCCAAGCCGAAAAAGATAAGTACCAAATGATTTCACTCATATGTGGAATATAAGAACAAAGAAAAAAACTGAAGGAACAAAACAGCAGCAGACTCACAGAACCCAAGAACAGACTAATAGTTACCAAAGGGAAAGGGACTGGGGAGGATGGGTGGGAAGGGAGGGACAAGGGGGAAAAAGGGGCATTACAATTAGCAGATGTAATGCTGGGGGGCATGGGGAGGGCTGTACAACCCAGAGAGGACAAGTAGTGACTCTATAGCATCTCACTATGCTGATGGACAGTGACTGTAATGGGGTTGGTGAGGGGGACCTGATGAAGGGGTAGTTTAATCACCATAATATTGCACATATAACTGTAGATTAATGATACCAAAATAAACTATTAAAAAAAGAGAGAGATGGTAAAGCAGGTCTAGTGGTGATGAACTCCCTCAACTTTCATGTGTCTGGGAAATTTCTCTTTGCTTCATACCTGAAGCACAGCTTTACTGGGCATAGTAGTCTTGGTTGGCAGTTTTTTTTCTTTCAGCAGTTTGAATATATCATCTTGCTCTCCGCTGGCCTGCAGTGTTTCTGCTAAGAAGTCTACTTTTAGTCTTAAACGGTTTTCCTTGTTTGTGACAATTGGTTTTTTCTTGCTTTCAAAATTCTCTTTGCCTTTGACTTTTGTCAATCTGACTGTGCTGTCTTGGTGCGGCTCTATGTATGTATGATCTGTTTGAGGTTCTTTGGGCTTAATGGATCTGGATGTTCATTTCCTTCCCTAGATTTGGAGATTTTTCTGTCATTTCTTTAAATGAGCTTTCTGTTTGTCTTTCTGTGTTCCTCCTGGCACTCCGTTATGCATATATTCTTTTAATGATGTCCTATACTTAAATAGGCTTTCTTCACTTTTTTTCTTTTTGCTCCTCACTGGATAATTCCAAATAATGTGTCTTTAAGTTATCAGATTCTTTCTTCTACATGGTCAGGTCTAATGTTGAAGCTCTCTGATTTTTTTAACATCAGTCATGGTGTTCTTCAGCTCCAGAATCTTTTTTTTTTTCCTATGGTTTATAACTCTTTGTTGAACTTCTTATTTGTTCATATATTGTTTCCCTCATTTTGTGGAATTGTCTGTGTATGTTTTGGAGCTCACTGAACTTTCAATTATTTTGAATTCTTTCTAAGGCAGTTCATTGATCTCCGTTTCTTATGGTTGGTTATTGGTGCTTTATTTTGTTTCTTTGGTGGTGTCATGTTTCCTGATTATTTATGATCCTTGTGTCTTACATTGTTATCTGTGCATCTTTAAAAGTAAACTCCTAGTCTTACAGACTGGCTTCATCAGAGAAAGCCCTTTTCTAGTGGGGCCTGGCAGAGATTCTGGGTGGGGTTGCTGCTGGGGTCCATGGGCAGGCTGGTCTGGTCCCTGGGTCTGTGGGTGGGTGGCATACACCTGGGTCCATGGATGCTGGCCTGGCACCAGAGTCTACCTGGATGTGTCTGGAACCTGAATCTGTTGTACCCAGCCATGCACCAGGGTCTGCTGAGGCAGGCGTGCTGATGGGGGTCCACTGGAGCGGGCCTGGTGCTGGGTCTGAGGCATAGCGGGTGCTCACTTCACTGTCCTTTCCCATGTGGAGCATCTCCATGTTGCACTGTGTGAGCTTGCAGTACATGTAACATGGGTGATGTGGAACCGTCCTTCCTCTACCTTCAATGCATCTTATTTCTGTGCTATATCCAGGTGCTGTAGTCTCTAACCTGGATTCTTTAGCTTTTATGAAAATATTTTCAGGCATGGTTGGTTATTCATATTATGTTTCTGTGAGAATTCTTGTGCTGGAAATTCCTCTTCTGCCATCTTGCTGATGTCACTGTGTCAGTGGTTTTCATCTCTTCTGGAATTGCATGTTTCTCACCTCTTCCCGTACCCTTGATGCTCTCTCTCTTGACACTGTCTATTGCTCATCATTAGGCTAAAGAAATTGGAACAGTTAGATGATTTTGTTTTTCTAGAAATTCTTTTGAAATTGTTCAGAATTATCTTTGGGAAGAAAGTGATCATAATATCACTTGTGTATCTGATTTAAAAAAAAATAGTATAGTCCAAGTCTTCCCATGTTTAAAACATGTTTTCCTTATTCCTTTGTTTTCCATTCTAAAGGGGCATAGAAAACAATACAGAAGGAAATGCTGCATTATAGGGCAGTGAAGTTAAAATGTTAAAAGTTGTAAAGGTTAATACCAGTTAAATATTTAAGTCTAATTTGTTTAATCACATGTTTGTGAAAATTAGACCCTATCAGCTCTTGGAAGCATTTCAGAGTCTTCTGAATAATAGGGTTTACTATATTTACATGGCTTTATGGCAAGAGCTGAATTCATGTACTGTTTGGCTTTTTTTCCTATTAAGTCTTTTTATTATAAAGTATCTAACATATAAATGAATATTAAGACACACATGTTGAGTTTAGTAAATACTAAGGTGAATACCCATGGACCTACCACCTTGCTTATAATTATGGCCTATGTTCTCTTCCCCAAAAGCTTTTCCCTTTTTCCCCTCAAGAAGTAATTCCTTGTATTTTGTATTAATTGTTTTTTAAAATACTTTTTCTGTATGTCTTTGTCTCTCTCTAAACAAGGTATTTAATTTTTCCCATGGATCCTTCACTAATTTTCATGCAATCTTACAGCACCAAGAAATACTATATTTTGTAAGAGCAGATTGTCAGCATGTATTCTGCTCCTGGGAGTACGCAAATAAGTGCTGCTTATGCTCTCTCCATTAGGGCCAGAGGGGGCAGTAGGGTGACTTAATTGGGAAGGTTTTCGTGGTTAAAGGTGTTTGAAAATAGTAATTTGTGCCCAAATTGGTTATGAGAATCTGGAGTTTGTACATTCCTAAGCTCTGTATCCAGATAGACTCAAGATAATATAAATACCTATCTGCCCACACTTAACTTTCAGAAACTTAAGTTTTTGAAACAGCATGTATTTTAAAAATATATTTGAAAACGGCTTCATGCAGGAGAGCCTAGTGGAAGGGGGCACTGGGCTGAAAGAAGGTTGGCCTGACCTGGGTCCATTAGTGACCTGCTGTCCATGTAAGCGTGTAACGGTGGACCCGTCTCTCCTCTGTCTAAGAGAGTGACTTACAAAAGGATTATCCCCACATTCTTTTTTTTTTTTTTGCTATTATTAATGTACAATTACATGAGCAACATTGTGGTTACTAGACTCCCTCTATTATCAAGTCCCCACCACATACCCCATTGCAGTCACTGTCCATCAGTGTAGTAGGATGTTACAGAATCACCACTTGTCTTCTCTGTGTTGTACTGCCTTCCCTGTGTCCCCCCACCTCACCCCCCACTATATTATGTGTGTGAATCGTAATACCCCTTTTTCCCCCTTATCCCTCCCTTCCCACCCCTCTTCCCCAGTCCCTTTCCCTTTGGTAACTGTTAGTCCATTCTTGGGTTCTGTGAGTCTGCTGCTGTTTTGTTCCTTCAGTTTTTCCTTTCTTCTTATACTCCACAGATGAGTGAAATCATTTGGTACTTGTCTTTCTCCGCCTGGCTTATTTCACTGAGCATAATACCCTCTAGCTCCATCCATGTTGTTGCAAATGGAAGGATTTGGTTTCTTCTTATGGCTGAATAATATTCCATTGTCATCCCACATTCTTAATAGTATAATTGGCAGTTTTTAATAAACAAGTGCTGAAATATTTGAGAACATGATTTCCTAAAGGCCTTTAATTGTTATATAAAAGTTAAGCATTTTGCTTCTTGACTCATTTTCCTTTTGTTTCCTAGCAACACTTTACGAGTCACTCGTTCTGCTGCCCCCAGCACACTGGACAGCTCCAGCACTGCACCTGCTCAGCTGGGAAAGAAAAGCAAAGAATTTGAATTCTCCCATTTGCCTCTCAAGGTGGAGTTCCTGGAGTGTAGCGCCAAGGGTGGACGAGGGGATGGTGGCTCTGCTGACATCCAGGACTTGGAGAAATGGCTGGCTAAAATTGCCTGAGGGACAGATCCAGATCACAAGACATGAGTGTGTATGTGTGTGACTGACAGTTCTGGAAAAGGGTGTGGTAGCCTGGAGTTGGTAAGAAGGGGTACAAAATGTACTTAGAAACATTTCCTTATTCTGGAAACAAATTGTTGAAACCAGCTTATAATTTTATTTTTTTAAGTTCAGTTCTCTTACTGATTTTGAACTAGTGGCTTTTATTTGACTCGTGTGTCTTCCCTTTGTTAGAGTGTATATAACTTCCTTTAGTGTATGCTTGCTGTGGGGCCAGGTCTTGGTGACCATAACTAGAGAGGATGTTACCATGAGATCAGGGTTATCATCTGACAAGTTTTGCATCCTCTGCTTCTGTACTTTGGCCCTTTTTCCTAGGAACAAAGCTGTCTGTGTGTGGAACCAGTTGATTTCCAATTGCCCTTGATTGTGGGCAGTCTGTCATCTAGTCCTCTGTGAGTTCTCAGATTTGAGGTAGAGTCGCAGTATGGTCTCCCGACTGTGGAGACGGGCACAGAACAGCAAGGCTGTGTTGACTCTGGCTCTAGTGTCCATTAGCTCAGTGGCCTTGTTCACACTCCAGCCTTAAAGCACTTAGGCTTCAAAAACATGTCATGAACGTTTGGAGTCATTCACAGACGCCAGACCTATAAGTGCTAAATCCCCAAATGCCAAGGGTCTCATGTATTTTGTGGTTTTCCCTAGCTGGGCAGTATGTGGAGATTTAGAAGCTGTTCTGGTTTTTGTGGGTGGCTGAGGACTCCTGGGCTGTCTTCATGTGCTGGTTGATCAGCTCCTGTTTTGTACACTTAGAATGCCGTAAACAAATACAAAATGAAAAAAGTTCTCTAGATTTTTTAAGTGCATATTCACTGATGGTTAAAAGAAAAAGCCTTCTCAAAGTGTTGTTCTTTGCTATGATCTCAAATGCATTGCTTTTATAAATTATTAATACATTTCTTGGTAAATAAAATGTGTTTGGCTCAAAGCAATTAAATAGAATGGTATGATTACAAATGGGAGCATGTGTTAAGAATCAGTCCTGACTCCGTATTTCCAGGACCTAAAAAGATTGCAATGTACACAGGAATGAACACTTCTACCCTACTTCCCACCCTCCGGACAAGCCCCGCAAAGCTAAGGAGACACGGGTGGCCATGGTAAGTGAGAAGCTAGTCCCAGAACAGTGTGGTAAGAGCTGCAACAGGAGAGGCGCACGGTGCCCTGGGAGCGTGCAGCAGGGCTTCCTCGCCTTGAGGGGTCAGGGAGAGTCAAAGAATAAAAGCATGGAGCTGATGAGTCCCAGTGAGTATGGCCCGTGTACCCTGCAGACCACGCCTGAAGGCACCCCTTGCTGTGGGTCACGCCCGCTGAGTGAGTACTCCAGCCCTGCCCCCAGGCCCTGAATTATACACCTTGATGCTGGTATAACAAGTAAACGCGACCTGAAATGGGAAGACGTTAGGCCTTGACCCTGGCAGAGTTCCTTAAAAGCCTCACTGCTGCTAGTGTTCTCACTGCACTTGGGACTTCGTTCTTGCCCTTTCCTTATTAGCCAGTAGTAATCCCAGGAGGTAGGTGAGAACAGTGAACCAGAAATGAAAAAGGTGTGATGAATGTGACATGTTCACAACATCATAGTAGGTGCTCACGTTTATGAAAACCAATGGCTTGATGCTTCTGTAGGAAGCAGGTGTTCTCTCAGTCTTTTTCATTGTTTTGCATAATAAAGTTTTACTTTATTGAAGGAAACAATACAGCTAACAAGTGAGTGAAGGGAGCAAGGTTGAATTTTATTCAGGGCCTAAAGGTGGTCTTCTGAAAAGGGAAGTTGTCTCAAGCAGCTTGGGTGTTCATGGGCCATAATTGTCTGATACTCGTTAAACAGCTGACCTGAGGACCTTGCTTCTAAACATTTAATTCAGTGGCAGATCTGGTGTGGTCTTAGGGATTTGCGTGCCGAGCAAGGCCATTACCAGGCATGCAGGGCTCCTAACATCCAAAGTGACCTGACCTGCAGTATCGTGTGTGCGTTAGTGTGTTTTAGTATGTCGGTCCTTGGGCCACAGCCCTGTTTAGGCCTTCTAACAGGGTGAAGTAAGCAAGCAGGTCACAGGGTGCTGTCATCCTGCTTCCTACTCCTTACTGCCCTCCTGGTCTTGTAGGTTTGGGCCGGGGTGAGGTCATGGTGTCTAGTCCTTGGGAGCTGGGGATTTTGAGGGGAGGTCAGATGTATGCTATCCTCTCATGGCCCTGAAGCCATTCAGCCAAACTAGGCCCATTTCTTCATGAGATGGGGGCAGGTGTGGCCAGAGTGGAAAGAGGGATGTTTGGTCATGCGGAATGGCAGACAAGGCCTGACTATGTCAAAGAAAAGAGTGTGGCTTCAAACACTTCCTCCTTGTGTTTATGGCAGTATCCGGGCTACTGGATATTATGGGCACTGAGCTGCTCCCAGGGCAGCTGCACCCTGATGCAAAATGACCCTGTTGTTTGTTGAGGGAGAGGTGAGGTGCCGCTGCGGAAGGGAGCTGCAGTGGTAAGTCCCGGGCACTCCGTTGGTGAATATGCCCGCTTCTGCCGAGGACTCTTCCACGGGGGCGAGGCACCGGCCACACTGCTCTTTGTTCTAACTCTTCTTTCAGGCCCTTTCCCAAGGGTTCCGGGCCCTTGGTAGCCCCTCCAGGGTCAGGCGCCTGCCAGTTTGCTGGGGTCTCCTGGTTCCTGACCAAGAACAGCTGCTGCTGGGGGCGACTCTCTGGAGTGTGCCACTTTTCCCACGGCCTCTGTCTCAGCGCTGCCTGAGAGCCCCGTGGTCCTGGTAGGTGTGAGGCACTCGGCCATTGTTGACTTGAGATCATTTCGATTCAATTGAAATATGATCTTTTAAAAATATTGGAGGTCAGCACAGGATTATCAAAGCTCGTTTCTCTGCTCTTGATCACTGGATGGCAAGGCAGCTACAGTGCTAAGGAGAGCCCCTCTAGCAGCGTCCAGGATGCTGGGCGGGGCACTTCAGGCAGGACCGTCACCGCAACCGTGACCTTCGCCCTGACCCGCCAGCGCGCTTCATCTCGCAAGGCGCGGGGCTGCGGGCAGTTGCGTAAGCGCTGCCCTCAGATTACTCACTCGCTTCGCCGCGGGGCGGCCTGGTGCCTTGAATACCGCAACTTGGGGAGTGACTCTCTGTCTCGGAACAGCTTTCCTCGGGCGCTGGTCTGACCCTTGCAAGCACGTACACTTTGGTTCTCAGGCTTCTTCTGGCCCTTGACATCCCATCCCTCCTTTACCTCTTACCTGGCAGTCCGAAAATTTAGACTTAATGGACAGGGATATCTATTTTCTGCCCCTTCTTGAGGTAGCAGATTGGAGGGTGTTCCAGAAACTTTAGAATCTAAAGGAGAAAGATGATGAGTATAGTTGAATGTGAAGAATAAGACCTGGCGGACTGGGCTTGTCCCACAGCCCCAGGACTCTCAGCATTCAGACAGGACATTTGTGTCCTCTTTGCATCGGTCCCAGGACTCTCCTGGCCTTCAGGGCATTTCTTAGTCTGGAGTTGACTGTGACTTGTGGGTGCCTCGCAGCGATGCCCTAATTGGTGTGGGGTGAAGTTGGAGGTGGTAGGTGGCAGCTTGGGGTCACCTAAAAGGTGATTGTGGGTCACCTTAAATTCTTGCCTTTAAATGGCTCTCTGGAAATCATCAGAAGGAAGAGAGTCCCTGCACCCACCCTTCCTTCAGCCTTGGCCAGTGGAGAGCAGGGATGACAGAAGATGCACATCTGAGTCTCACTCCTGCTTGGAGTGTCCCTTTCCATCAGCCTTTAGGCAGAAATACAGAAATGAGTGTGGATTTAATCTCAGTGTGTTCTCCCTTTCCGCCTTCAGAGTTGGTGGAGAGCCCAGGTGAGGGGGAGGAAGCAGCCGAGGGCTTTGGGTAGTGGACGTGCACCCAGCCACGGAGGGGAGGCCCTTTGTGGAGCACGCACTTGAAGAAGTCTGTTTGTGCACCCCCACCCCTGATACATGACTGCAGCATTTAGAGACATGCGACAAGAGGCTTCATGTTCAGAATTAGGACAGTTTATTGTTTGATCAACATGCTGAGTCTTCCACATTTTACACAGTTTTATGTAAAGTCAGTGTGGTCATTTATGCCTGTGAGCCAGTGAAAGATGGAAACCCCGCCCTCAGTACTCCTCATGGCCAGTCACTTTCATGGGGATGGGTGAGGGAGCTGGAGAGGAGTCGACACCACGTGGTACAGGCCTGGACGGATGGCAGCGGCCGTGGAGGGAAGCATCCAAACCCCACTGCGAGGATAAACCTGCCCTGCCAGGAGCGCCAGCTGCACGGGTCTGGCATTGAGAGCCAACAGTTTATTTCAAACAAATTCAAAGGGCACCCTGGCTTGTGGGTGCTCAAGGCAATCAGAGTGGACTTCAGGACTGGCCCTTCTTAAAATGGAGGAACCTGAAATGTACGTGGACCCTTCCCGGCTCACTCAGATACTCCAGGCAGAGCCTTATATCGTAACCAGAGCAAAGATGTCTTTCTGTGCAAGGGCGTGGTCACGACGGTACACACAGGTCGGTGGTGGGAGGAGAAGGGAAACCCCTACGTTCTGACTGCTGCCGACTTGCTGGGTGATCACAAGCAAGTCTCCCTTCTCTGTCTTGGGTTTTCTGCCTCACATTGCTACGTCAGGTGACAGTGCCTCGCGTTCTTGGGGGAGAGGTAGTTCGGAAACCAACCCACATACGGCTGTGCTTGGTTGATGCATGCAGACATGCTGCCGTTCAGCTGCCCATCACATGGCTTGGACAGGACTCAGTCCTTGGCTACCTGTTCTCACATCCTGACAGCCTCACCTGCCTTCTGCTGTGTGAAGGACTGTAGCTGCTCTGCCTGCGGGACACCGAAGCCAGCGGTGCCATTATTGTCACACCTGGTACCTGAGGACAGGGCCCCCCAGCACTGGCTGGCCACCAGGAAGATGGCGACATGGCACTGAGGATGCGCCTGTACCCTCAGCTCCTACCACTCGAATCCTCCTCTGCTACCTGAGACCTTGAACCGATCTGGCTCCTGCTCCCGGACCTGGGGCCGTCACAGACTACTGGAGGGTGCGGATGGGTGAGTGCTGGCAGGGAGGCTCGGCACAGCAGCTTGCAGCTAGTCACCCAGTGTGCCGACCTTGGGCCGCACAGCCACAGCTCCAGCCCTTGAGATGCTCATGCCACCCTCATTCCGGCATGTGTGTGCATTTATGAGTATGCTACCTGCCTTTTCCATCTTATCTTCCATTTCTCTGATGCCTGGCAACAGGAGCTTTACTGACAGCTTTTCTTTGAGATTCCTAAGGGGAAAAAGAGGGCCTAAAACTGATGCTACTGCTCATCTCCCAGGTCAGGGCTGATCCTGGGTGAGTGGGGCTGAACTACTGGCTAAATCAACATCATTTCCGAAACAGGATTCTCTACATTGCCTTGTGCTAGCCTATCTGGGTTCAGCAAAAGTGTAACACTCTCACTGGGGATACTGAGGCGATTTCATGACCTCTTCAAAAGAACCTCATCATTTTACTATTGAACCTTAACTCTGAGTCAAGATCCTTTCTACTTCACGGTTACAGGGGTGGCACCCGCTCAGAATGAGTGCCAAGGAACCAATGCACTGCAAGAGGTGTGGCTGTCCGAGCAGGCCCCAAGGAAACGGAGGAAATGAGGCCTCAGGAAAGGAGGCCATGAGATGGCATGGCACCGCCAGAGGGGAAGATGAGAGGAGGTAACTGTCCTTACGTCAGAGGCCCAAGGGGCTGGGAGAGCCAGGGCTTGTGGGAGGATGTTGTCTACGTGCTGGGAAAGGCCGGACTCACCAAGGCAAACGGTATCTACTGTGTCTCTTAGGCCGTGATGGCAAACTAAAGTTCATGGTGTCTTGGATTTGTGTTCACGTGGACAGGGAACTGAATTTCTACTTGTTTTTATAGGAATGTTTTTGAGAAAAGCTTGTCAGTACCAAGAAAATTAAAATCCACCATACATTCACTCACAGAGACCCAATGCAGATCTCTGCAATGGGGCTGCCCCAGGGGCCACGAGCAGTGGCCCCCACTGCCAGCCACACCAGGTGCTGTACCACGGACTCCTAGAGATTCTCATGAGGTAAGTAAGCACTCTTCCAATGAGCCCCACTTGGGCATGCATACCCGTGCATATAAGTACATAGAGATATGGTGCACATACTCCTGTGGGCTCTTTCTGCCGGTAGTTTAACACATCTATGCATTATTTTGTTGATGGCAAGACAATCACAAGTTTTTTGACAATATTATTTCTTATTTCAACACATTGCATCTGAATGTACTTTTGAATTTCCAGAACTGTTACCACAATGCAAGTTCCAACTTGAGAGCAGAAAAAATGAGAATATACATTGAGCACATGTGTCTCTGAGAATGTGTGTATGGAAGGTGTACACACAAGTCTGTATATAACTATGTACACACATATCAAAACTAAACACGTGACATTGGAATTAGGCTCATACGTCGGTCTCCGCCATCTGGAAGAGGAGTTCAGTGGGAATCCTGCTTGCTTTTTCTTCACCTAAGGATAAATTCCTCTCTAAAGAGTGGCTCTGACACACAGCGTCCTTAGCTGGGTGTGTGTGACAGGCCCACTGGACATACACAGTCCTGCCAGGTTCTGCTGTACTTCCTGGCTGCCATTTTGGACAAAATTCTGAGAAGTCCCAAAATTCATTGCAGTAACGTGTTGGAGCCCTGCTGTGTGGAGAACTTAGGTCTACCACCCAGACGGCCATTTAGTGCACCTGCGCATGCCCAACAGCGGCCTGGAGGAAGGGCTGACGCCAGCTTAGAGGGCGGGCCTTGCGGGTTTGGGCAGAGCTGCTGCCCACCATCTGGCTTCGTGCAGGCTCAACGCTGGTGAGTTTGGGTCTATTTGGAATGCTGGCCAAGTGGACTATAGTAAGAAGAGAGAATTCTTTTCAGAGATTTTACAGGTCTTGAGGACTAAGCCTTCTCAGAAATGAGTCAAAAATGGCAAGAATGTCTCTGGCCAGCTTTCCGGAGGCCCCAGCTCAGCCTTACCCTCAGGAGCCAGAGCAGTGCTACAATATCCACAAAAGGGTCTGTGCAGAGATTTCAGCTGCACTGGGCCGGAGGGGCAAGGACACATCACGGAATCAGCCTCTCCCGAACAGCCCTCAGTATTAGTGACTGGGGATCAGAGCACACGTGTCTCCGAAGGGCCGGTGCTGCAGACAGTACCATGGGATGCAGGCTCCAGCTTCCCTGACATCCCAGGAGGAGGGCTTCACGGTACACTGAGTTTCTTTCTGACCTTAGATTCAACCCAGATATTTGTGCTAATCTCTGGGTGAGTTGCTTAAAACATTTCAGAACCATGCATGGTGCCCACCCAAGTGTATAAACCACACACACAGCCCCCAGGTGCTAGTGGCATGCTGCCCTTCCCTTGACGGCCTCCTGCTCTGCCAGTCACTAGACAACAGTGCCCGCAGCAAGTGCCCCCAGAGCTCCTCAGGGAGGGAAAAGGACAGGAAGAAATGCCAACGGGGCCTGCTGCTGGGCTCCCTGCAGCCTACAAGGCCTTGATTTCAGCTCAGGGCCACGGCAATGTCCAGCTCTGGCCACAGAAAAAGGGCAGAGTCGGAGCTGCCTCTTCAGAGGCTGCTGTATTTCAGTCATGTCTGATTTAGCCAGGGGGAGCCCAGTGGGTGGGGCCTGGCGGTTCTCGGCCAGAGGGACCAGGCTCGGAACCTAATGAAGTTGACCAGTGAACTGTTTTAATTTACTGGGCCTGGGGTGGGAGGACAGCAGAGGTGATGAACAGACCAAAGAGGACAGGAAGGAGGAGGTGTGTGGAAACGGTTCTCTATAAGTTTACAAATATACAAAAACAAAAAGCACATCTTTCAAATAAAAATGACTACATTTTTATCTGGCAAAAAGTTGTATACACATGATTTAAATTTTTTTTAATTTTAACAGTTTTTGGCAATCTTAATAAAGTACAATATATTACAACCAAACCAAAAAATAGTTGTTTAAGTAACAGCTGTTAAGAGTGACGTGATCCCTGATGCCCAGCCTCCCTCCCCACCCCACCCCACTGCTAGAGACCGAGAGAAAAGGGAACTCCTCCCATCTGGATAAGCTCGTGTCCCACCCCCCTTAGGAAGCTAACCAATAGGAAGCAACACAACAAGCGAGTAGTGTCAAAGGAAGCCGGCAGGTCAGGCTGCATTAGCAGGAGCAGCCGCCCTCGCTGGCCGGGGGCTCCTGGGGTTTGTCCAGCTTGATGTCAATCACTGCAGGGGGCTGGGCTAAGGAAGATGACTCTCAGGGACAAACTGCCACCCCCGCTCACACCCCTCTGCACCCCTCAGCGGCCCTAGGCAGCCCCTCTGTCTCCACAAACACCCAGGGACCCAGTCCTTTGGCCTGAAGGGAGGATGCAGGGTCACCAGCTCCTGCCCCTCCTCTTCCTCCCAAATCCTCGGATATCCCCTCACCCCTGTGCACCTAAAGCAAATCTTGTCCTGGCCTGTGGGACGACCATCTAAATGTAGGTGGGACACACCTTTTTTCAGAGGCTTTCCTGGTGTCCAGTACCCCACCTGTTACCTGTCAGCCCTGCCACCCCCCAAAGTGCCTGGGAGGCAGGCAGCCCGCTGGGCTGGCACGGATCGCACCTCTCAGAGCACAGGGCGCCGTGGGCCTCGCTCTCGTCAGCTGTGGCGACACCGACCCCTCAAGCTCTAGTCGGGTGTGTCAGACCCCGAGAATGCCCTGTGAGGAGCCCCCTCTGGCCCTTGCCCTGGTGCCCCGGGGACTGGGTGGGAGAACCACTGATCAGAACCATCAGAGGAGTGGGTTCAGAATGCTCCTCTTTCCTCACCAGCCTGAAACCCCCACCGTCACACCAGGCCTTATCACAGCCAAGGACCAGGCCCTCAGATGGGCGCGGAATGGCCCCTGGGCAGGGCTGGGCGGCTGTGGGCGAGCAGGGGGGCAGAAGCGTGGGAGGGATAAGCAGCCCCACTATGGGACCTGCTGCTGGCACCCCAGGGGCGTTTTTGTGGCCCTACTTAAGGACTACGGGAGAGATTCTTTCAGCTTTAAGGACTATAAAATAGCCATCTTCTCCTAAGATCACATTTTCTCTCCTTGCCACCTAGCCACGGCATGTATTTTAAGTATGACTTTATCTCTGACTTTTCCTACCTTTATTTTCCCTACACCCCGATTTTCTTATGTGTGCACGTACATATATAATGTACATTTTAATTTTGTGTGTATGTATACATAGATATAAACACATGTAACATGGCAGAGTATAAATAAGTAAAGAGATAATAAACAACTGGCTTCCCTTCCATTGGGCAAACCAGATTACCTCTCTAAACCTCAACTTTGGGTTCTGGGTGTTGCCTGAGGTTCGGGGTGGCCAGCATTGGGGACGGGCAGGGAAGCAAGACTGGGACGGGGTAACTGGTGGAGGAAGGGGGCTGTCTCGGGACCTGCGGGTGCACCATGTTCTGAGGGCACAGAAGCCTCCCCTGCTCTGGAAAGTCTGCCTGTACCCAGGACACAAGGTAGCAGAGAAGGGCAGAGCTACCACTTCTCACTTCCGTCCTCTACCATCACTCTGCACAGGCCCCTCTGGTATCCTCACACTGTTCTAGAAAAAGCAGCTTAGATGGTTCAAGCTGGACAGGGTCTTGAGGACTCTGGAGTTCAGCCTTGTCCCTGTAGGGAAGAGGCTACACGCCATACGCATCAGCTGGGAAGGTTGGGCCAGAGACCAGGCCAGTGTTCATCCACTGATCTAAAGTACTAAGTGGAGAAATCAATGCATAAGTGGTCTCCAGCAAACTCACTCATCAATGGAAAAGGATACTCCCTTCTTTGCTTTTCTCCTGGACATTCTCCATTCCAGGCAGAGCCGACGCCACACGTCGGAAGAGCTGGAGAGAGGGGAAGATGAGGTATGAGCCCCTGTGCATCCCTCCCCTCCCGTGTCTCCAGGCTCGCCTCTTCTCATCCTGTCCATCCTGCTGCCTGTGCCCTGGACACAGGAACTGCACTTAACTTCTCTCCACAACGTGCAGCGCTTTGCACAGAGTCGGGCCCTGGCAGGCCTTTCACCCAGGCTGGCCACAGGGTCATGAGGGGCTGAACACAGGTCATGGTGACCGAAAGACACCTACCCCAAGGCAGAAAACGAACTAGGCCCTGGGAGATAAGCCCTTAAGTGGGCTTCTGTCCCAGTGCCCACGTGGGGGCCAGGCATGGGGAACCAACTTTCAGCCTGCCCTTGAGACAAATGGCTCCTCAGGGAGCGCTGTGAGTCCCGCCTTGAGGCACCTGGGTGCTGGGAGCTGGGCTGCGGTGGCAGTGGAGAGACGGACCCTTCTGGGAGAACACGGACACAGGAGCGTGAATGTGACATGGTGGGTTTGTTCGCGTGTGCGTGTAGGTGTGTTGTGTATGCTGTCTGTAGAGGTGTGTGTGGGGCTGTAGATGTGTGGTACCTGTGGGTGGGAATCTGTAAGTGGGGGGGGGATGTGAGTGTGGTGCACAGGTGGGGTTTGTGTGTGTGTAAGTGTACAAGTGTGCATGGGGAGAACTTTGTGTCTGTGTGCGTGTGCACGCACCAGGGTGCCAGGTGGAGCGCCGGCACACACGGAACCTAGGAGGCTGACACCGAGCACAACAGCGACCCCCCTCCCCACAAAACTGACTGCAGGCACTCGGTGGGCTCTGGGCTCGCAGCTCCCCCACCGCGTGAGCTCCCGGAGACCCATGAGTCTAACTCATGGTCTCAGCCCTGTGGGGAAACCGCACTGTGTGAGCCTCTGAGTGGTGAAGTCGCTGTGGGCCGCACGCAGAGGGGCTCCGGGGCGGGGCAGGCGCAAGTGGGCTGGGCCACTCCTGAGCTTCCCTTTGTGGCCTCGCCGGGCAGCCCTGCTCGGCCTGTCTGTCCAACAGTCACAGTCTCTGCCAGTGACCAAACCACAGGTTAGACGGGAGCTCTGGGGGTTGCATGTGGGTCTCTGAGAGCAGAAATGATCACGTTTGGATTCCCGGAGTCTGCCCTGCACAGACTCCTCTGAACCACACCCAGTTTGAAATGACTGCCCTTAGCTCCTGCTCGGACTATCGTCTGGCTTCCAGAGCTTTCTAGAAAGGGGGCCATCAGCATGTCCCTGCCCCTGCCCTCTGAGGCAGAGGCTACCCGTTCTGTGAGCTGCCGCCCTTTGCTTCCCCGCCCTCCAGGGCTTCCCATCAGGGCTGCACAGAGCCGCAGCCCACTGTCTCCCGCATGGCTCCCTCCCCAAGGAGACACCATGGCGGCCTCAGCGTCACAGCAGACGAGGCTGGGAAGGGGGTGGGGGTGAACAGAGCCTTCTGAGGGCACTCAGCAGGACGGGGCACTGAGCCCTGGGAGCTGGGGACCTCCTGTTCTGTGTCTCCTGCTCCTCTGCAACCCTCCCACTGCCAAGGACACTGCTCCCGGGGACTGAACCAGCCCTGCGTCCAGGCCAGCTGCTGCACAGCTGGTCTAGCGCTCCAGGGCACTGCGGCGGTGGGGGGGCAAAGGTGGCACCCAGTCAAGCCACGGTTCCCTCCCCATGCCACAGGCACCTCTGCTCACACCGTCACCCTCACCTGAGACTTTCTCCCTCCTTGTCACCTCTCTAAGTCCTCCGTTCCTTGAAGGCAGGGGTTCCTAACCTTTTTTTTGAGCCAGAGACCTCTTTGGCACTCTGGGGAAGCCTACAGACTCCTTTTAAGTGTGTGAAATCAACCACATAAGAGTATAAAGGAAACCATTTAGCATTGAAATACACTTCTAAAATCTTTACAGATACAAACTAGTGATGGGCATGCTAACAGCAAGAGCTGGCAGCAGGTCCAAGAACCACTGTGATCCCGAAGTAGGGAGGCACGTAAAGGATAAGATGCGCCCAGCAGCACGCTACGAGCTCTATCGTGATAAGGCTACAAGCACCACTGCTATCATGGAGTCTTGCGCTACAGTTCGTCGTTGACGGAAATGCTAAACATAGTTAGAGGTTAGTGAAGATAGAGGTGTGGTTTTCTCCAAGCCCAGTCCGCTGGTCGGCTGACTCCTGTCTACGGTCTCCTGGGGGTCTGCAGCCCCAGCAGAAGCACCGGTTCTGAGGCTCAGTCCTAACTAGCACCTCCTCGGCTCCTCTGACGATTCCGATTCACCAGGCCTCTCCCTCCTTTGAGCTCCACCCGCAGTGTGGGTGGGCTCTTTTCTCTAAGCCCACCTGGACCTCCACAGCCCTGAGTGGTTGCAAGCACAATGCATGAACCCCAAAACGCTGACTGAACTGAATCTCCTGCACCCCCGTCCAAGCGAGGTGAGATGCTAAGGACATGCTGCTTTTCTCAGTCTCCTGCACGCCGGCGGCTGGACACTCACAGCGTGCTGCATGGGCCCCAGACTGGCCGCCGCATGCCGGCAAGTGAAGACGGGGTCTGGACACCCCCTGGGTGGGTGCTCTTTTCCTCTTGCAAGCTTTGCCAGCCCTGCTGCTCGCTCCCCATGAGGTGGGCGTATGGGCGCTCTGGCCGGCCGCCCCGACCAGTCACTAGCCCCTTGGGCCTACCTGCTTCACGTTGTAACCAGTCTTTGCGCTGGTCTCGATGAACATGACGCTCAGCTCTTTTGCACGCTGCTCCCCCTCCTCGATGGTTATCTGCCTGCAAATGAGGGGAGGAGAAGGTCAGCCCCTGGGAGAGGCTGAGGGCGCAGCCTGAGAGGAGGGCCTGCGCAGTAGGACCAGGGCGCTGACCAGGCCCTCCGTCAGCTCTGAGGGCACTGCGGTCTTGGGGCTCTCCCTCCAGGACGAAGGGGGCGCAGGAGCAGAGCAGGGCACCAGCCCCTCTCCCTATTCCTTCCATGGTGTCCTCCAGCGTAGGGGCAGGCTGGGCAGCAGGCCGGGTGGGGTTGTCGCCGACCTGCCTTTCCCAGGGGGCACCGCTGTCGGAGCCCGTAGGGCAGTGAAGTGCTTTGGGCCACATGCAGCTTCTCTGGGTGGCACTTCAATCCCACTTCCCAAATGAAGGCACTGAGGTTAAAAGGGACTGCCAAAGGCCACAGGGCTACTTTGTGAAGGAGGTGGGCTGTGAGCCCCTTTTCCTCACTTCCAGGTCAGGATTCTAATAAAGCAGACTCTAATTCACAGCATTCCTGAAATGCCGGGGTATGTTTCAGGAGCACCGCAGCCCACGGCCTGTTGCTCTATCCGACCAAGGCAGGTATCACGAGGTCGACGGACAAACGCGGCCCCCAAGTCAGCCCATTGCACTGGAGGCAGCCATGAAACGGCCTCTTCAGAGAAAAGCGCCCCTTCCCCCAACCCAGACACAACACACAGGAAGACCTGCATGTTCACCCTCGGGAACCAGGACCCTCACACCCACACCCACACGGGGGCAGTCAGGTCACTGTGGCAGGGACACAAAGGATGAGCAGAAGCCGGAGGGAGCCGGTGAGAGCCGGTGAGACTGCTCTCTCTTCCCCGGACCAGGTGCATGGGGTGCCAGGCAGACCGGCAGGGGAAGAGGGCAGCAGAGATGGGACACCCAGGAGCAGGTGTCTACCACAGGCTCTCAAGGCCTCCAGTGCCCCATGGGGCCTTTCCCAGATGCATGGGGACAGGTCAGAAGCAGGCACAGCACGCAGGCATCCCAGACACCTTGTCCAGGAGGAACTGCAGAGTGGAGGGTGGGCAGCCTGCCAGGGGCCTGCACCTCCGTGCCCAGGCACCTACCTCTTGTCGGCCAGGTCTGTCTTGTTGCCCACCAGCATGATGATGACATCACTGCCCCTCTCTGTCCTGACGTCATCAATCCACTTAGAGGTCTGTTGGAAGGAGTTGAGATCTGGACACGGCAAGTGGGGATAAAACTGGGAGTGAGAGCAGCCCCCGGTGGGAGAGGGGAAAGGTGGGCAGGGGTGTGAGCCCAGGAACAGGAGGGAGGGGAGTGTGCACCCTCAGACCCCAGGCCACACAGACCAGTGGGTTTGTGGGGCTGCTATGCTGGAAAGCCCCTCGGATGGCTGAGCCGCCCCCTGGGGGAGAGGAGGTATGCCGCTGGAAGGTCACTGTGCCGTGACTCGCTGCATGGACCGCCTGAGAGTCAGACCTGAGCCGGGGCTAGAGCAGAGTGAGGAATGGGTGCGCTGGACACTGGACTTGGCTGGGACTGGGAACAGTGTGGGGCACAGCAGCTGGCAGGCCTGACCACCAAGGGGAGCTTGGGGGGTGCTTGGGAAAGGCCAGAGGAGTTTCTGAAGAGAATCCTTAGGCTCTGCAAGTAAGAGGAAGGGGGAGGAGGCCCCAGGAGCAGACAAAAGCCAGGAGAGGCAAGGCCATTTGGGGGCAGCTCCTTCCTCAGTCAGGAGACAACACAGACCTCAGACCTCACAGAGGAGTGGTCACAGGGCAACACCCACCACTCAGCCACCCGCATGCGGAGGCAGCCTGTGTCGGGAAGCCTGTTCCCTGCGGCCTGATCTCCCTGATGCCTGGCATCAGGCTGCACAGGCACCGGCCCTCCGGGGGCCCGGCTCTCGCCTGAACTCGGGTGTGCAGGGAACCTGCTGCCAGGAAGGGGCTGGCAAAGAAGGAGCGGGCAGAGCCCGGGACAGCAGGCTGGAGGCAGCTGGGGCACGCGTGCTCCCCACGAGCATGGCTTCAGCACTGTGGACAGCGCCTGGGCTTGTCCTCCCGCCACAGATGAGACAGCAGCCTGAGCCGGACCAGGCATGTTCCACTATACCTGCCTCACCCCCGGCCGCGCGAGCCTCCCTCGGGGTTGTGCGGGCACCCTCACGAACAGCTGCTTTAGCCAGAAGAGCCACAGTGTGTGAGAAGTGCTGCCCACCATGGCTCTCCCAGACCCAGCTGCTCTCCCCGCCCAGGGGCCCTGTGAGGCGCTGGGATACCACTGACAAAACCTGGTCAAGGTTGGCCCAGAGACCGGTGTCTTCCCCCATCCTGATACACACACGCACACCAACACAGAAGTCACTCCACAGGGGTCTTTCTGGCAGCCAGGGTCAGCCTCAGGGGCACATGCAGACCCCGTTTGAGCAGGGCTGACCAGCTCCAGCACACTCATGCCTGTGGCAGGAGGGTGAAAACCACACTGGTGTTAAAAGGCAACTCGTTCCCTGCAGCCAAGCACCTGCCTTCCACATTCAGAGGGGATGCACACGCACGTGCACACATGTGCATACACCCCCCACACACACACACACATACACACACACACAGGCGGCAGCCTGACCGGGGCCCGTCAGCACCCTCCCTCCGGCTCGAGGACCCACACTCACTTGTGATGTCGTACACCACCACGGCTACTGTGGAGTCCCTGATGTAGCTGGGGATCAGGCTGCGGAACCTCTCCTGGCCAGCTGTGTCCCAGAGCTGCAGTCGCACCTGTTGCAGAGAGGGCAGGGCTGGGCGGAGGCCCTCACGGCGGGGGAGGTCCTGGCTCGGCAGTGCTGGCACTGCCCGCCCTCTCCCTGCTGCCCCGCCTGGGCTCCCTCGGGCTGCCCTGCTAAGGGCCCGGGGTGATAAGCCCACAGGAGCTCTCCCTTTCCTCCTGGCTCTAAGTCAGGCACTTACCGTACGATCCTCCAAGTACATGGTTTTTGACAAGAAGTCAATCCCAATGGTTGCCTGTTAAAGAAAAGCACAGAGAGGTTAAAACTGAAAGGTCTCAGACAAAGGGGCAAACGCTTGGTGATAGGCAGTGACAGCCAGCGAAAGAGGGACATGCATGCCCCGCCTAAGGTGAGGCCTGCTCTGCTGTCCTGCCTCCCTTGTCCCTCCCAGAGCAAGTCCGAGTGAAGTAAGGATGAGGATAGGGCTTGGGGAGTGTTACAAGGGCGCTCTGGGAGGGGGATGAGGGAGCTGGGGGAGGAGGCTTCCCCAGGAAAGCACATCTCCTGCTTTCCCCAGGTGGGGACCCTGCAGAGCAGGTGCTGGGGTCTCCCTGCCTGAGCCTGCTCGCCCTACCCGCCTCCCTCCATCGCACCCTAGAGGCTCCCAAGGCCCCTCCCCTCAGGCCGGGGCTTCAGCACTGCCCCAGGCGGGGTGGGGGGGGGGGGCGGCACAGGGGGCAGGGAGCACGGCTTCCCCAGGGGCCACCCAGAGGGCATCTTGCTGGGAAAATCCACTGGTTCTTTTCTGAAACCAGCACATTGGCAGCCAACTGTTCCCAATGCCCCTGTGCCATGCCTGTGCCCCTTGTCCTGGTATGAGGGAGGATGCAGTCAGCCTTGTGACCAGATGGCCAGGACCCTGCCACGCACTTGCTGTGTGGCCTTGGACGGGCCACCCAACTTCCCTGGGTCTGTGAGAGCAGCTACGATGCTGTGTGTGAGATGATGTCCCTGCAACATGACTAATAATAATGAGGACTCGGACACAGCCTGAATGTCCAGCATGCGCTGTACACAGTGTGGTGCAGCCATGCGGTCAGAATCTTTGGTGGCCATTAAAGATCATGTTCTCCAAAAATATTTAAGGGCTTGGGGAATGGCCATCAAGTGAACGAAAGCAAGCCATCACGTATAGTGCGATCCCAGCTTGGTCACTGAAGTAGACATGGAAGTACTTTTCATATTTCCCTAGACACAGAAGCAAAGGCCTTAACAGTGCCAGTGGCTGAGCAGTGACATTAGGGGTGATTTTTTTGCTTCCTTTACCATACTCTTTATAAATTTTCTACGTTTTCTACAATGATCATATAATAGTTCTAGAAGCAGAAATAACGTATTTTGAGACAAAAATAAAGTCTAAAAGATAAGCTTAACTGTATGGAAAATTGTGCTGTGACTTCTGACTACAAAACCCACAACTAAGGGTAGCCCACAGAGACAGAAAAGCCCACGTCTGCAGGCTCCCCAGGCACACTGAAAGCATGTGCACATGTATTTACATCACCGACTTATCTACAAAGGAGTTAAAGTGTCTGCGTCCTTCCAGAAGCTTGCTTGCAGACATGGAGCGTCAAGGCATCGTGTGATTCTAGAATATGGGTCCTGGGCGAACAAGGCCTGAAGACATGATCCAACCCCTTACTTTGGAGACGAAAAAATGAAACAGGGAAGTTAAAGGATATGCCTCATGTGACTTCCCCGATCAGCAGCAGAGGTGGGAGATCAGGGCTAGAATCCTGGCATCGCTTGCGCTCTCTCCACGCCAGCTTTCACACACCTTTCCTGCATGGTGTAGCCATGGGGAACAAGTCTGGGACTGACAAGTGGCTTTTGGACCCAGCCTCGTTCCTTAATAGTCATATAACATGCACTGATTGGTGTATGTCAGAGCGACAACCCTTGTCTTCAACACCCTTAAGGAGAAATGTGTAGAACAGGTGGAAATCTCTCAGCTCATCAGTATTCAATGGGCTTCCAGGGACCACCCAGCTCACTCTGTAATGGGATCCTCGAGTTAAAAGCCAGGCGCGTGAGCTCAGGATTGGTGGCAGGAATTGCTGGCTATCTCCCAGCCTGTAGTCTCCATTTCTACAGTAAGAGGACTCCAGATGTGTAGACTGGCTCATGACTGCCCCCAATGAAGATTTTATTTCCCACATTCCTCTGGGGCTACGTGGCTAAATTCTGGTCATTGGAAGGTAAAGGTGATGGATGCATCTTCTGGGACAGATCTTTCATGGGGCGGAAGGGAGAGAGGCTCACAGCTGCCCCCTGTCCCTTTCCTGCTTCTGGGAATGTAGAGAGGAGGCGGTGAGGCAGGGGCCCTTCCAGATGAAAGTGACAGAGCAGTGATGACAGATCGACAAGACAGAGGAAGCCTGAGACCCGAATCCAGGGGAGCCCCCTCAAGCAGCTTTGGACTGTTCACACCCCGACTGCTGTGTGAGAATGACCTGAACTGCTATTCTGTTCAAGCTACTGTTATTGTTTCTTTTACCACAGCTGAACAATATCCTAACAAATAGAGCAAAGAACCCCAGACAAACATATCCCTCAAAGGCAGCAGCACAGACGGTGATGTTCCCGATCATAATGCAGTGATGACAGCCGCATTTCACCTCGCAGGGGCACGAGGCACTCCTGCTTCCATGGAGGACAGAGCAGTTACCAGATGGCAAGAATTGTGCCATTGGGATCAAGACGTGGCAAAGCTCAGCCCAGTGGCCCCCACAATCATAAACACCATTTACTGGATAACCGCCTACTTTATCTCCGTCACCCCTCACCGCCGCCTAAGCAGATCAGCGGTAGTGAGGAAAGTGAGGCTGGAAGAGGCCAACTCCCATCTGCTCGGCTCTCTCCCACCTTTGACCCACTCTCACGTTTCTCCTCCATCAGAGGGACATCTAATTCCTTAACTGTCCCCCTCTCAGGCCTGTTCTGGCCACACCCCCCACCCCCCGAACCAGGCCATTAAGCCACTGCGACCTTCTCACGGGTGAACTGTCCCTGGGTGGGGCTGAGCCATCAGCGCTGCTCAAAAACATATTCCTAAGTTTTGCCTCTGATAATGGCTAGGTAGCCTTTACAAATTAACCCTCCCACAGAAAACTATTATAAACTGGACAAATACAAGAAATAACCATTTGCGAGCACTGAAGAGTAATCAAAAAGCAGGCAGAAAATACAGGGGTTACAATCTCTGAGGGACAGGAAGATAACTGTGACCAGTCTTCCCTGAGCTGACTTCCCAGCCCCACCAAGTCAGAAGGACATGGCAAACGCAGCAGCTTTTCAGTGCGATCCCAGAAGGAACAGCTTTGGGAGGAAGGACATAATCTCAGGACTGGGAGTCACACCAAAGGACTAAGGCGGAAGCCAAAAGAGACCTACTTATCTTCACAATGTTTAAATGTGGTAAGTAACCCCTTACAAAAAAAAAAAAAACATTGACTGCCCATAATTGAATTGCCTATTAAAATAAAATTCAATAATCTTCAGAGGAAGGTAATAGAATCCAAGAATCTCTACAGCTTACTATTCACAATGTCCACTAAACAATAAAAAAGGTTCAGACATGAGAAAGCAGGAAATTTGTCATAATCAATAGGAAACAGACTTCCAAATGACCCAGATGTTGGATTAGCAGAGAAGGATTTTGAAATAACTGTTATAGATGCGTTAAAAAATATAAAGGAAAAATGAAATGGGTGAACTTCAAGAGATGTATGGACACTCCAAAACAAAAACTGGAAATCTTAACACCAAAAAATACAGTAACAAATAAAAATGCACTGGATTTGCACAAGAGCAGCTAGGATACTACAGAGGAAAGGTCAGTAAATTTGAAGAGCGATCAAAATAAACTGTTCAAACTAAAGCAGAGGAAAAGCAGATGCAGTAAAAATGAACAGTCTCAAGAACTTGTGGGACAGTATCAAGTGATCTGACATAATGCAACTGGGGTCTCAAAAGGAGCAGACAAGTCAGCAAAAAAAAAATTTTTTTTTGATAAAGTAATGGTCAAAAGTGTTCCCAGTTTGATTAGAAACATCAACCCCTAGTTGCTCACTTAACCTGAAACAGTATAAATACAAAGAAACCATGCCTACGCATCCCATAGTCAAACTGCTGAATGCCAGATACACAGAAAACCTTAACAGTAGCCAGAAAACAGAAAGATATTATATGTAGGAAATAATGACAAGAATGGTGTTTGATTTCTCATCAGAAACAACGCAGGACAGAAGATGATGGAATAACATCTTTAAAGCTCCCAAAGAAATGACAACCATCACGTCCAAATACAATTCTATAGCCAATAAAAATTTTGTTCAAAAATGAAGGCAAAACTAAAGACATTTTTAAATAAGAGAAAGCTGTATAACTTGTTGCGAGTGGGTCCTCATTACAAGAAATGCTTTAGGCTGAAGGGAAATTTTATAGATGGAAATCTGAATCTTTACGAAAGAAATATAAGAGCACCAAATACTTTAAATTTATGGGTAATATATAAAAACATGTGACTTATCATTGATTACCTCCTACTTCCACCCAAATCGGCAATGGGTCACAACTCTCCCCCACTCTGTTTTGCCTGTTCCATCCACAGGGTGACCCACTCTCGGAACATGGCCTAATAACTTTACAACAGAAAATATAAAGTACTTCAATCCCTTGCATTTACCCTCTAATCAAACAATAGTGATAACCACAGTAACAATAACTAAACATCTAAGTGCTTACCGTTCACCAGCTATTGTGTGAAGTACTTTACATGCATTATTAATTTAATCCTGATAACCTGTCTTATGAGTTCTGTTCTTTAGTATCTGCACGTCAATGCTAAGAAAACTGAGTATAAGAGATGTTAAGTTACGTGCCCAGTGACAACTGGAAGCAGCTGAGCTAGGATTCAAAGAGGTATTTGCAAAGTTGTCTACATATGTTCAGCCTTATTCCAACATCCCTCCAGGCTCTCAGTATTTGCTCACAGCAAGCCTCTCCTGGGGGAACCCCTCAGCCGTGGTCCTTTCCAATGAAACGACACTCTCACAGCCATCTCCTTTCTTTCAATATCTTCATCCTCTCAGTCTCCACTCACTCTTTCCTTTGGTCCAAGAAACTTTCCCCCAATTTTCACAACCTTAAAAAATAAAACTTCCAGAGATTCAAGATGGCAGCGTGAGAGGTCAGACAGAGAATTCCCCCCAAAACCACAGATAGTGTGAAAATATAGTCAATACAACTAACCCTAAAACAGCAACAGGCTGCACCAGACTACATACAGACCTCACGAACACAGCAGACCTCACAAAACAGGGTAACGTACGAAAGCCATGATCCGGCGGGACCCGAGCACTTCCCCAACCCCAGCACACTGGCGGGAGGAAGAGAAACGGAGCAGGGGAGGCAGTGGAAGCCTGGGATTGCTGAATACCTAGCCCTGGAGATCTGCTTTGCAGAAGAAATCTAGATAGTGTGGTGCTCTGGAGGATGGGGAGCTGGGACAGGCGGAGTGCTTGAAAGACATATTCTGGCCATTTGTGGAGGACAGGATCCACACCCAGCCACCTGGAGATAAGGGAAAGGCAGGAGGCCTGAGAGGCATCCTAGGAGTGAGAGGGTTGCTGAAGGCACGGGGTTTGCATGGAGCTTGCTGCATGGGAGAAGGGATAGGGGGACAAGGTTGTCTGGGGGTGCTCTGCCCAGCAGATTGGGAACTTCGTGGAGCTTCAGGCACTCCATCCCCCTGGCTGGCTACTCAGCTCCGAGGCCCCCACTGTGATACGCAGCCTGCTGAGCCTGCATACCTGCCTGACAGCACCGGCTCGCAAACTAGCAGTCACTGCGCTGGTGTCAGGCCAGCCAAAGAGAGGCCTCACCTACAAGAGCTAGAGATGCAGAGCACAGAGACTAACACGTGTGTGCTTGGCCCACTGGCTGTGATACTGGACACAGGCAGGACAGATGGGAGTCAGGAAACAGATCTTTCCTCGCCCCAGGTACCAGCTCCGCTCTGCTACGACCCACAATCTCACTCTAGGGGCTGAGCAGCTCCAGAGACTGGAGCTTCTGGGCAATAGAGGGCACCACACAGAAATATGAAAAAAGAACATGGTACAGACCAAAATCTCACAGACCCCAGAAAAAGGGCCAAATGAAACTGAACTCAACAATCTTCCCGAAAGAGAGTTCAAAATAAAAATCATAAACATGATGATGGGGGTACAGAAAAATATTCAAGAACTCAGGAATTAATTTAAGTCAGAGATTCAATCATTAAGAAATTCCATATCTGAAATGAAACATACAATGGAGGGATTTAAAAGCAGATTAGATGTAGTACAACAGACGGTAAATGGATTAAAAGTTAGAGAAGAGGAATACAAAGAAGCTGAGGCACTGAGAGAAAAAAGGATCTCCAAGAATGAAAGAATATTGAGAGAACTGTGTGACCAATCCAAATGGAACAATATTCGCATTATAGGGGTACCAGAAGAAGAGAGAGAGAAAAAGGGATAGAATGTGTCATTGAGGAGGTAATTGCTGAAAACTTCCCCAATCTGGGGAAGGAGATAGTCTCTCAAGCCGTGGAGGTGCACAGACCTCCCAACACAAGGGACCCAAGGAAGACAACATCAAGACATGAAATAATTAAAATGGCAAAGATCAAGGATGAAGATAGACTTTTAAAAGCAGCTAAAGAGAGAAAAAAGATCACATACAAGGGAAAACCAATCAGGTTATCATCAGACTTCTCAAGAGAAACCTTAAAGGCGAGAAGGGAGTGGCATGATATATTTAATGCAATGAACCAGAAGGGCCTTGAACCAAGAATACTCTACCCAGCAAGGTTATCATTTAAATTTGAAGGAGGGATTAAACAATTTTCAGATAAGCAAAAGCTGAGAGAATTTACCTCCCACAAACCACCTCTACAGTGCATTTTGGAGGGACTCCTATACATGGAAGTATTCCTAAGACTAAATAGATGTCACCCAAGGGATAGACAAAGAGTACAGAATATGATTCATAACATACAAAGAATGGAGGAGGAAGAAAAAGGAGGAAAAAAAAGAATTTTCAGGTTGTGTTTGCAATAGCGTACGAAATGAGTTAAATTAAGACTGTTAGATAGTAAGGGAATTACCCTTGAACCTCTAGTAACCACAAATCTAAAGCCTGCAATGGCAATAAGTACATGCCTATCGATAATCACCCTAAATGTAAATGGTCTGAATGCACCAGTCAAAAGACATAGAGTCACTGCATGGATTAAAAAAAAAAAGACCCATCTATATGCTGCCTCCAAGAGACTCAGTTCAAACCCAAAGACATACACAGACTGAAAGTAAAGGGATGGAAAAAGATATTTCATGCAACTAATAGGGAGAAAAAAGCAGGAGTTACAGTACTTGTATGAGACAAAATAGACTTCAAAACAAAGAAAGTCACAAGAGATAAAGAAGGACATTACATAATGATAAAGGAGTCAGTCCAACAAGAGGATATAACTATTATAAACATCAATGCACCCAACACAGGATCATCTACATATGTAAACAAATACTAAAAGAATTAAAGGGGGAAATAGAATGCAATGCATTCATTCTAGGAGACTTCAACACCCCACTCACTCTGAAGGAAAGATCAACCAGACAGAAAATAAGTAAGGAGACAGAGGCACTGAACAACTTATTAGAACAGACGACTTAACAGACATCTACAGAACACTCCATCCAAAAGTAACAGAATACACATTCTTCTCAAGTGCATATGGAACATTTTCAAGAATAGATAATATACTAGGCCACAAAAAGAGCCTCGATAAATTCCAAAAGGTTGAAATTGTAAAAACCAGCTTTTCAGATCACAAAAGTATGAAACTAGAAATAAATTACTCAAAAAAAATGAAAAAGCCCACAAACACATGGAGGCTTCATAACATGCTCCTAAATAATCAATGAATCAATGACCAAATTAAAACAGAGATCAAGCAATATATGGAGACAAATGACAACAATAATTCAACACTGCAAAATCTGTGCAATGCAGCGAAGGCCATGCAACGAAGGAAATATATTGCAATACAGGCCTACCTCAGGAAAGAAGCACATTCCCATATGAACAGCCTAAACTCACAATTAATGAAACTAGAAAAGGAAGAACAAATGAGGCCCAAAGTCAGTAGAAGGAGGGACATAATAAAGATTAAAGCAGAAATAAAAAAAAAATTGAGACGAATAAAACAAGAGAAAGAATCAATGAAAGCAGAAGCTGGTTCCTGGAGAAAATAAACAAAATAGATAAACCCTGAGCCAGACTTATCAAGAAAAAAAGAGAGTCTCCTGACATAAACAGAATCAGAAATGAGAAAGGAAAAATCACTACAGACACCACAGAAATACAAAAAATTATGATAATACTATGAAAAATTATATGCTAACAAACTGGATAACCTAGAAGAAATGGACAACTTTCTAGAAAAATACAACTTTCCAAGGCTGACCCAGGAAGAAACAGAAAAGCTGAATAAACCAATTACCAGCAAAGAAATTGAATTGGTAATCAAAAAACTACCTAAGAACAAAACTCCTGGACCAGATGGTTTCACTGCTGAATTTTATAAAACTTTTAGTGAAGACCTAATACCCATCCTCCTTCAAGTTTTCCAAAAAGTAGAAGAGGAGGGACTACTCCCCAACTCATTCTATGAGGCCAACATCACTCTAATACCAAAACCAGTCAAAGACACCACAAAAAAAGAAAATTACAGACCAATATCCCTGATGAATATAGATGCAAAAATACTCAACAAAATATTAGCAAACCGAATTCAAAGATACATCAAAAAGATCATCCATCATGATCAAGAGGGATTCACCCCAGGGATGCAAGGATGGTACAACATTTGAAAATCCATCATCATCCACCACATCAACAAAAAGAAGAACAAAAATCACATGATCATCTCCACAGATGCTGAAAAAGCATTCGACAAAATCAACATCCATTCATCATAAAAACTCTCAACAAAATGGGTATAGAGGGCAAGTACCTCAATATAATAAAGGCCATATATGACAAACCCACAGCCAACATTACACGTAAGAGCAAGAAGCTGAAAGCTTTTCCTTTAAGATCGGGAACAAGACAAGGATGCCCACAATCGTCTCTTTTATTCAACATAGTTCTGGAGGTCCTAGCCACAGAAATGAGACAACACAAAGAAATAAAAGGCATCCAGACTAGCAAGGAAGAAGTCAAACTATCTCTGTTTGCAGATGACATGATATTGTACATAAAAAACCCTAAAGAATCCACTCCAAAACTACTAGATCTAGTATCTGAATACAGCAAAGATGCAGGATACAAAATTAATACACAGAACTCTGTTGCATTCCTATACACTAACAGTGAACTAGCAGAAAGAGAAATCAGGAAAACAATTCCATTCACAATCGCATCAAAAAGAATAATATACCTAGGAATAAACCTAACCAAGGAAGTGAAAGACCTATACCCTGAAAACTACAAGACACTCTTAAGAGAAATGAAAGAGGACACAAATAAATGGAAATTCATCCCATGCTCTTGGGTAGGAAGAATTAATTTGTCAAAATGACCATCCTGCCTAAAGCAATCTACAGATTCAATGCAATTCCTATCAAAATATCAACAGCATTCTTCAATGAACTAGAGCAAATTGTTCTAAAATTCATATGGAACCATAAAAGATGCCAAATAGCCAAAGCAGTCCTGAGAGGGAAGAATAAAGTGGGGGGAATTACGCTCCGTGACTTCAAGCTCTACTACAAAGCCACAGTAATCAAGACAATTTGGTACTGGCACAAGAACAGACCCATAGACCAATGGAACAGACTAGAGAGCCCAGATATAAATAAACCCAAGCATATATGGTCAATTAATATATGATAAAAGGAGCCATGGATATACAATGGGGAAATGACAGCCTCTTCAACAACTGGTGTTGGCAAAACTGGACAGCTACATGTAAGAGAATGAAACTGGATTATTGTCTAACCCCATACACAAAAGTAAACTCAAAATGGATCAAAGACCTGAATGTAAGTCATGAAACCATAAACCTCTTTTAGAAAAAAGCATAGGCAAAAATCTCTTGGACATAAACATGAGCAACTTCTTCATGAACATATCTCCCTGGGCAAGGGAAACAAAAGCAAAAATGAACAACTGGGACTATATCAAACAAAAAAGCTTCTGTACAGCAAAGGACACCACCAATAGAACAAAAAGACATCCTACAGAACAGGAGAATATATCCAATAATGGGTTGACATCCAAATTATACAAACAGCTCACGCACCTCAACAAACAAAAAGCATATAAGCCAATTAAAAAATGGGCAGAGGAGCTGAACAGACACTATTCCAAAGAAGAAACTCAGATGGCCAACAGGCACATGAAAAGATGCTCCACATCGCTAATCATCAGAGAAATGCAAATTAAAACCACAATGAGATATCACCTCACACCAGTTAGAATGGCTATCATTCAAAAGACAAACAACAACAAATGTTGGCAAGGATGTGGAGAAAGGGGAACCCTCCTACACTGCTGGTGGGAATGTAAATTAGTTCAACCATTGTGGAAAGCAGTATGGAGGTTCCTCAAAAAACTCAAAATAGAAATACCATTTGACCCAGGAATTCCACTCCTAGGAATTTACCCTAAGACTTCAGCAGCCCAGTTTTAAAAAGACATATGCACCCCTATATTTATCATAGCATTATTTACAATAGCCAAGAAATGGAAGCAACCTAAGTGTCCATCAGTAGATGAATGGACAAAGAAGAGGTGGTATATATACACAATGGAATATTATTCAGCCATAAGAAGAAAACAAATCCTACCATTTGTAACAACATGGATGGAGCTAGAGGGTATTATGCTCAGTGAAATAAGCCAAGTGGAAAAAGACAAGTATCAAATGACTTCACTCATCTGTGGAGTATAAGAACAAAGACAAAACTGAAGGAACAAAACAGCAGCAGACTCACAGAACCCAAGAATGGGCTAACAGTTACCAAAGGGAAAGGGACTGGGGAAAATGGGCGGGAAGGGAGGGATAAGGGGGAAAAAGGCCTATTATAATCAGCACACATAATGTAGCAGGGGGGCATGGGGAAGGCAGTATAACACAGAGAAGACAAATAGTGATTCTATAGCATCTTACTACGCTGCTGGACAGTGACTGTAATGGGGTATGTGGTGGGGACTTAATAATAGGGGGAGTCTAGTAACCATAATGTTGCTCATGTAATTGTACATTAATAATTGCAAAATTAAAAAAAAATGGCCTCCTTGTCACTAAGTGGCTCTGTAACTGTCTGCCCATCTCTCACCTCTATTCAAATGGTATTATTCTTGGAAAAGGACCCCAAACCACCGTCTCTCTCCTCCCACCCGCCGCTAAACAAGGCTGGTCTGGCGCCCGACCTCTGCCCGCTAGAGCTGCTGGTGCTGTGGCTGCCAGGAGCCATCTGATCTCTGGATGGCGAGGAGGACAGTCTGCGGGCCTGGCTGTACTTGATGCACGTGGCCCTGCTGAGCAGCCTCGTCCCTGACATTCCTCCTTCCTTTGCTTTTCATGACACCACTAGTTTCTGGATTCCCTGGCTCTCTAACTGCTATTCGTTATGTGGGGAAGTTGGGGGTCCTATGGCCAGGATCCTCACTGACCTTAAACCACCTGATGATGTAACTGGCCTGTTGCTAGGCGACCCCTTCCACACCCGTAGGCAATAAGCTATTATTACACAATATCCAGAGCTGGGCCCAGTGCTCTGGGCGGAGGCAGAGACGCTAGTGCTCGAGCTCCCGCCTGGAGAACAAGCTGGGTAGTAAACCCTTCACCCCAAAGAACGTTTGGTTGTCAATTTCTTCAGTCACAATGAATCCATAGCCAACTTGCCTGGGGCTGAAACCCATTGGCAAGACAATTGGCAAAGTTGGCCGGGTTCATTGCTGTCCACGGAAACAGACAGGCTGCTCTTATGGGAGGGGTGCTTCAGCGGGCTGCCCCTGTGAATGGGGAGACAGTGGATTGTCCCCCAATGGGTATGTGGTCTGAGGTGGCTTGTCTCCTAGAGGACTGGGTCCCACCCCAGGACTGGAGGCAAGTGGAGGTGATACCTGAGGCAGTACAGGTACCCCTTAGTATAGTAAGTAGGTCTTTTGAGAGACAGAGTGCCCGTGAGGCAGTGGGGACTGTGGGTTGGCTGCTTCTCACAGTATTAAAAAGTCTACAGAAGAGAAGGACATGCTCCTGAAAAAGACCCAAGAAATGGCAGCACGAGAACGCGAGTGGCAAACTTCTGTGGATTCCCTGAAAAGGAAATGGCATTGATGCGAGAGGAGGCAGCACGAGAATGCCAGCAGCAAGGTGCCATTGAAGAGGTAAAAAATTCCTTACAGAACAAGACGGCAGCACTGCCAGGTGCTCTGAAGGAGGAAGAGGCCATCAAGGAAAAAGTCAAACTCCTGAGGGAAGCACAGGCGGAGGTGGCATGAGAACGCCAGATGCGAAGCATTGAGGTAAAGGTAAGAGAGCTGCTGAAGACTGAGCTAGCATTGCTGTGAGGCACAGTAGAAAAAGTAAAGGTTGTAGCAGAGGAGGCACTCGGGGGAGGGGAGAGAAAGGTGCCATCAGCCCCAGAAATGGAGGAGCTGGGGAAGGATGAAGGGGTGGTGCCAGAGGCACTGGCCCCTCCTGTATTGAAAGCACGCCCTGTGGTGGTAAAAAAAATAAAAGACCCAGCAGCTGAAGGTTCCCCAAGGAGAGGAGCAGCCCCCTCCCCAGGTCATGGAGCCCTCTATGGTCTGCCTCTATACTCAGGCTGAGCTGGTGGATTTGGGCTACCAGTTGAGGCAGATGCCCTCGGAGTCAGTATCAGCTTGACTTCTGCATCTGTGGGACTTAGGGGTGGATGGAATTGTTCTGTCGGAATCAGAGATGGGAAAGCTGTCTTCCCTGAGAGTGCAGCCTGCCTTGAGGCAGTGATTACAAAATGCACATCAGACCCCAGGGAGTCACTCCCCCATCAATTGGCTTATGGCTGCACTTCATGCTGTGTGGCCCAATCCGGGTGATCTACCATCCTCTCCTGTTAGATGGCAGATGTATGCTGAGCTCCAACAGGTGTTACGAGAGCTAGGCATAAGAAATGCCATCTATGGTCCAGAGAATTATGGGCCAGATGAAGAGATTTTCACTACTGGGATGAGAAATACTGTGCTTCAAATGGCTCCCACATCCCTTTTGGGTCTCTACTGGCCATTCTTTCCCCTCACTTAGGGCATCCCATAAGCGAGGTGACACGTACAGTAGCCGACTTAGGAGAGGCTGAAGCAATGAGAACTCAGAAAGAAATAAGGTCTGCTACTCACAAGAAGAATTTAAGGGGCCCCATGAAGGTTACGAGGACCCAGATGTGGGTTGATTTAATATGGGAAGAAGATGGAAGGAAATTAGGTGGGAAGTCAAACAGGATCTTACTAGAGCTATGGGAACAACTGAAACCAGAGCAAGAGTTCTAGCCATTAAGACCAAAGAGGCAGAGGTCAGAGACAGAGCCACAAGTCCAGCCTATGTGTTTCTCAACCTCACATGAGCCCACACAGGAAGATGGTTGGGGAACACGGTTTGCCTGCGGGGAAGGTCGAGGTATCTGCCCTGAGGGACCAGGGGGGCCCGGAGGCCACATGTTGTAATAGCTATCCATTGGTCCCCAGTGAACATACAACGTGTCCTGGCTCTGGTGGACACCGGGGCTGAATGTTCACTGATTCATGGTAACCCTGATCAGTTACCCGGGACCCCCACTATCATAGATGGGTAAGGGGGTAAACCTATCAGAGTGAAACAAGCCCAAATCCCTTTGAGAATAGGGCATCTACCCCCAAAAGAGTATACTGTGTATATATCTCCTATCCCTGAGTATATCTGGGAGATTGATATCCTGCAGGGTCTATGGTTGCAGACCACTGCAGGTGAGGTCACACTGACAGTACATGTGGTGAAGGCAGTTCTGAGGGGACATGCTATGCTAGGCACCCACCCACAGCTTTGCCTGTGCCTCAGCAGGTGACTAATACCAAACAATACACACTGCCTGGAGGACATAAAGAGATTGGAGAAACTCTCCATGAGCTGGAAAAGGTGGGTATTATAAAACCCACCCATAGTCCTTTCAATTCCTCAGTGTGGCCAGTAAAAAAGCCAGATGGCTCCTGGTGTATGACTGTGCATTACAGAGAACGGAGTAAAGTCATACGCCTATGCACGCTGCTGTCCCCTCTATTGCAGGCTTGATGGATTCCCTCAGCCATGAACTAGGAACATACCATTATGTGGTAGATCTTGCTAATGCCTCTTTTCCATTGACATTGAGCAGGGAAGTCAGGAACAGTTTGCCTTCATGTGGGAAGGACAGCAGTGGACTTTCACTGTCCTTCCACAGGGATGCCTCCACAGCCCCACCATCTGTCATGGACTTGTAGCTCAGGACTTGGCTACATGGGAGAAACTGCCAACGGTGCGGCTGTACCATTATACTGATGATGTCATGCTCACGTCTGATTCTCTTTCAGATCTAGAAGGTGCAGCACCTAGACTGCTACAATATATACAGGAGAAAGGATGGGCTGTGAACAGTACCAAGGTTCAGGGACCTGGTTTGTCTGTCAAATTCTTGGGGGTCTTCTAGACCAAAGTTATACCAGAAGCAGTTACAGATGAAGTCCAGGCCTTTCCTACTCCTACAACTTTAGCATTGCTAGAGGAGTTTTTTGGTCCTCTAGGTTTCTGGGGAGTGTTTATCCCGCACTTGGCATAAATTCTGAAGCCCTTATACCGGTTGGTAGGAAACGGCGTCAGGTGGGACTGGGATGAGACATGTGCATCTGGCTTTACTACAGCAAAACGGGCAGTCAAGGCCGTGCAGGCCTTGAGTATGATAGACTCATCAAGGCCCTGTTTATGGCTGGGGGCTCTGGCAGCGGCTTGAACGAACTTGCCATCCTATTGGATTCTGGTCACAACTCTGGAAAGGGGCAGAGGTATGATACACTTTGATAGAAAAACAACTGGCTGCCATGTATCATGCCTTGCTGGCTACAGAACCCATCATTGGAATGGCCCCGATAAAAGTAATAACCACCTATCCCATCTTGGGGTGGGTACGAGACTGGACCCAAAAGCCAAGGAGTGGCATGGCACAAACACCCACACTAGCCAAGTGGGGTGCTTACCCACAGCAGCATAGTGCCCTCTCTAGTAGCCCCTTGAGTGAAGAACTCCAACGTGTGTTGGGGCCAGTGACATATACTAGTGAAAAGCAGGAAGAACTTGCTTTTGAACCATTAATAGCAGATAGTCCCTATCAGGGGGGGAAGAGCCCCTATACCCAAAGATGCATGGTACACAGATGGCTCCAGCCATGGGCAGCCCCCAAAATGAAGGGCCATAGCTTTCCATCCTAAGACTGAGACAATACGGATGGAAGATGGTGAGGGGAAGAGCAGCCAATGGGCAGAGTTGCGGACTGTGTGGCTTGTGATCAGCCAGGAGCCCTCCCCTATAGTTGTCTGCACTGACAGGTGGGCTGTCTATTGGGGCCTGACCCTGTGGCTACCAACCTGGTACCATGCCAACTGGCTCCTTGGTCACCAACCCCTTTGGGGGCAAAATTGTGGCAAGACTTATGGGCCTGTGGTCAGACTAAAATAATTACAGTATACCATGTGACAGGTCGTTTGCCACTGGCATCCCCAGGAAATGATGAAGCAGATAAAGTGGCCCAGATATGTTGGTTAGAAGGAAAGCCTGCCTCTGATGTAGCTCAGTGGCTACATCAGCGTTTGTTGCATGCGGGGCAAAAGACAATGTGGGCTGTAGCCCATTGGTGGGGCTTGCCTTTAATCTTCGAAGAAGTTAGTAGAGCCCGGCAGGAATGTGCCATGTGCTCCAAAAGGGACTTACACTGAGTTCCACAGCAACATGAGACAATAGTTAGCTGGCCTATACCCCTCATCCGGTGGCAGATAGACTATATTGGGCCTCTACCTGTGTCAGAAGAATATCAGTATGCCATGACTTGTGTGGACACAGCTACTGGACTTCTGGTTGCTTTTCCTACCCATTGTGCAGACCAGCAGACGACCAAAAGAGGCCTGGAGCATCTCTTTGCTGCCTATGGCCGACCACAGGTAATTGAGAGTTATCAGGGCACCCATTTTACTGGACGTACACTGCAAGAATGGGTGTGACAGCTGGGAATCAAATGGAAGTTCCACGTGCCATACAATCCTACCGCAGCAGGCATGATAGAGAGGCACAATGGCTTGTTAAAATCTGGACTAAAGTCAGATACCAATAGTCTGCGGGAATGGTCAGTCCGCTTATGGACCGTGCTACAGTGTTTGAACGAGAGACCCTGAAAGTGAGCCCTGAGCCCTGTAGACATGTTAACACATACGGCAGCCTCCCCTATACAACTGCAAGTACAAACCAAGGAAGAATCACTGAAGCCGAGGTTTGGCCACCAGAATAACATCTTGCTGCCAGCACCAACTGCACTGAACCCCGGAGACTCCATTGAGTGGATGTGGCCTTGGACCTTTTGACACATAGACCAACAATGGCTGGCTCTCCTGGTACCTTGGGGACAAGGCCTGGAAGCTGGCCTCCTGTGTATTCCTGGAATAACAGCAGAGTGGCCCCCAAAGGTCACAGTAGTATATCCTGAATGGCCAGAAGGTAGGAGCATCTTACGAGGGAGTTTTGTTTTATCATTATGGCCAGTGCATGCCCCTCCAGTAGCACTATATATAGACCCTTCAGTAACCCCCACGGGGAAAGGAGTAAAAGTATGGTATACTAAACCTGGATGGGACCCCCTTTCTGCTACAGTCCTATCACGGGACCACTCTCTTAAATGCATCCTACCTGATGGACAAGATTTGCCTCTATTGGTGTCATTAAAACATGTGTCTTATCACCCCTAAGGTCTTTGTGGATTGGGAACTTCCTCTGGCTTGAGGATTATTATAATTTTTGTTACCTGTATCAAACTCTTGTTGTATCTTAATTTTTGGTGTCTCTTAAGTTGTTGTTATCCTCTGTTGCTGTTGTGGAATCTGGTTACAGTGCTCCAGCTTTCTCACACAGGGACCTTTTCGGAAGACTGAAAGCGTGTAGACTATAAGGTGAGAATCCTGGAGGGGTGCAGTGTGGGGAAGTTGGGGTTCCTATGACCAGGATCCTCACTGAACTTAAACCACCCGATGATGTAACTGGCCTGTTGCTAGGCTACCATTTCCACACCTTTAGGCAATAAGCTATTATTGCGCTATATAGAGAGCTCGGCCCAGTGCTCTGGGTGGAGGCAGAGACGCTAGTGCTCGACCACCGGGAGAACAAGCCGGGTAATAAACCCTTTCACCCCAAAGAACGTTTTGCTGTCAATTTCTTTGGTCACATTGAATCCATAGCGAACTTGCCCAGGGCTGAAACCCATTGGCGAGACAGTTATCAAGCTCATATAGGAAGGATCCTCTTCCTTTCTCTATCCCAAAAATGTAGGTGTCCCCTACTGTTCTGTGTCAGGAGACCTCATTTACATTTGCAAGTTCAATCAGGATGTGCTGATGGATTCCCAGTCTACATCCCAGGCCTTACCTCTGTCCTGAGCCCCAGATCTAAGTATCCAACCAACTACTCCCTAGAATCTCCAGCTACCTGTCCTTTAGAGACCTCAGTAAACACGGTGTGCCCCACATGGAGCCCATCGTCACCATCCAAACTTGCTTCTGTTTTCCCTAACCCCAAGAATGGCACCTCCCCTCCCACACCTGAAAGCCCTCCCGCGTCCCTCCTCTTTGCTTGCTCCGAGGCCCCCTCCGTCACATGGAGTGAGTCACCGAGCTGACGACTTTGCCTCCTGAGAGTTTCACCTGAAGGCTTCTCTCCATCCTCACCACCATGGCGCCGTTCAGACCAACTTCTCTTTTCTGAGTTACCTCAACAGCTTCCTGCTCTCTGCCCTCAGTCTCTCCCCTTATACTAACATTTCATACAGCACCACAGTTATCTTTCTAAAACAGAAATCTGACAACATCACCTCCCACTGCCCCTAGGGAACAGTACAAATACTTCAGATTGTCCTTCAAACTGTTCAGGGCCTGCCCCTCACTTCCTGTGGTCTCATGTCCCTCTCGCCAGCTTGTACTTTATACATTAGTAATAATATTTTGGTCAGGACACATACAAGGCACTTTATGCTTTCGGTGCCTCTCCTAATGCTGTTCCCCCCACCCCAGAATGCTCTTCCACATGGTTAAAACCCATTCAGAGTTCAGGATTCTGCTCCTCTGCGAGTCACTTCCTGAGCCTTCAGGTTGGCCTCAGGTCTCCCCATTTACCAGCTTCTCTACTAGACTGCAAAGAATTAGTACTGGCCAGTCTCTCCCACTGGCCGATGATTTGCTGGTTCTCAACCTGTAGTGCAAGGACCACTTGCTTCTGAGCCACATCAGCAGATTGTTAAACATGCAGATTCCTGAGCTGCACCCAGACAGACAGAGTTGCAGTTTCTGGGGTGTCAGTCTGGGAATCAAGTTCACCACAAGCCTGCAGATAACTCATCTGCACAGGAAAGCTTGCAAACAGCTGCCTAGACTCTGAGCTCATGCTGTCATCGGTCTGAGGAGGCCGTGGTATCCAGGAAGAGGGGCAGATTCCCCGCTTGGGCTGAGGGGCAGAGGGAGACGGCCAGGTGTGCAGATGGCGCTATTCCAAGATGAAGAGACCAAGGCCCACTTAGAACCAAGGTCACACAGATGACTTGTGCTGCAGAGACAGGATCTGAACCGAGGTCTCCCTCACCGCAAAGCCCCTGCACTTAACTATTCAGCTGTATTCTCTCTGCTTCCTGAAAGCCCTTCATTTCTGAAGCTGCCTGTGTGGCCTGAAGCTTGCACAGGAGGCACATCCTGTCCGGCTCCCCACTGTCAGAATCCTGTGGTCACTAACCATAACAGCTCAGCAGAGCCCACTTAAGAGGAAGCTCATTTGCATTTTAACAAAAACATCAACAAAAGTCAGCTCTCTAAGGAAAGAACAGAAACAACTTTTAAGATGGCCTTGGCTGGGCCTTGGTTACCAGAAAATTTCTTGCTCCTTGGCCTCATCTATGTTGCCGGGCACAAGGCACAGGCAGTCGGCTTCACATTACAGCCAGCTAGAGCCCATCTCTCCCAGACAGGCCAGGCCAGGTCTGCAGGGAGGTGGTGGTGGTGACCTTCCCTGGGCAGCTCCCTCCTGGCCAACAGTGTAAGTAATTAATGCTCATTCACTTACTCAGTCTCGAACGCCTACTATGTGTTAGACACAGAGCAGAACAAGCTCTCATCCGGCCCATAAGGATCTGCTGCCTCTACTGCAATGCTCTCCCATGTGGTTAACACTTTGATTCAGAGTTCAAGATTCAGCCTTGAACTCCCAATCTTGTGAAGGAGCTAAGATGAGCACACGGAACTGTGGTCCCTGATAGACAGACAGGACTAGTATAGGTGGTGGGGCTCTAAGAGGAGGGGGACCTTGTTTCTGATGGGTTACCTGAGGAAAGGTGGGGGAACTGTGCAAGTCTTTGAGTGAATAGCAGGTAAAGACGGAGGAGCAGTGGAAGCTGGGAGGTGTGGGGAAAACCCCAGATAAAGGAAGTTGGAGAGTTCTGATTTCTGTAATGTTAGAGCTCCTATCAGAGCAACCCTCTTGCAGATTACTGTTATCAACTCTGAACAAAATATAACAAACAACTATCTGAAGGCAATGGGAAGTGACCAAAAGCAGGGACCAGCCCTATAAGACTCCTGTTTTTACGATTTCTCTCTCTCGTAAGGGCAGCCCCAGCTAGACCTGAGGGTCGGCTAAAACCTGGCGAGAAACTTAATCTTACTATTTGAGAAATGAGAGGACAGATCACAAAGCTACCACCACAGCCAGAGAGTATGGGATATCCTGGAAATGAGAAAGCCACGGAGAGGACACCCCAAATTCTGCATATAAATGCTGCCCAAATCTGACTGATCTGAGCAGTCTCCAAGCAGTCAACCTAAAACTGAAAACAAAACAAACACACAAACAAATGTGAACTGAAGAACTTTAAGTTGCTGTCTACCACAGGGAAAAAAATTGAGAATTCGGATCCAAGCTATATTCTTCTAAAGGAACAAACAGAATCCAGTCTTAATCACAGTGTGTAGAATACAGCTTAAAATTACTAGATATGTGAAGTGAAAGCCATACTCAAGGAAAAAAATATGGAGGGTGTGGATAAAGTCAAGGTTCCTGTGGCCAGGATTCTCACCTGGCCCTGGTCGGCTAGCTCACTACACATGTGTGTGCAATATGTTGTTATTGATTCTATATATAAAGAGCTCTGCCCAGTGCTCTGGGCGACACAGTGGCACAGAGGCAAGGCTGCAGAAGAGCAGAGCAGAGGCTGGAGTGGTGGCAGGCCGAGGACAGCAACTGAGACGGCTGCAGGGGCAGAGAGGCCCAGAGGCAGAGACCAGCTTGCTGCATGCAGACTCGCTCTGAGTGGACAAGATTCTAGTGACTGACCTGCCACCGTGGGAATAAAGTTGGGTATGACTGTTTCACCCCAAGAACATTCTACTGTTATTTGTTTGGTCACACTAAATCCATAGTGAACTTGCTGGGGCTGAAACCCACTGGCAAGACAGAGACCAACCTTGAGTTGACCCAGATACTTAAAGTAGCAAGCAAGTATTGTAAAGCAGCTAATATAATTATGTTCAAATATATTAAGGAAAAAAGCTCATAATGAAGGCACAGATTTAAAAATCTCAGCAGATAAAGAAAAACTATGAAGAAAAACCAAATACGAATTTAGAACTGAAAAATAGCTGAAATTGTTTAATTACCAATGAGTTTAACAGCAGATAGATGACAAATGAAAACACTGAACCTGGAAATAGATCAGCAGAAATGGCTGAAAGGATAACATGAGTGCACCAAACAGAAAGAACAACTAGCTACCCAGGGAGGCCACATCCCCCTGAAAATGTCCCCAGAAACCGTGGTGATTCCCCGCTACTACACAGGCTGCCTCAAAGCTCAGGCCAGGCCCCACAAGTGTGTGTACTGATGGGAACTCATGGATGCACGTGTGAGCAGACACGTGGATGAGTGGAGATATGCTCATATGCACATAACTGTGTATTTACTTGCAGGCAGAGGTGCGTGTATGTGGGTAGGAATGGATGATGTAAGTGTTGGGTGGGAGGAGGTCACTTTTGCTTTAAAGGTAGAACCCAGATCCATGATACACACACAAAGCCCTGTGCTGAGAGGCTGGGGTGACCAGGAGCCTTAATGGGCCCTTGGGGGGCAGGGAGGACAGATTTTGGCCTGCAAACCGAGGTTCCCTGTCAATGCCATCCAGGGCCGACCATGACCAGCCCCAGAGAATCTGGCATGCAGCTAGCAGATGCCCCACCCCTACCAAATGGACCTGGGTGAGGTCATGTGCCCAGAGGGCCCCAGGCTATTTTCAAGTGACCACTGCCAGTGCTCTGGAGGGGTCTGGGTGCTCTGTGATGGGCTGGGAAGAACTGGAATGGGAGTGTCCTGAAAAAATGACAGCTTCTCTGGCCCTCAGCTGCTCTGTAAAATGGGAATAATCAAGCTTCTTCCTTCCAGGACTATTGCATCACAGGAGTTAGACCATGTGAAGGTACTCTGTATAAACAAAAAATTAGGACTGACCAAGTCCCTGAGGGATTTCCAAAAGAAGCTATAAAAACCTACACACAGGAGCCCCTCTACCATGATTCTGTTTGGTTATGTGAAACACAACCCTATGAGGTGATCTATGGGATAAAAGTACACTGCGATAAAATGTGTCTGGGAAAGGCTGCATATTCTAAGCCCCAGTGGTGTGCCATAAAGCACACTGGTATGATAAAGGCTCTGAGAAGTCCTGCACTGAAGAAACATGAACTTCATGAAACCCAGTGTTCTCTAAGCTTCTTTGCCCTAGGAACCTTTGTGCCTGTAACCCTTGTTAACATCCCAATAAATTAGTGTTCCCAGAGCTTCAGGAAGGCTGACCCTCAAAGAGGAGTGCTCTCAAGCAGACCACATCCCTCTTCTAGCTTGCCGTAGAGTCTTGGTCAAAGCACTCTGTAGTTCATCTCCTCTTACGAGGTATGGGGTAAATTATTCTCGCTGGCAACTATGCCCCAGGGATGTGAAGAGGTAACAAGACATGAGCAACAAGCTTGGCTTGGGGGACTCTCCTGCCAGCCCGTCCCCACGATTCTCCTTGCCCCTCCTCGGGTGGGCGGCGGGAGCCTCCTGCACTGCCAACAGCCCAAGGAGGAGGCCGGTCTGCACTCTGCTGTGATTAGGTCACCCCAAGCCTGGCAATGCTTATTTCTTCCTTTCATACTGTGGTGCTTACAGTCTCCTCTGCTGGTGGAAAATGGCAGGCACTTCATTTTATACTAAACACGAGCAACCTTCACAGGCACAGACTTCCCAGCCGCATTCCCACTCATCTTCCTCCGAAGGTGGTATTACACAGCGTTCACAGGAGCCCAGACGGGTAATGCAGGAGGACGGTACATGATATGGTGCATATTGTTTGGTTGATATTTCAGACCACAGGAAATAAAAGAGCAGTTGATAAATATTTAAATTGGGTGGTGTCTAGCACAAGCCATTCTCCACTGGGAGGACAGTGGCCACCAGGACTGTGCAGACTTGGAGGCTGAGGCATCTACTTCAAGAAACCAGGTACCTGTGCGGCGGCCTCCTGAGCCAGTGTCCCCTCCCCCAGAGCACATGGCTGAGTGGCTGGCAAGGAGAGATCCTGCCCAGCAAGGCTTCTGTCCCTTCCCCACAGCACCCACTCACCAGCCTGAATCTCAAGTTTGGCCAGCCTCATTTGCATGCTAATTTGCATGACTTTGCCCTGATACTCTCATCTGCTGGTTGGTGTGCAGAGCACACAGCATCTTCATTGTCAAGGGCTTGTCATGCCCAGCTGCTTTCTGCCACTTATGGAAGCTCTCCCAGCTATGGGCCAAGGCCCGGCCAAGGCTAGAAGAAGACACACATACAGTCCTTTTCATGATTTCTCTTCCTGGGAAGAGAGTCTTGAGTCAATATATGCAAATTGCCATGCAAATTTCCACTGCAGACTTCATTACTGTGTCTTGTCTGAATGTGGATGCAAAATTATATTTCATAACAAATGTACATAGCAAAGCAGAGCTCAACAAGTGCCTCGGCAAACATCTCTTTAGAGATCTACTGGGCCAATGGTGCTCTGGTGCAAAGGGTGACAAATGGATCCAAGTACACAGCCCTCTCATTAACAGGGTGGAAGATGATGTTTCAGACGGTCTAAGAGCTAAGTGTCCCCTACAAAGTGAGTTAGGAGGGATTACTGAAACCTGGGGCAGAGAAATGTATCACGGGTCCATTTCACTTATGAAACGTAGCAGGTGCTCCTGGGGAAGTCACCCAATACCCAGTGCCAACCTCTTGCTCTTGCCTAGAAGCTGTAAAAGTGGAATTCTGCTTCCCCAGTCTCTCTAGCCGCTGAGGTGATCTGGTGACCAGATTCTGGCCAGTAAAACAGAGCCGCAGCCTGCTGAAGGGGGAGGGGATTTGAGGGACTCTGTTACTTTCTTTTTCTGCCTTGAATGCAGAGATGATGCCTGGAGCAGCAACAGCTAGCCTGCATGAAGATGGGATGCCACACAGCAAGAAGGCAGGACAGAATGAGAGCGAGGGCCTGACGGCCTCACCATGCAGCTGCGCCACCCAAATCCCACCGTGACTTCCTGCATGGGAAGCCGAGACCCTTCTGCTGAAGCCACCGCTAGTCAGCTTTCCATACAGGAGGCAACCACACTTCTGATTTGTAAGTGCTTCACAAAAGAGGGAGAGAAGGGAGGGAAAGAAGAGCTGTTAGAAGCAAGGGCATGTCTGTCCACAGTGCAGGCTGGGTACACGTCCGGAGGGAGCACCTGGACGACTAGTGGTGCCCTGGCAGGTCTGAGTGGGGGCATCTTGCCAAGCTGACTGGCTTTCAGGAGGATTTCATTATATAAGGCAGTCGCCTCACAATTTGACCCCAGAACCGAATGTTTGCAAAAGATGGCCCTCACTGAATCAATGTAGTAAGATCATCCTGTTGCTGGAGTTACTGCGGACTGGGGTCCAGGGGTCTGCCAGGAGCCCAGCACCACCTGGCAGAGTTGCAGAGCGTGGCTCAAGGCACGTGTGGGGACAACCGCCCACAAGGACACGTTGTCAGCAAGTCACTGCAAGCTTCAGGTGACCATCATCTACCTAGTTTGTTGTACAGTTGTTGGTTCTGGCATTGTTTTGTTTGGCTTTTCTTATACCATGTATAGTAATGCACATCTGTGTCAACAGTATTTCTGGCCTATAACTCTCCACCATCTGGACTTTTAAGGCCTATATGATCTATGGTTTAAATTCAAATTAATCACATTCTTAGTGCTAAAGTTTGAGGCAACTGGTCCAGGTGAGGCAGGAGTTAAATCCCATCCAAATCATTTCCAGGGTAAAAAAAAAATGGAATACTGAGAAACTGGGATGCTGGCCCAGGCCTCTCAGCTGAGTGACAGACTGGGGATCTGAACCTTGGCCTCCTCTGCATGCAGCATTGTTTTGAAGAGAAAAAAAAAAAGAGCTGAGGTGTGACGGAACACACCGAATCTCTCCCGATGTGAGTCCTTGCTCTGACCGCGCCTCTGGGAGGGTCAGGATTTCATCCCTGTCTCCCCCAGGTGCTGGGTGGTTACCATGTGCATCCTGGATTCTACAGAGACAGGCTACTCCTTCTGGCCCTCTGCCTCCCCTCTCCACTCCGGCCCAGAGGACCCAGCACTTCTCAGGGCTTCAGGAACCCACATTCTGCCCAACCGCCAACCTCTCGAGGGCCCCAGGCTACGTAACAGCCAATTTCAAACATCTCCACTTGACTCTTCCTTTTCCTTTGTGGTGATGGAACTGGTACTCCCCAGGGTGTCTGGACGGAAACCCGGGCCACTTAGGCCTCTTCACCTTCCGCACAGGCCCTTCCATTCTCGTGCCCCCTCCGCTGTCGGGTGGTGTCTGTCCTTGGTGCAGGCCCCTCACTCACCTCCGCACAGCCCTGTGTGACTTCAGTGACATCCCTGCCCTGCCACACAGAGCAGTCCAGGTGTGTATGTGCCCACCTGCAATTGACTCCCCTCCACATCTGTGCCCCACAGACTCCGGAGCCTGCAGTCCCAGCAGTGCCCACCCTAGCTGTCTGTTCCCTGCCGCACACGCCCAAGGCCCCCTGAGCTTGCAGGGCCCTCCGTGGTGCCGACTCTCTGGGCCCACTCGGCCACAATGCACATCAGGCACAGGACTTGGGGCCCATGAGAATATTTAACTTGTAAAGTCAAAAGGAAAAGTAAATGTAATGATAATGAACACAAAATAATGAATCCAGCCTGAACTATATTCATTTTTATAACACAGTGGCCAAACATAACTCCTTAATTAATTAATTAATTTTGATGAAGGAAGAGCAAAGTGCCCACGAAGGCAAAAGTGCCACAGACCCACGCAGGTCCTGAGCCTGAGTCCCCCACTGCCCTCGGCTCCAATGGCAGAACCCCTGCTGCCCCCACGCGCACGGCTGGACCGTCACACTTTGGCCATCCACAGATGCTTCTCCTTCGGCATGTGGTCATTCCTCTCTCCAGCTCAGCTAGTTGAATCCTCCCGACATCTCCTCCAGGGAGGCGTCCAAACCCATGAGAACAGCCAGTGGTCCCAGACTTGTCTGAAGCTCCAGGCCAGAGGATCTGGTCCCCAGTGGGATCAGACTGGGAGGCGGTGTATTGTGCTGAAGTGTCCTTCCAAAATTCACGTCCCCCTGGAACCTCAGAATGTGACCTTATTTATAGATAAGGTCTTTGTAGATGTAGTTTGTTAAGGATCTCAAGATGGAAAATCCTGGACTTATGGTGGGCCCTTAAATCCAAAGACTGTTGTCCTTATAAGAGAGAGGACACAAAGGTACAGACAGAAGAAGCCACATGAAGAGGTTGGAGGCAGAGGCTGGAGGGCTGCAGTCCCTCCGCAAGGAATGCCCAGAAACACGAGACACCGGAGGGGGCAGGGGTTCTCTCCTAGCGCATTCCGAGGGGCTGTGGCTCTGCAGCACCTTGCTTCTAGACTTCTGGTCTCCAGAATTGGAAGACAATAAATTTCTGTTGTTCTTTTTTTTTTTTAATATAATTTATTTTATTATCATTAATCTACAATTACATGTGCAATATTACGGTTATTAAACTACCCCTTCATCAGGTCCCCCCCACCAACCCCATTACAGTCACTGTCCATCAGCGTAGTGAGATGCTATAGAATCACTACTTGTCTTCTCTGAGTTGTACTGCCCTCCCCGTGCCCCCCCAACATTACATCTGCTAATCGTAATGCCCCTTTTTCCCTCTTATCCCTCCCTTCCCGCCCATTTTCCCCAGTCCCTTTTCCTTTGGTAACTATTAGTCCGTTCTTGGGTTCTGTGAGTCTGCTGCTGTTTTGTTCCTTCAGTATTTTTTCTTTGTTCTTATACTCCACATATGAGTGAAATCATTTGATACTTGTCTTTTTCGGCTTGGCTTATTTCACTGAGCATAATACCCTCTAGCTCCATCCATGTTGTTGCAAATGGTAGGATTTGTTTTCTTCTTATGGCTGAATAATATTCCATTGTGTATATGTACCACATCTTCTTTATCCATTCATCTACTGATGGACACTTAGGTTGCTTCCATTTCTTGGCTATTGTAAATAGTGCTGCAATAAACATAGGGGTGCATCTGTCCTTTTCAAATTGGGCTGCTGCATTCTTAGGGTAAATTCCTAGGAGTGGAATTCCTGGGTCAAATGGTATTTCTATTTTGAGTTTTTTGAGGAACCTCCATACTGCTTTCCACAATGGTTGAACTAATTTGCATTCCCACCAGCAGTGTAGGAGGGTTCCCTTTTCTCCACATCCTCGCCAACATTTGTTGTTGTTTGTGTTTTGGATGTTGGCCATCCTCACTGGTGTGAGGTGATATCTCATTGTGGTTTTAATCTGCATTTCTCTGATGATTAGCGATGTGGAGCAACTTTTCATGTGCCTGTTGGCCATCTGAATTTCTTCTTTGGAGAAGTGTCTATTCATGTCCTCTGTCCATTTCTTAATTGGATTATTTGCTTTTTGTTTGTTAAGGTGCATGAGTTCTTTATATATTTTGGATGTCAACCCTTATCGGATACGTCATTTATGAATATATTCTCCCATACTGTAGGATGTCTTTTTGTTCTACTGATGGTGTCCTTTGCTGTACAGAAGCTTTTCAGCTTGATATAGTCCCACTTGTTCATTTTTGCTTTTGTTTCCCTTGCCCGGGGAGATATGTTCATGAAGAAGTTGCTCATGTTTATGTCCAAGAGATTTTTGCCTATGTTTTTTTCTAAGAGTTTTATGGTTTCATGACTTACATTCAGGTCTTTGATCCACCTTGAGTTTACCTTTGTGTATGGGGCTAGACAGTAGTCCAGTTTCATTCTCTTACATGTAGCTGTCCAGTTTTTCCAACACCAGCTGCTGAAGAGGCTGTCATCTCCCCATTGTATATCCAAGGCACTTTTATCAAATATTAATTGACTGTATATGTTTGGGTTAATGTTTGGATTTTCTATTCTGTTCCACTGGTCTGTGGGTCTGTTTTTGTGCCAATACCAAATTGTCTTGATTACTGTGGCTTTGTAGTAGAGCTTGAAGTCAGGGAGTGTAATTCCCCCTGTTTTATTCCTCCTTCTCAGGATTGCTTTGGCTATTCGGGGTCTTTTGTGGTTCCATATGAATTTTAGAATTATTTGTTCCAGTTCATTGAAGAAAGCTGTTGGTAGTTTGATAGGGATTGCATTGAATCTGTAGATTGCTTTAGGTAGTATAGCCATTTTGACAATATTTATTCTTCCTAGCCAAGAGCATGGGATGCATTTCCACTTGTTAGTGTCCTCTTTAATTTCTCTTAGGAGTGTCTTGTAGTTTTCAGAGTACAGGTCTTTCACTTCCTTCGTTAGGTTTATTCCTAGGTATTTTATTCTTTTTGATGCAATTGTGAATGGAATTGTTTTTCTGATTTCTCTTTCTGTTAGTTCATCATTAGTGTATAGGAAAGCAACAGATTTCTGTGTGTTAATTTTGTATCCTGCAACTTTGCTGAATTCAGATATTAGTTCTAGTAGTTTTGGAATGGAGTCTTTAGGGTTTTTTATGTACAGTATCATGTCATCTGCAAATAGTGACAATTTGACTTCTTCTTTACCAATCTGGATGCCTTGTATGTCTTTGTTTTGTCTGATTGCTGTGGCTAGGACCTCCAGTACTATGTTGAATAACAGTGGAGAGAGTGGGCATCCTGTCTTGTTCCCGATCTTAGATGAAAAGCTTTCAGCATCTCGCCGTTAAGTATGATGTTAGCTGTGGGTTTGTCATATATAGCCTTTATGATGTTGAGGTACTTGCCGTCTATACCCATTTTGTTGAGAGTTTTAATCAGGAATGGATGCTGAATTTTGTCAAATGCTTTTTCAGCATCTATGGAGATGATCATGTGGTTTTTGTTCTTCTTTTTGTTGATGTGGTGGATGATGTTGATGGATTTTCGAATGTTGTACCATCCTTGCATCCCTGGGATGAATCCCACTTGATCATGGTGTATGATCCTCTTGATGTATTTTTGAATTCGGTTTGCTAATATTTTGTTGAGTATTTTTGCATCTACGTTCATCAGGGATATTGGTCTGTAATTTTCTTTTTTGGTGAGGTCTTTGCCCGGTTTTGGTATTAGAGTGATGCTGGCTTCATAGAATGAGTTTGGAAGTATTCCCTCCTCTTCTATTTTTTGGAAAACTTTAAGGAGAATCGGTGTTATTTCTTCTCTATATGTCTGGTAGAATTCAGAGGTGAATCCATCAGGCCCGGGGTTTTGTTCTTGGGTAGTTTTTTGATTACCAATTCGATTTCGTCACTGGTGATTGGTCTGTTTAGTTTTTCTGTTTCTTGCTTGGTCAGTCTTGGAAGGTTGTATTTTTCTAAGAAGTTGTCCATTTCTTCTATGTTTTCCAGCTTGTTAGCATATAGATTCTCATAATATTCTCTTATGATTCTTTGTATTTCTGTGGGGTCCGTCGTGATTTTTCCTTTCTCATTTCTGATTGTGTTTATGTGTGTAGATTCTCTTTTTCTCTTAATGAGTCTGGCTAGGGGTTTATCTATTTTGTTTATTTTTTCAAAGAACCAGCTCTTGGTTTTATTGATTTTTTCTATTGTTTTATTCTTCTCAATTTTATTTATTTCTTCTCTAATCTTTATTATGTCCCTCCTTCTGGTGACTTTGGGCCTCATTTGTTCTTCTTTTCCAATTTCAGTAATTGTGTCTTTAGGCTATTCATTTGGGAATGTTTTTCTTTCTTTAAATAGGCCTGGATTGCAATATACTTTTCTCTTAGAACTGCCTTTGCTGCGTCCCACAGAAGCTGTGGCTTTGTGTTGTTGTTGTCATTAGTCTCCATATAATCTTTGATTTCTGTTTTGATTTGGTCGTTAACCCATTGATTAATTAGGGGAGTGTTGTTAAGTCTCCATGTATTTGTGAGCCTTTTTGATTTCTTTCTAAAATTTATTTCTACTTTTATACCTTGGTGATCCTAGAAGTTGGTTGGTAGGATTTCAATATTTTTGAAATTACTGAGGTTCTTTTTGTGGCCTAGTATGTGGTCTATTCTGGAAAATGTTCCATGTGCACTTGAGAAGAATGTGTATCCTGTTGCTTTTGGGTGTAGAGTTCTGTAGATGTCTGTTAGGTCCATCTGTTCTAGTGTGTTGTTCAGTGCCTCTGTGTCTTTACTTATTTTCTGTCTGGTTGATCTGTCCTCTGGAGTGAGTGGTGTGTTGAAGTCTTCCTAAGATGAATGCATTGCTGTCTATTTCGTCCTTTAATTCTGTTAGTATTTGTCTCACATATGCTGGCGCTCCTGTGTTGGGTGCATATATATTTATAATGGTTATATATTCTTGTTGGACTGACCCCTTTATCATTATGTAATGTCCTTCTTTATCTTTTGCTACTTTCTTCGTTTTGAAGTCTATTTTGTCTGATACAAGTACTGCAACACCTGCTTTTTTCTCTTTGTTGTTTGCATGAAATATCTTTTTCCATCCCTTCACTTTTAGTCTGTGTATATCTTTGGATTTGAGGTGAGTTTCTTGTAGGCAGCATATAGATGGGTCTTGCTTTTTATCCATTCTGTTACTCTGTGTCTTTTGATTGGTGCATTCAGTCCATTTACATTTAGGGTGATTATTGATAGGTATGTACTTATTGCCATTGCTGGCTTTAGATTCGTGGTTACCAAGGGTTCAAGGGTTGCTTCTTTACTATCTAACAATCTAACTTAACTTTCTTGTTAAGTTATTGTAAACACAGTCTGATGTTTCTTTCTCTCCCTTCTTATTCCTCCTCCTCCATTCTTTCTATAATAGGTGTTTTATTCTTTGCCTTTAGTTAGTATTTGGATGGTCTGCTTTCTTTGCTATGATTTTATTTTCTCTGGTGACATCTTTTTAGCCTTAGGTGTGCTTCTATCTAGAGCAGTCCATTTAAGATATCCTGTAGTGGTGGTTTATGAGAGGCAAATTCTCTCAACTTTCGTTTGTCTGGAAATTGTTTAATCCCTCCATCATATTTAAATGATAATCGTGCTGGATACAATATTCTTGGTTCGAGGCCCTTCTGTTTCATAACGTTAAATATATCATGCCATTCTCTTCTGGCCTGTAAGGTTTCTGTTGAGAAGTCTGATGATAGTCTGATGGGTTTTCCTTTGTAGGTGATCTTTTTTCTCTCTCTAGCTGCCTTTAATACCCTGTCTTTATCTTTGATCTTTGCCATCTTAATTATTATGTGTCTTGGTGTTGTCTTCCTTGGGTCCCTTGTGTTGGGAGATCTATGAGCTTCGGTGGACTGCGAGACTACTTCCTTCCCCAGCGAGGGAAAGTTTTCAGCAATTATTTCTTCAAAGACACTTTCTATCCCTTTTTCTCTCTCTTCTTCCTCTGGTACTCCTATAATGCGAATATTGTTCCGTTTGGATTGGTCACACAGTTCTCTTAATATTCTTTCATTCCTAGAAATCCTTTTATCTCTCTCTGCCTCAGCTGCTCTGTACTCCTGTTCTCTGTTTTCTATTCCATTAACAGTCTCTCGCATCTCATCCATTCTGCTGTTAAGCCCATCAATCGCTTGTCTGATTTCTGTATTGTCTTTCCTCAGTTCCCTCACTTCCTCCCTCAGCTCTTGCACATTTCTCTGTAGGTCCATCAGCATGGTTATGACTTTTATTCTGAATTCTTTTTCAGGGAGGCTGTGCATTTCCATCCCTTCAGACTCCCTCTCTGGGGTTGTCTGGTTGATTTTGGTCTGAACCATATTCCTCTGTCTTTTCATGGCTATAGAATTGGTCACTGATAGTTGCCACGTATGTCAGCTGGGCTCTTTACGGCTTTAAAAAGAGAAGAAAAAAAAGAGAGAAAAAAAAAAGAAAGAAAAAAGAAAGAAAAGAAAAAACAAAAACAAAACAAAAATGCCCACCGGACGTAGATTCTGTGGGAATTCTGTAGGTGGCGCTATTGCGCCACTATTCCACAGCTGTGACTGTGCCGCTCCGCAGGGCCCTTTATCGCTCTGGCAGGGGTGGGAACGAATAGGAGGCTGTTGATCTCAGTGAGAAGTGTAAGTATGGCTACGCTTCCTCAGTCATCAGCTAAAGCGTCTGAAACTCCCCAGGACTCGCAGCCTGCTGGGCTGAGTGTGCTGGGGCGATCCGGCTCCTCCGCTGGGCTCCTGTCTCTTTAAGACCGCTGAAGAAAGCACGCGCTTTTTTTTTTTTTTCCTTCCCGGGAGCCGGCTGCAAGCACCCTGGCGCGTTCCCCGCTCAGATCCTGCCCCTCTGTCTCTCCAATCTCCGCTGCACTACGCAATGTGGGTCAGCGCACCCCGTGTAGATCACCGGGGCTGGCTACTTCGCGGGGTGCACTTCCACTCCCTCCCGGCTCTGAATCCTCTCCTCCCGCCGGTGCGCTGGGGTGGGGGAGGGCTCAGGTCCCGCCGGGTCGCGGCTCTGTATCTTACCCGCCTCTTGGGGTGCCGAGTGCTCTCGGGTGTAGCTGCACGCTGTGCGCTTTCCTGTGTATTCTCGTCTCTCTTTTAGGAATAGATGTATTTGCTGTGTTTTCGTAGATAAATATAGTGTTGGGAGGAGAATTCTGCTGCCCTGCTCACACTGCCATCTTCCCGGAAGTCTCCATTTCTGTTGTTCTTAAACCACTTCACTTGTGGTAATTTGTTTAGCAATCCCAGATATCTAATGCAGATGCAGGAGGTGAGAGGGGAAAGCCTCAGGGCAGAACAGGCAGGGATGGCAGTGAGGGGCTGAGGGGTAAGAGCGCCTCAGGTAGCCCTGGCCTGTGGGACACCAGAGGACACGGCCATCCTATTTCCTTTCCCAAAGGCTCCCTGGGACCCAGGACTGACCCAGTGCAGGCAAACCTCACAGCCCTTCAGACATGCTCCCCCATTCCCGGGAGCAGCTCAGTAAGCTCGGGCAGGCGGAAGCAGCCTGTGAGGTCAGTGGCTTCCTAACTGAAGATGCTGGCAGGGCCACCTCTGAGATTCAGAAGATGCTAATGACTGAGCCAGCCGGGAATTTTCTGGCCATCTGCATAACCAGTAGGTAACCCTGATGTGCAGCCAAGACAGAGAGCCCACGAAGGACCCAGGAGAGACTCCAGAGGACTGATGCTTTCAAACCCTGCCCTCCCATCCCAGCACCCCCTGCAGGCCTGACACTGCCCTGAAGGCTCTTGAGCAAGTTCCAATCAGGTGGCCTAGCGTCCAGACCCGCAGGTGTGTTTCATCTGACCTGTGGGAGGGGAAAAGGGGGGCTGGTCGGCATAAGCATTGTCTTATTATAGTGCAGGTACCAGAAGGTGTCTGTCTGCTATAATATGAAAGTACTTTATTAGTTGGATTTTATACAAGAGAATTGCAGACATGAAGTTCACCAAGCTGTTTTTAAGCCTTGATATTTTGCTTCTTCAAGTGAGTTCATTTAGATGAGGTGATGGGTGGGGTGGTGAGTGGCTGGGGAAGAGATGTGTCAAGAGGAGAACAAGGTGCTTTTTGCAGGGGGAAGTGCCAGGCAGGAGATGGTAGAAGACCTGCTCTCCCAAGGTGGTGTCTCCACAGGGCCTGCCTGGCAGACGGACACCCCAAGGGGTCTAGCAGGAACCCGGCTCTGCCTGCCCGCGTCCTCACAGGCTCTAATGCCAGCCCCCTGCCCTCAGACATGTTCGGCCCTAGACCTAGGGAGGACTCGCTGACTGCCATCCAGGCTGAGGTTGAACCACCCTTCCACCCACCTGCTGAGGATGGGGCCAGATTCTGTGCCAGGTCATTTTCCTACTGTCTCTCCACACAGAGTAAAACAGTTGACAAATACCTGTTGTTGGTGAGTGAATGGGGGAGGGAAGCAGGAGCAAGACGACGGCCACACAGTAAAGAAGGCAGGGAGGGTGGGGGTGGGGGTGGGGGCTGCAGGTGAGATTGCATCCTGGGAACTGTCTGGGCACCTCAGGGACCTGAGGCAGGTCGGGGGGCCCATGTCTGCCGGGGTCTACAGCTGAGGGACAGGATGTTTGTGGAGGGTGGCAGAGAGGGGCACAGTGTTGGACAACAACCAGGGACATCTCCAGAGCCCTTGGCAATCTTGTCTACTTCCCAAACATCTCTGCCACCATGTTAAGTAAAAGGAAATAAACAAAATATCATTTGCCCCTCTCCATCTCCAGAGGATTCATTAAAATGAGTCTGTGTATACACAGAATTGGAGCCATGGCCTCCCAGTCTAATTACCATTTTAAAGGGTATTAGGAAAGAATTTCCACCTGCTGCAATGAAAAAAAAAAGCCAGAAGAGCCTGCAGTGGGGAGGACACTTGCTCCCCTCGGGGCTTTTTCCCCCTTTCACCAAGGCATCAACAGCGTGCCTCCGGCTCTCCGTCTGGTGGGGTCTGAAAACCAAGGCAGACAGTGCCTGTCTAAGCCCCTTTGCTGACACCAGCTACGGCCAGGCTCTGTGCTGGGCCCGCAAATGCAAGGGCGCATCCAGGGAGTCCCGGCCTCAGCCACACCCAGAGTCTGTGCAGGAGCCAGAGCTCACAGGAGTTCCTGGGAAGGCAGAAGGCTAGATGAGCCCAAGGACAATGTGCTAGGGGATAGGGGGGAACAGGGGACGGGGCATGGGGAGAGCCCGACGTGCAGAACAAACATGTGCTCTGAGCCTTGATGAGTCAGAATTTTTCACAGCAGGGAAGAGGAGAAGGAAGGGCACTGCAGAGGAGGTGATACTGTGAGCCAAGGTGTGGAAGCGTGACAGTGTCACTGGGTGGACAGCAGCAGGCAGGGAGGCCCACTGGACCACAGGATACAGGACAAAGCAGTGGGCAATGGGAGTTGACATTGGAGATGGAGGTGGGCTGAGATTTGGAGGGACTCAAATAACCTGGGTAGGAATTGAGGCTTCGATTCCACACCAGTGAGGACCAGTGCAAAGGCCCTGAGGCCACCTCTGCTGCCAACCAGCCAAGAGTCTCACTGGTTTTGATGGGGCACCAACAAGAGGCATTATAAAGAACTTTAGTTTTTAAAAATCAAACAATCAAAACGACATCTGTAAGATCATTCATACACAGACACACACATACACACTCACAAATAAATGACTACCAACTCATATTTCAGAATGAAGTCCCTCAGAGCTGTAATTGCAAACACAGACTGACGCAGTGGAGCCCCCGTTATCGGGGAGGGGCCTTGGCAAGCCTGCGTGGTACACAGCCCTGGCCTGGAGAGGACACCACGAAGACCAAGTGTGGGCGAGACACATGCCAAAGCCTGCTCCCAGGGCCAAGCACGACACTAGGGGCTGCTCTTCTGAAGCCTCATGTCCTGCACCTTCAGTCAGTTCTTACCAAGTCCACTGGCTCTCTGGAATTTCAGATGACAGCAGAGGAAAAGCAGGGAATTAGAGGCAGACAGGGTGAGGGGCTGTGTTTGAGGCAAAGATGATGATGGGGTCACAGAGAGACCGGCAGACTAAAGAGCAGGCAGAACCGTAATTGCAGGGAGCTGGGCTCTACATCCTCTGTGAGCCCCACAAGATGGAGGGACCTCATAGCACAGCAGTCCCCAGTGCATTCTATAAATATTTGTCCTCTGAGGACTTGGTGACAAAAAGGATTCCATGATCAAATACACATGTGGGAGGTCCTGCCCACTACATCCCTCTTTCGGTAAATCAAAACCTTACACTGATATAGGAAAGGCCCTGAGAAGTCCTGCAGCAGAAAAGCCGATTTACTTTTGTTCACCAGTGTTCCCGAAATCTATACAAGCGCTAAAAAAAACCTTCCTCCCTACTTTTTTTCCCTCAAATAACACCTACTAACATCTCTTGGAACTATTATTTCACAGAACCCACTAGCTTAGAAAAATCCAGTCTCTCCAGGGAAGGAAGTGTCTCAGCAACTGCGTGAGTGTGTGCCAGTGCGTACGTGTGTGTGTGAGAGAGCACGAGAGCAGGTCGCGTGTGTTAGGGTCCCGTGTTCATGTGCCTGTGTGTGCGTGCATGTGTAGAAGGTCCGGAAAACACAGCTACGTTTGAGGAGCAGGTTCTCCTACTGCTCTGATTTTCACCTCCCTCTTTCTGAACCCTGTCCATCCTCCTCCACCATGATGACCCCCCATGGAACCAAACACTGTAATGGTTTAGATCTGCCATGGGACCAAGAGAACACAGATACTCTGTTTTTAGAATTTCCCTCTTGAAAATGTTTCCTTTACTGAAGTTTGGATTTTCAAAAGGGCTCAGGGTCTTTACTGCGCTGAGGCCCGTGCACAGAAGGGGAGCTTCTCCAAGGCAAAACGGATGCCCTAGGAGCCAGGGCCATCCTGCTCTCATCTGGCATCAGCAAGCCTGGGGAGAGGCCAATGCGGTCTCTAGGTGCCATCACAGCTGCAGACACAGTGCGGGGCGGAGGGCCCAGGACCTCACCTGGTATGTGTTGTCGAAGCTGTCGTACATGAACCGTGTGATCAGAGACGTCTTCCCGACTGCAAAACAAGAAGAGAATGGTTCAGCCATGGCATCTCAGCTAGACTCCTCTACACACATTTCATGTGAATAAAACCAAAAGAGAAACAAAAAGCCCAGAGGAAAGGAAGAACTGCAGGGACAGGAGTGGGAGGCAGACCTCCGAGAGGGACCCCAAGGCGAGGCAGCCGTCTACATGGGGTGGCGTGCAGGGGAGTTCCTGCCAGGCACCGAGGAGGAGGCCTCTCCACCCCACAAGCTCTCACCACCCAAATCCAGATCTTCCGTGACCAACAAGAGCCCAATTGAAGCAAGAGCCATATATGAAGATTCAGAACAAGTGGGTGTAAAACAAGATGCTCCTCTCCCATGGGCCTGTGTTTGCCTGGCAACACTGCCGTGCCATTGGTCAGAGGCTGGGATGGGCATACTCTTTATTTCCCATTCATTCAGCCTGGGACACAGTGACACAGGTGGCTTTCCATGGAGACAGGAGGCAGGTGAAGTAAACGGGTTCTTCCCTAGGGTCTCTCATGGGCAGGACTCTTTCATGTGGTGTATGCCTGACTGCCCAGCGCCTCACAGGGCATTCAGCATCCCTGGACCTCCCAGGTAAATGCCAGCAGGATCCCCAGTCACTGTGACAACCCTGGACTCTCTCTGCACATCTGCAAATGCCCTCTTAAGGGGCAGTTAGACCCCAACTGAGAACCACTGGTGTAGCTAAGAGAAACCAGAAAGTCTCTTGGGAATGCCACAGATGCTGCTCATTTCCCAAACTACAGGGTCCGGCTTCCAACCTAACCTTGTGCAGGTACCCTGGGGCCTGTCACTGGCAGAAATGCCTACTGCATTATGTCCCATCATGTGGGGGGGGCAGGGGGAAGGGTGGTAAAGGAGCATCTGTCAGGTCAGGCTCAGCATGGAGTGCTTCTCCACTGTCTCACCAAGTCTCTGCCACAGCCCTGGAGGCTCAGAGGGGGACTGGCCCAGCTGAGCTTGGCTCCAAGCCCCTTCTGCTCTGGGCTGCTGGAAACAGACAACTCTGGCAGGGAAAGAAAAAAGGCCAGCATCTGAGAGTTCCCCATTCTGCCTTTCCCCAGTTCTTGGATGGGATGGTTACAGGCAGGGTGGCTGGTCACTGCCTGGATAGAGCAGAGCAACCCAAGTGGGCTCCTTCCGGAAAGGTCCTTTTTCAGTTGTGAAGCTTTAGTAATACACCGTGTAACAGACAAGAGCAACCATCTTCCAACAAGCAACGACTGTAATGGAAAGGCCATTGTCTTCTAGCCAAAAGGAACATCGGACAGACTGTTTTAGGCAAGTTTAGATGGCCCCATCTCTAACCAAGAATTGGCTAGGTGGACGCAACTCCCAGCCTGGGTACTGCTCAGCTGTATTATTTTAAGGTAGCCACCACCCCTCTAGATGTCAGTTCCTCATTTTTAAGTGGGTATAATAACATCAAAGACTTCAAAGCATAGAAGAAAGAATTACATAAGGTAATAAAAGTGCCTGGTACATAGGAAATGCTTAAAAGTAGAAGGCAAGCAACTGAGATAGCTAAGGCAGTTTCCAGAGCATCAGATTTTAAAAAATACCACCACCACTAGTTTATTTACTATACCCGTCCTGTCTCTCCATTTGGCTCTTCCTGATTTGTATCCTTTATAATAAAACTGTAACCAAAAGTAGAGTGCTTTCCTGAGTTCTGAGAGTTGTTCAGGTGAATTATGGAAACTAAGGAGGGTTAAGAACCCCTCAGATTTGTTACCAGTTGGCCAGAAATGTGGTGTGCTTGGGGACCCCACTTGTGGCTGCCAGCTGAAGTGGGGGCACTGGCTTATTGGGGACTGGGCCCTGAAACCTGGGGAATCTGATGCAGCTCTGGGTGGCAGTGCCAGGACTGAATTACAGTATAGCAGCTGCTGTCAGAATAGCCACGTTTCTATTCTGAACACCTCTGGGGGAGCAGTAGTGCACCCAGCCTCTCTTCTAATTTTACCAGGACATTGCCCTTTGAGCTCCTAATAGGCATGTGCTTTCCAATTGCTTCAAATCTCCCCCTTGGATTTCACATGAAGGTGAGAAATGGGGTCTTCCCACATACAAGGGCCTGGAACGCTAAGGGGACCACAGAGTGTGAAGCCCTGAGCCAGTGAGAGGCAGACGAAATCGAGGAGAACACAGCATCCTCGTTTCCAAAAGACAGTGGAAAGTTACCACCTCCTCGGGAAGAGAGGGATGGCAGGGCCCCCAGGGGACTTCCCGGTACAGTGACACACCAAAACCCACACCTCATACCTTGGGGAAAGGGAGAGCATCAGGGAGCCAGGTGGAGAGAAGGCAGCAAGACACCCTTCTCCTTCCCCAGCTGGTTCTTCCCTGGGGCAGCTGAGCAGGCAGAGAGGCAGGACAGTCACATTGCAGAAAGCTACTGATGGAACAGAAGGTTTATGGAGTATCTGAGAACTCAGAAATCCCTGCAAAGGCTTCTGATGCCAAGTAACCCCTTCCCCAGGCACTGGTGGTGCGTTAGTACTGGAGTAGGGTGGCTGCTAGTTGGAAGGAGAAAATCCCAAGGAACGAGTTTTTTTGTTGGGACTGCACAGGAGGAATGTTTAGGTACGGGGCCCTGGCCAATGCTGGCACTTTCTGAGCATTCCCAGCACGACCACCATAGGCAACACATGAGCCCTGTATTTACAAAGCGTGTTCCAGGCACGGGCCAGGGGCTGTACAAGGCACACATTTCCACGACAGCAATCAACAGAAAGGATGGGACGCCCACCTCAGAATTCTGCACTTGCAGCAACGCTGTACTGGGCCCTCGGCACCTCTGGTTTAGTCCTCGATGCTGAAGGGGGGCTCATGTCATCTCCATTTTATACAAGGGGAGATGGGCTGACGGCTGCTTGCCCAGGGCCAGCGCTGAGTGGCGCCAGGATGAGGTGGCCTGACCAGGAGCCGAGCCCCTATCCCCGACCTGCCCCAGCACCGTGGGTCATGCTGGGTTTCAGGCTTCCGCCAGGTCATTACTGCCACCACTGTGGGGGCCTGGGAGCTCCAGAATAGTGCTAAGCCAAGGCACCTCTCCTCAGCACTGGTGGAGGGGAGGCTGCTCTGGAAGGCTGCGACCTAGGAACTGAGGTGCCCTGTGGGGCACAAGAAGGGTTCAGAAAAGTGTGGGTGGGAGAGCCTGCCTGGGGCCCAGCACCCCGACTGAGGCCTGGACTGGGTGGCGGGCTCATTACTGCTTTGCTGCAAAAACTATTTCTTACTGCTCTTCTATGCCCGCTTTTCTCATTTCTCAGAGTAGAAGCCTCAAGAGCTTCCCCAGGCCCACCGGCACTCTCTCCACGGCTGCCAGGATAATGTGGTTCCGACCCTGTCTGAGCTTGTGAGCTTGGCCTCCCTGCTTAGAAGCCTCCAAACGCCCATGGTTCTTGTGGCTGATGAGGCTGGGGCCCATTCATCTGCGCTCTTCACTGGGGCAAGGGCTGGTGCCTCCTGTCCCAGCCGCCAGCTCTGGCCAGCTCTCAGAGGAAAGCTAGGCAACACCATCCCACGTGAACTTCCGCAAAGGTGTCCTCCACACCCCGTCTTCAGGAGGCTTCTGAGGCCAGCTCTTTACAAGGATCCCTCACCGACCACTGCCCGGGCTCTGCCCTGGCACCACATAAAGGAGTGACACAGGTACAGGGCAGCCCTGTGCCAAGCTCCCCTCCGCTCTAACAGGCAGCCCGCCCTCCCTCACCCCATGCCCCTCCCTCAGCAACTGCCCTGCATGGCAGGTGCTGGGACCTGGGAAGGGGGAGCTTGCCCCACTCCATCTCCCCGGCGGCGGCTGTCTCAGGCTCACCAGGAAGGTGCGGGACAGCTGGAACCAGCGCCGGCCTGCCACTGCCTGGGGCTGTAGCCCAGGGGAAGCCCAGAGGGGCAGCGGCTTTCCGCACTCAAGCAGCGCAGACAGGGCAGGAGACCCTCCCCTTGAGGTCCTTCCTGCCCTCCGCTGGCCGCTGAAGCCTTGAGGAGAGCTGTCCCCACCCAGCCCTGTTCTCAAGGTCACACTGTCCCACATCCCTTTTCACAACAGCTCTTGCACACCACTGCAGTACAGTGAGCTTTTTCTGAGGACAAAGATTAAGCTCCACAGGCAGGATTTTATTAGAAATAAGCAGGCAAATCATTACTGAGCTTTTCTTTCCTCTCTGCTCATGGCTCAGCGATATTCCTGTAATCTTCTGGTAGTTTAGTCCCACATAATTAAATGGAGAGATGCATTTTTTCTCTTTCAACCAAATGATGGTGAGAACATTCATTACTGAGCATTTACCAGGAGCCTCTAGGAAGAAGGAAAGGCAACGCTAGCTCTTACTGGGCTTCTACTCGGTGCCAGGCAAGAAATTTGGTGCGTAAGTTAGGTGCCCTCCTTTAGTCCTCATCACAACCCAGTGAGCGAGTTATTCCCCCAAGGTCCCAAAGCTGGCAAGCAGCGGAGCTGGGACACAGCTCCTCATCTGATGCCCAAGCCTGCGTGTCCGGTGCCATGTTGTGTGGGCTTAGAGGAAGGTGCGGCCAGCAGCAAAGCGGGAGAGCAGCAGGAGCAGGGCCCGGTGCCAGGCAGTCCCAGGGAAGGCAGGGCAGCTGGGAGCTGTGGGAGAGGGAGGGTGGGGGAGGCGTCTTCCAGGCAGAGAGAACAGAGCGAGCAAATGCATGGGGCAGACATAAAGAGCTTGCATGAAGGGACAGAAGGCAGTGGGCCAGGTTACGGTGTGTGTGTTGGGTGGAGTGGGGTATAGGAGCATGCCCAGGAGCCATCGGGACACATCTGGAGGCCCCTGCATCCGAGCTTTGTCTCAGGGAAAATGGAGTCGGACTAAGTATGTGAGGAGAGGGGAGTGACAAACACTGGTTAAGGAAGCTTCATGCGGCCAGTGGGTTGATTTAAATCACAGTCCATCTCTGGGGCCAGCTGTGGAGGAGCGGAGGGGGCAGGCAGAGAGAGGCAAGGCCAGGGGAGTAGAGGCCAAATCTAAGAGCACAGATTCTCTCCCAAGGGTGGAGGGGGCTTCTGAAGGGTCGTAAGTAGACAGGCGATGGAAAGAGGTGCGGCAGTTCATAATTCCCATGATAGCTCACAAAATTCCCCATCCCACGTGCTCTTTTTACAACAGACCAGATGCTCTAGCTAGGTGGGACTCTGCCAGGGCTGTGGCTGTGGCCAAAATGGCCCTGTGGCCCCCGAGGCTGGGCCAGGAAAGGCAGCTGAGCCCCCGTCGGGAGCGCTGTCCCTCCCGTGAACTCTGGGAGCTGCCCTTCAGCCCAGCTGCCATGCTGCAAGGAAGCCTAAGGCGCCCTGCGTGAGGGGGCCCCAAGGAGACGCCCGTATGGCAAGAGATGGAGGCCCCAGCCAGCAGCCAGCAGCAGACCTGGGTGGGACAAGCCTTCAGAGGGCTCCAGCCTTCAGCCCAGGAGCCCTTAGCTCGTACCAAGTGGAACAGAGAAATGCTTTTCCTGCCGGGGCCAGCCCAAACTATAGATTCCTGAGCGAACTGAATATTCTCATTTTGAGCCACAAGGTTTTGGGGTGGTTTGTTACACAACACTAGGTAATCAGAGCAACAGATCTGTGCCTCAGGAGAAAGCCTACACTTCTATGCAGGGAATGGCCTCCACGGGCAGGAGTCCAGCAAGAGATGGCAGATCTCATTTAAAACAGAGGCAAGGGGGCTGGGGAGAAATAGCAGAGGCAGGTGGCAGGACCTAGTGACTATCAGACTCAGAGGACAGCCTGGGGTGCCATCCCGTCACCCAGCTTTGTGGCTAGCAGATGATGGAGCCATTCCTTGAGTCCAGCCAAACTGGGTAAAGAGCGAACACCAAGTAATCACCCAGGATTCAGGCCACCCATAAAAGCTTTCTTTAAGATTGTCAGACCAAAGCACAAACACCAGCACTGCGTTCTGGAAAAAAAGCGTTATATAATGATTAATAATAATCCTTCAATCTCATGAACTGAGGATCTAAGCTTATTTTCTACTAATGACATCACCATGAAATATTTATTTTCTTACCCAAAGGTGAGCAGCTGGCCAAGGCACCTTGCAAACCTGTGGACTGTCGAGATGAGCTCAGTCCCGTACACCTCGGAAATTCCAGCGCTGCAGGGGAGCTGAATGCTAGCCCTTCGCCATCAGCACCCACCTGGGCCTCACCCACGGGGGCCCCGCACTCCATGTCCCCATCTCAGTGGCAGGTCCCAGTTAAATAGATTTTTGTGCACTCAGTGGCTTCCACATAGCTGCAGCAGACATGAGGCCTCTACTTGCTCACCAGTACCCAGCCAGGCCCACGAGGAGCAGGTGCCCCAGGCAGCTATGCTCTCTGGCAGCCCTCCCCCCGCGGTGGAGCTAGACTGGGGCTCAGACAGCGAAGATTCAAGGCAACCTGGGTGGGGCTTGAGAGGCCAACGAAAAAGCAAGGCTACTCTGCTGGGAACTGCAGCCACCTCCTGAAGAATGTGGGGTTTGGACTGGGTCTTAGCTGGTGCAGACAGGGCATCCAGGGGATTGCATTCCCAAGGGGGGACCTGACACAGCCAGTGATGGGAGGCTGAGGGGTCCTCTGCACACAGCTGTCACTTCCCCACGTTTCTCCATGGTCGCCACATGAAGCCAAAACCTCCCAGGGCTTTGGGCTCAGTACCTATGAGGGCTCAAGGCACGGCTTATGCCCAGGCCACAGGCTGACAGCTGAGTGGGCCATGAGACCGCTGAGTCCTGCTCTGACACTGTCTCCCTCCATGAAGGACCGCTCTCCATGCGCAGAAGGTATGGGTATGGGTGGAGAGGTGGCAGAGCCCAGGAAATTGGCTGTGGACATTGTGGAGGGTCTGCCATGGCCTGGCAGAGCACATACCACCCAGGGGGTAGCCCCCTTGCCAAGCCAAGCCAAACCTTGGCCCACAATTCTGCTCTTGGCCACATGTTCACATTTACTGCCCACACCAGCTCTGGGGTGCTGCTGGACAGTGGGGTCCCATCTGGTCCTCGTTCGGGTCACAAAGGTGGGCCCAGAGTGGGCGGTCCACCAGGAAAGACCTGGTGGAACTCCCTGTCATTTCTAGGCCGCCCTGGGCTGTCAACCTCCTATGTGCCGTATTTTAGGAGAGCAGGTCCTTATGCCAAGAAAAGGGTCTCTACATCCTTGGACTGTAGCCTCCCCACCACCAGGCCCCAGTCAGAGAATGCTGTAGCTGTAAGAAAGTAGGTCTCAGGGCTGAAAAGGCAAACCAGCTTTCCCAAGGATCGGGCTTCTAGGATGGAGCTAGGAGCGAACTCCCAGCTAACTCAGGTATCTGTGAGCTCAGTTTCCAGAACACAGATGGGAAATGCCCCGTGAGTGCGGGCAAGGGCCTGTGGGCCCAGGGGCTCAGTCCATGCCCTGCGGCTGGGAAAGAGGCAGGCCAGCCTAGTCCAGTGTCCCTTCTCCACAGGGACTTGGACAGAGGACTCCACCTTTCCCCTCCACCTCCCTGCCCACAAAGTCCCCCATTACCAGCCTGACTATGGGGTGCACAGCTCTGGGCCCTCTGATGATAAGAGGACCAGATGGAGATACCCTCTACACCTGTTCGACCCTTGTTTCCTTTTGTTGTGTTTTCACAAAACAGAAAATCCAGCCCCATTCTTCCTGCAAGTATACAAGCCTCGTAGGGCTGGGGGCTGTACTCCCTTCTCCAGGCCCCACCCTGCCACTCGTGCTTGGAAAGGTAGCTCCAGACTAGGGCTTCGCTAGCTCCTACCTGAGCCCCGAGAGGCCGGCTGGCTAACCTTAGGCTAAATGAGGAAACATGAAAAATCCCATTCCAAACCATCCCCCGAAAGACTCAGATGGTAATTAAGAGATATGCAAAGCTCGTCATCGGACACTTTAATTAAGTGTGTTAATTCCCTCTGCCAGAGGATGCTCAGCCACCTGGGCCTCACCAAGGGACCCAGGGAAGATAGAAGAGAGGGGGGAGGAGGGGAGGTAGGACAGCGGTGGGAGCTGGTCTGGCCCAGAACCTTTCTCCTGCTCCAGCTGGGAGCCTGGCCCATTCCTGACGCACTCGCGTTCCCACTGTCCCCCACCTGCCCCAGTCTCTCCTCTTGTGAGTCCTGTGACCCCAGCGAAGCCTGCCCCGAGTCAGGGGCTGCACGGCGTCATCCACCACCTCACAGCCCCCCACTACTCCCCCCCACATCTCAGCTCTGCCGCTCCCCAGGCTAAGAGTCACTGTTCCAGTGAGGATGGGCTAGATGGCCTTTAAGGCCTGCTTCCACTTCGAGGCTAGTGACAAATGCTTACCAAGCCTGAAATATGGCTGGACGAAAGTACCAGAAGTGGGGTTCCTTTCCTGCTGTGGGCAGAGTCTCTCTGACCCCGGGGCCTTGTTAACCTTAAAACTTCATCCCATCCCCACTCCCAAGCCCACCTGGCCTACAGCCCTGAGAGCCCCCAAAAGAGGCCGTGTGCTTTGGTGGGAGGGCCCTGGGCTCTGAGGCAGAAGGGGCACACTGGCACGGAGGGAGAGGCTGCGCTGCCTGGCCTGGGACTGCTGAGCACAAGGAGTGCTTGCACTTACTTAATGGCCTCCTTATTTTCCCCAGAAAGCATAAATAGTGACTCTCGAAAACCTAACTGTTTAAAATATCAGGATATAGTAGCTACCTACTGATAACAATACTGAATAGTCCCCCAAATCCTTTGAATACCCCTAATGTGTTTGGGGAGGTCCAAAGCCATCCTTCCCGATGCAGGAGGCTTTCTCGTAGGCACATGACCTCGGCTTCTGTCATCAGATGCTCACATGAGATTCCACCAGAAATGACCTACGTGGATCAAGTGAGGTGTGGGGTCCCCCCAGGGTTCTGCATCAGGGGCAGCCATGATGAGGGTTTCAGCACCAGCTCTTGCCAGTACCTAGCACAGGAACTGTGTCTGCCCCTGGCCCAGTCCCGGTGTAACAGACGTTGCTGCTCCCAGCCTGGCTCTCTGACCTTCGCAGAGACTGAATTTGCCAACCATTGCTCTCTCCCACATCCACTGTCTGCTCAGATCAGCTGGATAGCGAGAGTAGATTTCTCTTATTTTCAACTAATAATACTGAGAGAAATATAAGGCAAGTGGTAAGTAAGCTAAATGAGAAGGCTGGAATGAAAAGTCTGCTTACAGAAATACATGTTCTAACATCTCACGTGGTCATTGAAGTCAGACTAAGGAATTGCCCCCAAGCTCCCTGGCAGTCAAAGCCAAAAAAAAGAAAAAAAAAAGAAACATGACCAACTGTAAGATTCACGGTGTTCATGAGATAAAACCAAACTAGGTGCTAATATTGAGCTTTTCAAATGAGTTCTTGAAAGTGTCTGGAGTGCAGAAATCATGTCACCGGTTAAAGGGCAAATTTACATGTTTATACAGTCAACTGGATGAACATCACTGATGAAAATCAAGAACACTAACCGGACTAGACAATACTCCCTGCCCAAGTCAGTGCTGAGTCACGGGTCTGGACCAGCGCCCCCTACAGATATGGTCGAATGAAAACCAAAGGACCAAGACTTCAGATTCTGGTCAAGACAGAGTAACAGGGACCAGATTTGTCCTCTCACTTGAAACAACCAAACGACAGGAAAAATATATGAAACAATGATTTTCAAGGTACTGTACATCAAGCAATGAAGGAGGGTAAACTTTGAGAATCATGAAATAAATTACATGAGCCTCACAACTGCTCCCAAAGTGTTGACTTGAGAACATTTCAGGCCAAAGCACGGGGAGGCAGGAACCAAGTGGAGCTGGGTGGACTCCCTGAGTTGGACAGAGAGAGTTGAGAGACTGGAAAACACAAGGCAGCCAGAGCTCAGCTCACAAGACAGAACTCCGGAGGGAGGGAGAGGCACAGTCTGAGAGCCCCAGAGGTCTGTGAGGGGCTCCCTCAAGTCTTTGGCTGAGGACTGACCAGGAGATGTGTGTAAGTAAACTACTCGAGACTGGGGAAAGAACTATCCAAATGGATTAAAGGAAACAATGCCCGAAACCTATAGGGCCTGTGGTACTGTCGGTTCCAACCAGCCACAGTAAAAAGCCTATTATTCATGGGACATTGGGAAAAGGACTCAGAAAGGCTGTGCCTCAGCACTGGGTAAGAACTAGACCCAGACTGAGCACCACTCCAGTCCCAGCCAAAAAATCTTAAACATAATGACAGGAATACAAACTTACCCAATACACAACATGCAAAACTCCCAACATCTAACATCCAATAAAAAGTTAACAGGCGGGAGACTTCCGGGAAGATGGCAGCACGAGCAGGATGGCAGAAATCTCCTCCGAAAACTATATATATCTAAGAAAATACTACAAATACAACTACTCCTAAACGAGAGACCAGAATATACAGGAAAGCGCACAGCATGCAGCTACACCTAAGAGGACACGGCACCCCGCAAGGCAGGTAAGATACAGAGCCGCGACACAGCAGGACCCGAGCACTCACTCACCACAGCGCACCAGCGGGAGGAGGGGATTCAGAGCCAGGAGGGAGTGGAAGTACACCCGGCGAAATAAGCAACACTGGGTATCTGCGCAGGGAGCGCTGACACACATCGATCGGTATAGTGGAGATTGGAGAGACAGAGGGTGCAGGATCTGAGCGGGGAATGCGCCAGGGTGCTTGCAGCCGGCTCCCGGGAAGGAAAAAAAAAAGGAAAAAGAAAACCGCACGCTTTTTTCAATGGTCTTAAAGAGACAGGAGCCCATCGGAGGAGCCAGATCACCCCGGCACACTCAGCCCAGCAGGCTGGGAATCCTGGGGAGTTTGGGACCCCTTAGCTGGTGACTGGGAAAGCATGGCCGTACTTACACTTCCCACAGAGATCAACAGCCTCCCATTCGTTCCCACCCTGGCCAGAGCTATAAAGGGCCCTGTGGAGCGGCGCAGCCACGGCAGCAGAATAGTGGGGCAAGAGTGCCACCTACAGTATCCCCACAGAATCTATTAACAGTGGTTGTTTTTGTTTTTCTGTTTTTTCTTCTCTTTCTTTTTTATTTTTCTCTTTTTTTCTTTTCTTCTTTTTAAAGTCTTAAAGAGCCCAGCTGACAGACGTGGCAACTACCAGCGACCACTTCTATAGCCATGAAAAGACAGAGGAATATGGTCCAGACTAAGATCAACCAGACAACCCCAGAGAGGGAGCCTGAAGGGATGGAAATGCACAGTCTACCTGAAAAAGAATTCAGAACAAAAGTCATAACCATACTGATGGATCTACAGAGAAATGTGCAAGAGCTAAGGGAGGAAGTGAGGGAAGTCAGGAAAGACAATACAGAAATCAGACAAGCGATCGACGGGCTTAACAGCAGACTGGATGAGATGCAAGAGGCTGTTAATGGAAAAGAAATCAGAGAACAGGAATACAGAGAAGCTGAGGCAGAGAGAGATAAAAGGACTTCTAGGAATGAAAGAATATTAAGAGAACTGTGTGACCAATCCAAAGAGAACAAAATTCACATTATAGGAGTACCAGAGGAAGAAGAGAGAGAAAAACGGATAGAAAGTGTCTTTGAAGAAATAATTGCTGAAAACTTTCCCTCGCTGGGGAAGGAAATAGTCTCGCAGTTCACAGAAGCCCACAGATCTCCCAACACAAGGGACCCAAGGAAGACAACACCAAGACACATAATAATTAAGATGGCAAAGATCAAAGATAAAGACAGAGTATTAAAGGCAGCTAGAGAGAGGAAAAAGATAACCTACAAAGGAAAACCCATCAGACTATCGTCAGACTTCTCAACAGAAACCTTACAGGCCAGAAGAGAATGGCATGATATATTCAACATTATGAAGCAGAAAGGCCTTGAACCAAGAATATTGTATCCAGCACGATTATCATTTAAATATGATGGAGGGATTAAACACTTTCCAGACAAACGAAAGTTGAGAGAGTTTGCCTCTCATGAACCACCACTACAGGATATCTTAAATGGACTGCTCTAGATGGAAGCACATCTAAAGCTAAAAAGATGTCACCAGAGAAAATAAAATAATAGCAAAGAAAGCAGACCATCCAAATACTAAATAAAGGCAAAGAATAAAACACCTAGTACATAAAGAATGGAGGAGGAAGAATAAGAAGGGAGAGAAATAAAGACACATCAGATGGTGTTTACAATAACTTAACAAGAAAGTTAAGTTAGATTGTTAGATAGTAAAGAAGCAACCCTTGAACCTTTGGTAACAACGAATCTAAAGCCAGCAATGGCAATAAGTACATAGCTATCGATAATCACCCTAAATGCAAATGGACTGAATGCACCAATCAAAAGACACAGAGTAACAGAGTGGATAAAAAAGCAAGACCCATCTATATGCTGCTTACAAGAGACTCACCTCAAACCCAAAGATATACACATACTAAAAGTGAAGGGATGGAAAGAGATATTTCATACAAACAACAAAGAGAAAAAAGCAGGTGTGGCAGTACTTGTATCAGACAAAATAGACTTCAAAACGAAGAAACTAGCAAGAGATAAAGAAGGACGTTACATAATGATAAGGGGGTCAGTCCAACAAGAAGATATAACCATTATAAATATATATGCACCCAACACAGGAGCACCAGCATATGTGAAACAAATACTAACAGAATTAAAGGAGGAAATAGACACCAATGCATTCATTTTAGAAGACGTCAACACAACACTCACTCCAGAGGACAGATCAACCAGACAGAATAAGTAAAGACACAGAGGCACTGAACAACACACTAGAACAGATGGACCTAACAGACATCTACAGAACTCTACACCCAAAAGCAGCAGGATGCACATTCTTCTCAAGTGCACATGGAACATTTTCCAGAATAGACCACATACTAGGCCACAGAAAGAACCTCAGAAAATTCAAAAATATTGAAATCCTACCAACCAACTTCTCAGATCACAAAGGTATAAAACTAGAAATAAATTTTAGAAAGAAACAAAAAAGGCTCACAAATACATGGAGACTTAACAACATTCTCCTAATTAATCAATGGGTTAACGACCAAATCAAAACAGAAATTAAAGAATATATGGAGACTAATGACAACAACAACACAAAGCCACAACTTCTGTGGGACGCAGCAAAGGCAGTTCTAAGAGGAAAGTATATTACAATCGAGGCCTATTTAAAGAAGGAAGAACATTCCCAAATAAACAGTCTAAAGACATAATTACTGAAATTGGAAAAAGAAGAACAAATGAAGCCCAAAGTCACCAGAAGGAGGGACATAATAAAGATCAGAGAAGAAATAAATAAAATTGAGAAGAATAAACAACAGAAAAAAATCAATGAAACCAAGAGCTGGTTCTTTGAAAAAATAAACAAAATAGATAAACCCCTAGCCAGACTCATTAAGAGAAAAAGAGAACCTACACACATAAACAGAATCAGAAATGAGAAAGGAAAAATAATGACGGATCCCACAGAAATACAAAGAATTATAAGAGAATATTATGAGAATCTATATGCTAACACGCTGGAAACCCTAGAAGAAATGGACAACTTCTTAGAAAAATACAACCTTCCAAACTGACCATGTAAGAAACAGAAAAACTAAACAGACCAATCACCAGCAACAAAATTGAAGCGGTAATCAAAAAACTACCCAAGAACAAAACCCCCGGACCAGATGGATTCACCTCTGAATTCTACCAGACATATAGAGAAGAAATAACACCCATTCTCCTTAAAGTTTTCCAAAAAATAGAAGAGGAGGGAATACTTTCAAACTCATTCTATGAAGCCAGCATCACTCTAATACCAAAACCGGGCAAAGACCTCACCAAAAAAGAAAATTACAGACCAATATCCCTGAAGAACATGGATGTAAAAATACTCAACAAAATATTAGCAAACCGAATTCAAAAATACATCAAGAGGATCATACACCATGATCAAGTGGGATTCATCCCAGGGATGCAAGGATGGTACAACATTCGAAAGTCCATCAACATCATCCACCACATCAACAAAAAGAAGAACAAAAACTGCATGATCATCTCAATAGATGCTGAAAAATGATTTGACGAAATTCAGCATCCATTCCTGATTAAAACTCTCAACAAAATGGGTATAGAGGGCACGTACCTCAACATCATAAAGGCCATAATATGACAAACCCACAGCTAACATCATACTTAACGGCAAGAAGCTGAAAGCTTTTCATCTAATATCGGGAACAAGACAGGGATGCCCACTCTCTCCACTGTTATTCAACATAGTATTGGAGGTCCTACCATGGAAATCAGACAAAACAAAGATATACAAGGCATCCAGATTGGTAAAGAAGAAGTCAAATTGTGACTATTTGCACATGACATGACATTGTACATAAAAAACCCTAAAGACTCCACTCCAAAACTACTAGAACTAATATCTGAATTCAGCAAAGTTGCAGGATACAAAATTAACACACAGAAATCTGTTGCTTCCCTATACCCTAACGATGAACTAACAGAAAGAGAAATCAGAAAAACAATTCCATTCACAATTGCATCAAAAAGAATAAAATACCTAGGAATAAGCCTAACAAAGGAAGTGAGAGACCTGTACTCTGAAAACTACAAGACACTCCTAAGAGAAATTAAAGAGGACACTAATAAATGGAAATGCATCCCATGCTCTTGGCTAGGAAGAATAAATATTGTCAAAATGGCTATACTACCCAAAGCAATCTACAGATTCAATGCAATCCCTATCAAACTACCAACAGCTTTCTTCAATGAACTCGAACAAATAATTCTAAAATTCATATGGAACCACTAATGCCCCGAATAGCCAAAGCAATCCTGAGAAGGAGGAATAAAACAGGGGGAATTATGCTCCCTGACTTCAAGCTCTACTACAAAGCCACAGTAATCAAGACAATTTGGTATTGGCACAAAAACAGACCCACACACCAGTGGAATAGAATAGAAAATCCAAACATTAACCCAAACATATACAGTCAATTAATATTTGATAAAGGAGCCTTGGATATACAATGGGGAGATGACAGCCTCTTCAGCAGGTGGTGTTGGGAAAACTGGACAGCTACATGTAAGAGAATGAAACTGGACTACTGTCTAGCCCTATATACAAAGGTAAACTCAAGGTGGATCAAAGACTTGAATGTAAGTCATGAAACCATAAAACTCTTAGAAAACAACATAGGCAAAAATCTCTTGGACATAAACATGAGCGACTTCTTCATGAACATATCTCCCCGGGCAAGGGAAACAAAAGCAAAAATGAACAAGTGGGACCATATCAAGCTGAAAAGCTTCTGTACAGCAAAGTACACCATCAGTAGAACAAAAAGAGATCGTACAGTATGGGAGAATATATTCATAAATGACGTATCTGATAAGGGGCTGACATCCAAAATATATAAAGAACTCACGCACCTTAACAAACATAAAGCAAATAATCCAATTAAGAAATGGGCAGAGGACATGAATAGACACTTCTCCAAAGAAGAAATTCAGATGGCCAACAGGCACATGAAAAGTTGCTCCGCATCGCTCATCATCAGAGAAATGCAGATTAAAACCACAATGAGATATTACCTCACACCAGTGAGAATGGCCAACATCCAAAACACAAACAACAACAAATGTTGGCGAGGATGTGGAGAAAAGGGAACTTCCTACACTTCTGGTAGGAATGCAAATTAGTTCAACCATTGTGAAAAGCAGTATCGAGGTTCCTCATAAAACTTAAAATAGAAATACCATTTGAACCAGGAATTCCACTCCTAGGAATTTACCGTAAGACTGCAGCAGCCCAGTTTGAAAAAGACATATGCACCCCTATATTTATCGCAGCACTATTTATAATAGCCAAGAAATGGAAGTAACCTAAGTGTCCATCAGTAGATGAATGGATAAAGAAGATGTGGTACATATACACAATGGAATATTATTCGGCCATAAGAAGAAAACAAATCCTACCATTTCCAACAACATGGATGGAGCTAGAGGGTATTATGCTCAGTGAAATAAGCCAAGCTGAAAAAGACAAGTATCAAATGATTTCACTCATATGTGGAGAATAAGAACTAAGAAAAAAACTGAAGGAACAAAACAGCAGCAGACTCACAGAACCCAAGAACAGACTAATAGTTACCAAAGGGAAAGGAGTGGGGAAGATGGGTAGAAAGGTAGGGATAAGAGGGAAAAAGGGGCATTACGATTAGCAGATGTAATGTTGGGGGGGCATGGGGAGGGCTGTACAACTCCAAGAAGACAAGTAGTGATTCTATAGTTCTCACTACGCTGATGGACAGTGACTGAAATGGGGTTAGTGGGGGGGACCTGATGAAGTGGGGAGTTTAGTAACCATAATGTTGCACATGTAAATGTAGATTAATGATACCAAAATAAAAATTAAAAAGTTAAAAAAAACTATTATAGCTGCATTTCAAATGTCAAAAAATTAAAACAGAGATGTGGAAGATGTTTAAAAAAGACACAAATCAAACTTCCAGAGGTAAAAACTATGAGTGAGATGAAAAATGCACCAGATGGAATTAACAACAGATTAATCCCAGACTAATTGTAGAAGAGATCAGTGAACTTGAAGACAGAGTGATGTCTAAAATGAAACAGAAAAATTGATGAAAATAAATGACTAAAACCATCAGTGAGCTGTAGAATAATGTCAAATGGACAAGTAATTGGAGTCTTTGAAGGACTGGTGCAAGGGAGTGCTGACAAAAAAATATTTGAAGAAATAATTACTGCCTCAATACTGAAAATGTCCCAAAATAGAGGAAAAGTACAAACTCACAGATCTAAAAAGTTCATCGACCCCTAAGCAAAGTAAACATAAAAGAAACCACATCAAGACACATCATAATCAAACTGCACAGTATCAGTTGTAAAGAGAAAATCATTGAAGTAGAGAGGGAAAAAAGAACCATTATGTACAGAAAAACAAAGCCGAGGAAGACAGCAACTTTCCTCAGGAACAATGTCAGCAAGACAGTGGAGTAACATCTGTAAAGTGCTGAAGAAAAAATTAGCTAACATAGCAGCATTCTATGATTTTCAGATATATACTATCATCTTTCAAAAACAAAGATGAAATAAAATTTTTTTGCAAACATTCAAAAGCAGAGAGAATCCAACAACAGCAGACCCTTCCAATGAGAAATGTTAAAGGAAGTTCTCCAAGAAAAAGTGAAATAACATCAGATGGAAATGTGGATCTACACAAAGAACAATGTACACAGAGAATGGTCAGAATGGTTACTACATAGGCAAATATGTAACATTTCTTTCATATTATTTAAATCTCTTTAAAAGATCACTGACAACAGAGATCCTGCAAGATGGCGGCATGAGAGGTGACATGGAGAACTCTTCCCAAAACCACAAATAGTACAAAAATATAGTTAATTAATACAACTAACCCTAAAATAGCAAGAAGAAAGAAGGCTGAACCAGACTGCATACAGACCTCACAAACAGAGCAGACCTCACAAAACAGGATAATGCTCAAAAGCCTTAACCCAGCGGGACCCAGGCCATTCCCCCATCCCAGCTCACCTGCGGGAGGAAGAAAACAGAGCGGGGACTGGGTGGAAGCCTGGGACTGCTGAAAACCTAGCCCTGGAGGAGATCTGCTTTGTGAGCGGAAGTCTATATTCTGTGGTGCTCTGGACATTGGGAAGCTTGGATGGGTGGAGGGCCTGGGAGACTGACATTCGGCCATTTGTGGAGGACGGGATACACACCCGGCCGTTCTGTGTCAGAGGGAGGGCAGGCGGTCTGAGAGGCTTCCTAGCAGCAAGAGGGCTGCTGAAGGGACGGGGTTTGCCCGGAGCCTCCTGCAAGCAGAAGGGAGAGCTGGACAAGGTTGTCTTGGCGCTCTCTGCCCATCTGGTTGGGAACTTTGAGGAGCTTCAGGTGTTCCATCCCCCTGGCTTCCTACTCAGCTCCAAGGCCCCCCACTGTGACACAGAGACTGCCGAGCCTTCCTACTGGCCTGCAGGCATCTGCTCACAAACCAGCAATCACTGCGCTGGTGTCAGGCCAGCCAGAGGGAGGCCCTGCCTAGAACAGCTAGAGACACAGAGCACAGAGGCTTACACGTGTGTGCTTGGCCCACTGGCTCTGACACTGGCGACAGGCAGGGCAGACAGGAATCAAGAAACAGATCTTTCATCCCTCCAGGCAACTGCTGTGCTCACCTACGATCCCCAACCTCGCTCTAGGGGCTGAGCAGCTCCAGAGACTGGAGTTTCTGCACACTAGTGGGCACCACACAGAAATATGAAACGACAAAAGAACATGGTACAGACCAAAATCCACATACCCCAGAAAAAAGGGCCAAATGAAACTGAACTCACCAATCTTCCCGAAAGAGAGTTCAAAATAAAAATTATAAACATGCTTATGGAGGTACAGAAAAATATTCAAGAACTCAGGAACAAATTTAAGTTGGAGATTCAATCATTAAGAAATTCCATATCTGAGATGAAATATACAATGGAGGGATTTAAAAGCAGATTAGATGTAGAAGAAGAGACAGTAAATGGAATAGAAATTAGAGAAGAGGAATACAAAGAAGCTGAGGCACAGAGAGAAAAAAGAATCTCTAAGAATGAAAGAATATTGAGAGAATTGTGTGACCAATCCAAACGGAACAATATTTGCATTATAGGGGTACCAGAAGAAGAAGAGAGAGAAAAAGGGATAGAAAGTGTTATTGAGGAGGTTATTGCTGAAAACATCCCCAATCTGGGGAAGGAGATAGTCTTTCAAGCCATGGAGGTGCACAGATCTCCCAACACAAGGGACCCAAGGAAGACAACATCAAGATATATAAAAATTAAAATGGCAAAGATCAAGGATAAACACAGACTTTTAAAAGCAGCTAGAGAGAGAAAAACGATCACAAAGGAAAACCCATGAGACTATCATCAGACTTCGCAACAGAAACCTTGCAGGCCAGAAGGGAGTGGCATGATATATTTAATGCAATGAAGCAGAAGGGCCTTGAACCAAGAATACTCCACCCGGAAAGGTTATCATGTAAAGTTGAAGGAGAGATTAAACAAATTTTCAGATAAGCAAAAGCTGAGAGAATTTACCTCCCACAAACCACCTCTACAGTGCATTTTGGAGGGACTCCTATACATGGAAGTATTCCTAAGGCTAAATAGATGTCACCCAAGGGATAGACAAAGAGTACAGAAAGGATTCATAACATACAAAGAATGGAGGAGGAAGAAAAAGGAGGAAAAAAAAGAAGCTTTAGGTTGTATCTGTAATAGCATACGAAGTGAGTTAAATTATACTGTTAGACAGTAAGGGAATTACCCTTGAACCTTTGGTAACCACAAATCTAAAGCCTGCAATGGCAGTAAGTACATACCTATCAATAATCACCCTAAATGAAATGGTCTGAATGCACCAATCAAAAGACATAGAGTCACTGAAGGGATTAAAAAAAAAAGACCCATCTATATGCTACCTACAAGAGACTCACGTCAAACCCAAAGACATACACAGACCGAAAGTAAAGGGATGGAAAAAGGATATTTCATGAAACTAATAATGAGAAAAAAACAGGAGTTGCAGTACTTGTATCAGACAAAATAGACTTCAAAACAAAGAAAGTCACAAGAGACAAAGAAGGACATTACATAATGATAAAAAGGTCAGTCCAACAAGAGGATTATACCTAGTATAAATATCTATGCACCCCACACAGGATCATCTACGGATGTGAAACAAATACTAACAGAATTAAAGGGGGAAATAAAATGCAATGCATTCATTTTGGGTGACTTCAACACACCACCCCCTCCAAAGGACAGATCAACCAGACAGAAAATAAATAGACTGAGGCACTCAACAACATATTAGAACAGATGGACCTAACGGACATCTACAGAACACTCCATCCAAAATCAACAGGATACGCATTCTTCTCAAGTGCACATGGAACATTTTCAAGAATAGATCATATACTAGGCCACAGAAAGAACCTCAGTAAATTTAAAAAGATTGAAATTATACCAACCAGCTTCTCAGATCACAAAGGTATGAAACTAGAAATAATAAATTACATAAATAAAACAAAAAAGCCCACAAACACATGGAGGCTTAATAACATGCTCCTAAATAATCAATGGATCAATGACCAAATTAAAACAGTGATCAAGCAATATATGGAGACAAATGACAATAATTCAACAGCACAAAATCTGTGGGACACAGCAAAGGCCATGCTAAGAGGGAAATATATTGCAATACAGGCCTACCTCTGAAGAGAACATTCCCAAATGAACAGTCTAAACTCACAATTAATGTAACTAGAAAAGGAAGAACAATGAGGCCGAAAGTCAGTAGAAGGAGGGACATAATAAAATTTAAAGCAAAAATAAATAAAATTGAGAAGAATAAAACAATAGAAAGAATCAATGAGAGCAGGAGCTGGTTCTTTGAGAAAATAAACAAAATGGATAAACCTTTAGCCAGACTTATCAAGAAAAAAAAAGAGTCTACATACATAAACAGAATCAGAAATGAGAAAGGAAAAATCACTATGGACACCACAGACATACAAAGAATTATGAAATAATACTATGAAAAATTATATGGTAACAAACTGGATAACATAGAAGAAATGGACAACTTTCTAGAAAAATACAATGTTCCAAGGCTGACCCAGGAAGAAACAGAAAAGCTGAATAGACCAATTACCAGCAAAGAAATTGAATTGGTAATCAAAAAACTACCTAAGAACAAAACTCCTGTACCAGATGGTTTCACTGCTGAATTTTATCAAACATTTAGTGAAGACCTAACACCCATCCTCGTTAAAGTTTTCCAAAAAGTAGAAGAGAAAGGAATACTCCCAAATGATTCTACAAGACCAACATCACTCTAATACCAAAACCAGGCAAAGACACCACAAAAAAAGAAAATTAAAGACCAATATCCCTGATGAACATAGATGCAAAAATACTCAACAAAATATTAGCAAACCGAATTCAAAAATACATCAAAAAGATCATCCATCGTGATCAAGTGGGATTCATCGCAGGGATGCAAGGATGGTACAATATTCGAAAATCCATCAACATCATCCACTACATCAACAAAAAGAAGGACATAAACACATGATCATCTCCATAGATGCTGAAAAAGCATTTGACAAAATTCAACATCCATTCATGATAAACACTCTCAACAAAATGGGTATAGAGGGCAAGTACCTCAACTTAATAAAGGCCATATATGACAAACCAACAGCCAAATTATACCTAACAGCAAGAAGCTGAAAGCTTTTCCTTTAAGATCGGGAACAAGACAGGGATGCCCACTCTCTCCACTGTTATTCAACATAGCATGGATGTCGTAGCCATGGTAATCAGACAACAAAAAGAAAAAAAGGGCATCCAGATTGGTAAGGAAGAAGTCAAAGTGTTCCTGTTTGCAGATGACATGATATTGTACATAAAAAACCCTTAAGAATCCACTCCAAAACTACTAGATCTAATATCTGAATTCATCAAAGTTGCAGGATACAAAATTAATACACAGAAATCTGTCGCATTCCTATACACTAATGGTGAACTAACAGAAAGAGAAATCAGGAAACCAATTCCATTCACAATCGCATCAAAAAGAATAAAATACCTAGGAATAAACCTAACCAAGGAAACCTAACCCTGAAAACTACAAGACACTCTTAAGACAAATTAAAGAGGACACTAAAAAAATGGAAATCTATCCCATGCTCTTGGCTAGGAAGAATTAATATTGTCAAATGGCTATCCTGCCTAAAGCAATCTACAGATTCAATGCAATCCTAATCAAAATACCAACAGCATTCTTCAATGAACTAGAGCAAATTGTTCTAAAATTCATATGGAACCATAAAAGATGCCAAATAGCCAAAGCAGTCCTGAGAGGGAAGAATAAAGTGGGGGGAATTACGCTCCCTGACTTCAAGCTCTACTACAAAGCCACAGTAATCAAGACAATTTGGTACTGGCACAAGAACAGACCCATAGACCAATGGAACAGACTAGAGAGCCCAGATATAAACCCAAGCATATATGGTCAATTAATATACGATAAAGGAGCCGTGGACATACAATGGGGAAATGACAGCCTCTTCAACAGCTGGTATTGGCAAAACTGGACAGCTACATGTAAGAGAATGAAACTGAATTACTGTCTAACTCCATACACAAAAGTAAACTCAAAATGGATCAAAGACCTGAATGTAAGTCGTGAAACCATAAAACTCTTATAAAAAAATATAGGCAAAAATCTCTTGGACATAAACATGAGCAACTTCATGAACATATCTCCAGGGCAAGGGAAACAAAAGCAAAAATGAACAACTGGGACTATATCAAACTAAGAAGCTTCTGTACAGCAAAGGACACCATCAGTAGAACAAAAAGACATCCTACAGTATGGGAGAATATATTCATAAATGACATATCCGATAAGAGGTTGATATCCAAATTATATAAAGAGCTCATGCACCTCAACAAACAAAAAGCAAATAAGCCAATTAAAAAATGGGCAGAGTTGCTGAACAGAAACTTCTCCAAAGAAGAAAGTCAGATGGCCAACAGGCACATGAAAAGATGCTCCACATTGCTAATCATCAGAGAAATGGAAATTAAAACCACAATGAGATATCACCTCACACCAGTTAGGATGGCCAACATCCAAAACACAAACAACAACAAATGTTGGCAAGCATGTGGAGAAAGGGGAACCCTCCTACACTGCTGGTGGGAATGTAAATTAGTTCAACCATTGGGGAAAGCAGTATGGAGGTTCCTCAAAAAACTCAAAATAGAAATACCATTTGACCCTGGAATTCCACTCTTTGGCATTTACCCTAAGAATGCAGCAGCGCAATTTGAAAAAGGCAGATGCACCCCTATGTTTACTGTGGCACTATTTACAATAGCCAAGAAATGGAAACAACCTAAGTGTCCATCAGTAGATGAATGGATAAAGAAGAGGTGGTTCATATACACAACGGAATATTATTAAGCCATAAGAAGAAAGCAAATCCTACCACTTGCAACAACATGGATGGAGCTAGAGGGTATTATGCTCAGTGAAATAAGCCAGGCGGAGAAAGGCAAGTATCAAATGATTTCACTCATCTGTGGAGTATGAGAACAAAGGAAAAACTGAAGGAACAGCAGCAGACTCACAGAACCCAAGAATGGACTAACAGTTACCAAAGGGAAAGGGACTGGAGAGGATGGGTGGGAAGGGAGGGATCAGGGGGGAAATGGGGCATTACAATTAGCACACATAATGCACCAGCAGGGGACACGGGAAAGGCAGTATTTATAGAGAAGACAAGTAATGATTCTATAGCATCTTACTACCATGACGGACAGTGACTGTAGTGGGTTATGTGGGGGGGACTGGAAAATAGGGGGCCTAGTAACCATAATGTTGTTCAAATGATTGTACATTAATGATAACCAAAATTTTAAAAAAAATCAGTGACAACAAAAACAACACTATATTGGATCACAGCCCCAAGAGAACATAGAAGAAAAATATTGTCACCGTGTGAGGAACCATGCAAACCAGAACATGAAGTGATATTTTTGAAGTACCGATAGAAAAATATTGTCAACACAGAATTCTATACCCAGCAGAAATCTTTTGAAAATGAAGGTGAAATAACAAAGTTATATGCTGAGACAATTTATTGCTAGCAGACCTGCAACATAAGAAAGGACGTTTTTTAGGCAGAAGGAGGGCAGCTGTGTACTGTCCTTACATCACACACAGTTATAAATGCACTGTAAAGTATGACAGACCTGGATTTTAATCCTGGCTCTGCCACTTATTCGCTGTGTGATCTTGGGTTAGGTACTATCCTCTCTGAGGCTCAGCTTCCATATATGAACAATGGGGGAAGAAATTCAGAGTGTTATGAATTCTATGAGAGCAGTAAAAAGGTAACATTTTGTGTGAAAGGTATATGGGAAGTCTGTGTACCATTCTTGCAACTTTCTAAAGGTCTAAAATTATATCAAAATAAAAAATTAAAAAGAAAGAGAAATATGATTTTTAAAATTATGTACACATCCACACAGATTCCTTGCACTTTCAGGAAATGGCTTGTTCTTATTAAACATTCTGGTCAACATGAAGTTTTCTTAAAGACTAGAATATAACTGTACTTGGCATCAATTTAGTCTTCACAGAAAACCAGGACCAAGCTAGGCACTGGGGAACTGCTGTAAGCTCTTCTAACCACAGTGGGCAGAGCCCATGTGTGAGCACCATGTATGCACATGCGCCGATATGTACTCACACATATGTACATATACACACACACACACCATCCCGTAGGCACAAGAAGCCCTGGTGTATGTGGGAACTCTCTAGTCTCCTGGTATCTTAGCTGGGAAACTGAAAACCTCATCAAGGACATCTTCAGCAGTTTTTAAAAACCACCTGAGATCTGACCACATGGCTTGCATGGTATGAAGAGTTCCTCCCAACCACAGTCAGTCCACCTGTTGTCTGGACTCTGCTTCACTGAGTCAACTCAAATAGTCTTACCAGCTTCAAAAACGTGCAGGGCCTTCCCTCCAGGTTCCACTGGCAGCGCAAACACCAATAGCTCTGAGTGTTAGCCACTTTCCACCCCCAGCTCAGAACAGGAGCCCCCCACAGTACACTCGGTTCCCCTCTGGCATGGCTTCCCCAGGGTGGGCAGAATGCACTTCACTTCAGTTGATTTGGGGCTTAGCCCAACCCCAGCCAGACCCTACACAGGCCAGCCACATTCATGTGTTTGAGTAGCAGCATTGGTGTTGTGAAGAATTCATTCATAGTGAGAATATGTATGTTTGAGAGAAGGAGGAAGCACATGCTAAATTCCTACCTCCAGCCAATCTTTTGAGAAGGCTGGTGTTAATGCAATTTGGTATTTATTTAACTGATAGGAACTCTTGGACAATCCACAGCATGGAGTTTGGCAAAGTAATATACATGCTCATGTTTATCCTTTCTCCCCAAGGCAAACTGCTGGTGGCATTTGTGTTAAAAGCCTGACTAACAGAGAGAAAAAAGTAGGCAGTGAGAATGGGTAGACACATGGCATGTGTTTCCCAGGTTGTCAGCTGAGGTCCGGTCAGAGGGGCCTTGTGATAATGACCCCAGAGCCCCCACTCTTGGGAGGAGAGCTGTGGCCTGGCCAAGAGACCACGCTCGCTCAGGCAGGTGGAAGGTGGCCTCTAGACTGTAGGCTAATGTAGGCAGGGCATCTGCCCTCCCACGTACCCCATCCACCCACCCCACCAGAGGAACCCCTAGCTGAACAGCTGAGGGTGCTGTCTGTGAAGTCTCTGAGCACAGGGAGCTGCTCTCAGCACTTCTGCTGGCCCCAGCTTCTCTTGTCCTCACATACACCTCCCACAGCCTGCTCACTGCTGCCCACCCTGCTGCTTTGACAGGGAGGAGATGGACACAATTCCAGCCGCTGCACCCCCAGCGCCAGCTGGTGAGGGAAGCGTGGATCCTCCATCAGTCAACAGAAAGAAGCCTCCTCCTGCCTCAGGATGGACTCAGAGCCACCTGCTCAGGATTTAGCCAGGGAGTAGAGATGGCTTTTCAGGTGAAGTTCAGAGATGAAGACCATTGTTCCGGGGGTAGAAAGGCACTAGATCTCCAGGATCCTGGGCCTAGGAGAGGGCACAGGACTGGCTGGCAGAGAAGGAGGAGGGTTAGGTCTCCAGCCCTTATGGACAGGGATGACTGCTGTCAGGCACTGGAGTGGCCAGAGTGTCAGGCCGGGACAGGGAGCAAGGGGACTGGGTCAATATCCAGGTCTGCCCCTGGACTCGGTTGCCTCAGTGCCAGGACAAGGAGAGAGTAGCTGGGCTCCCCCTGTCCCCATCCCACAAGCTCCAGTTCCCTAAGGAGCCCTCTCAAAAGCTGTACCACAGATGGTGTGAGCCACCAAGGACTCTAGGTTTAATCCTGCACAAGCCCCTCACTGAGCTGCGATGTGAGATCAGAGAAGAGGGGCCACTTGCCCAGGATCACACAGCACCAGCGCCATGGCCAGACAGCATCACTCCCAGTGCATGGCCAAGAGCTCTACCTTGGAGGTTTCTCTGCACTTACAGGCTTACTGAAGTGTGCCCAGGACCAGAAGATTATGCATCCTGAAGCCCCAGAAGAAACATGCAACAAGGAGGTGCCAAGCAGCAACAGAGAGTAAGCCACACTAAGGTGCACAAGTCTGGCTTCTAGAAAAATCAGAGATCAAAGTGGCCTCAAAATACCAAGTTATGGCAAGAAGGCCGCTAGAGAATGTCTGAGTTGGCACTGCATGTGACAGACGAAGTCAGAGGCCCAGGAAGCAGGTGGATTTGTTCAAGGCTGCATGAAGGCAGGGCAATAGCAGAGCAAGAGCCAGGGCCTGACTCCCAGGGGCCTCCCTTGTGTCTGCTTTGGGCGTCCCTAGTCAGCTTCTCAACCTGGGGCAGGTCCCAGCCCTCCTAGACACTCCAATCCCTTGTCTGCAAAAGAACAGCATCTCTAAGCTTAGTGTCTCCTCAAAAATTTCCATCTCATCTGTAGTAGCGATCTGTTGCTGCATAACAAATACCACAGGCTTAGTGGCTTAGGACAACACATACTGATTATCTCACAGTTTCCATAGGGAAGGAGTCTGGGCATGGCTTATCCGGGTCCTCTTCTCAGAGTCTAGCAAGGCTGCAATCATGATATTAATTGGGCTGTTTCTTTCTGGAGCTCAGGTCCCCTTCCAAGCTCATATGGTTATTGACAGACTTGGTTCCTTGTGGCTAGAGGACTGAGGTACCCATTTTCTTGGAGGCTGCCAGCCAGAGGTTGCTCTTATTTTCTAGAGGCCACCCACAGTTCCTCCACATGAACCCTCATAGGCCCTCTCTCAAAACGGCAGTTCACTTCTTCAAAGCTAGCAAGAAACAAAAGACCTCCTAGGTCTCTCCACCTTAAAATGGAACCTACCAGCCAGTATGGATAGAGGCTGTGGGTGGGCAGGGGCTGAGCCCCTGCCCCGTCTACTACACCCTGTATTTGCACACTGCTCTGCCCCATTCTCTCACGTCATGTCCAGCCTCCCCCAAGCTGACGTGGATGGACAGGCGATGACGCTGTCCAGACCAGAACTCTGGCTTAGAGGGGCCCCTTCACCATGTGGTGGAGGCAGGAAAAAAGCTGGTTTCTGACCCAGCCTTTGGGGTTCTGCCCTCTTCTGACGTAGGTGGAAGAGAGCCAGGGTGGGTGCGTGAGCTGGGCACTTTTCAGACCTGCATTTCATTTTCTGATCTGGGCAGCAGCCTGCAGTGTTTTGGCTGGCTGTTGGGGAGGAAGGGGGGACTCAATGAATTATAATCAGGCGAGAATTTCTAGATCCTCATGCTTCAAGTAGGATCTGTTACTATCCTAAAAATAAGTGGCTAATTTGGGAGTGGTTTTTTTTTTCTCCCAAAGAAGAAACCTTCTCAGAGGTGCTCTCTACTCAGAGAAGAGCAGAACTAAACAAAGACTTCCTGGTCCCAAACTCCATCCTACTCACAGCAACCCAGTCTGGGAATAGCAGGGTGGGGCACAGCCTACTGACCTTGGTGGGAGGTGGACAAAACTCAGTTGGCTCCTGGAGGCCTGGTGTTGGCAGCACTGTGGCAGTGCTTTCTGGGGTAGAAAGGTCCTCCCTCATATAGCAGCAGTGCCAGCTCCTCATCACGTCCTCCACACAAATACAGAATTGGTCCATATGTGTCAACGCCTCCATGAACCTCCTGCCTTTATTGGTCAGAACCCTGGGATGGACAGCACCACTGCCTAGAGCTGAAAACCACCCTGGCCTGTCCAAGGCCCTTGCCCCTGACTAAGAAGCCCTGTGACTTGGTCTGTGTCTGGTGGGAGCGCGTCCCTCTTCCATCTCAGGACTTCCACGGTCTCTCTGCCCCCCTATTCTCTCCTCACCCTTTGCCTTCACTGGACAGGGACATAAACAGCAAACATTTGTTCTAAATGTTCCACTTTTCTCTCTTCAGTTCACACCCCGTTTACTCCCTGCTCATCAATGCTGTCAGGACAGAACATTTCCTCTCCATCTCAGGGGACTGTGCCAGCTGACCCGAACAGGCTGCCCTCTCTGGGCTGGGGCTGAGTTCAGGATGGCAGGCCCTTGCCTCCACTCCAGTTCCCTGGTTCCCCCCCTTAACATTTTGTGCAACCCACTTAAGATCGGGTTTCTTTCCTAAGGCTGGGAAGGAGGGTCTTATCTACACAATGCTGCACTCTACCAAGTCCTCGGAGACCCCTGAGGTTGCTGGGGAGCCGGAAGCAGGCAGAAAAGAGTAAGGGAATTCATGGGAGAAAGCAAAGGAAGTGATGAGTCAAGTGTCCCCTGGAAGAGGAGCCCAGCAAGGGAGAGAGGAATAGGAGACTGCATGAAGGGACAGGGGCGTTCACAGACCCCATGACCAGAGGGCTGGGAGCTCAGACACCTAATAACCAGTTTCTCACATGGGGGTACATCCTACCCTGAGCAGGAGGCAGGGGGAAGAGCCTGGAAGGACTGCCCAAGTGTCCTGGAGCACCCCCTTGGCAGGACAGAAGCATTCGGGGGACCCAGGACTGTAGAGGCAGGAAAGACAGAGGAGCTCAAGGTGACCAATCTGAGTACAGTGTGGCCTAGTGGAGAAGGACAAGAGCCCCTCCCCTACAATCCTCCACTGTTCCCGAGTCCTCACTGCACAGATCAGAAGTCAAGATCCTTAGGTCTGAGCCTCAGAGGTGGAAGAAAGTTTCGGCTTACACCTCTCACAAGCCCTCAATTCCATCCTTAGACATTCCCAGCCTGGCCCGGTTCAGGCTGCCTGGATCTCCTGCCTCCAATCAGGCCATATCCTGCCTTTGCCTTCCAATTCATGCATCTGTCCCTTCTTGGTCAAACTCCCCCAGTAGATCCCCACCGCCTCCAGGGAAGACCCAGACTCCTCTATGTGAAGTGAGGCCCTCTGGGGGCTGAACCTGCCTACTTCTCCAGCTCCAGCTCCTCCTCCCACCATGCTACCCCCACCTACACCAGAGACCAGCCACCTTGAAGCACACCCAATTCCACGGAAGCCCACAAAGCCCTTCAGAGCCCTTGGCCTTGGCACAGCTGCGCCCTCTACTCTCCTGCCAGCGGACTCCTGATCATCATGGACTGCTTCTCTGGGCAGCCTTCTCACTGGCCCAGCAGACCACACCCCACCCTTGCCTGTGCCCTTGATCCTCCTTCGGATAACCGGCTGAGACTTACTACCTGCTTACCTCGCTAAATACTGTTCTAATCACAACATCACAAAGCCTCTGCCCCTGTGGTCCACCTCGAGGAGGTTACAGAACTGTGGAGATGAGGGGCCCTTCCCGTGAGCAGCTGTGGGGGCCCAGCAGAGTGGGGCAGCATGAGCCTGTCCCACTTACGCCAGATGAGCAGCGGGGAAAACCTCAGCCAGGGAGTCAGAGACCTGCGTGCTCTTCCCAACTGAGCAGTGACCACTCTGGGCCCTGCAGTCTGGGTGAGAGCCTTCACCTCTCGGACACTCCCGTTCTTCATCTGTAAAATGGGATACCAGCTCCATCCGTGCCCTGCAGCTCACTACACAGAAACTACCCATCAGTGATTCTCAAAGCCCCTCACCCCTCCTTCTCTTGCCCTCATTCATCTACGAAGGGGTGAGGGGACTGCCATGACTATTTCTTTAACAAAATGACCCGCCACTTGAGGGTTACTATGTGCCATGTATTGGTGTACTTGACATTTGTAAGACCCCAACGAGGTGATGATAACCCCGCTGTCTGGTGAGGAAAAGGTGGTCCCGTCACATCCCACTACCACCCAGACAGCAAGGAACAGGCTGGGGTGGAAGCCGGGGCTCAGGAGTGCTGGTAGGTGACAGGGTGGGAGGAGGAGCAGGCGCCAGGTCCAAAGCTGTCGGGCGCTGGCCCTTTCCTGGCGCTCCCTGCTTATCACCAGCTACCTGGCCACAGAAGGCGGTGTCCTGGAGTAGGAGTACCTGGGAGCTGTCACCTGTTCTGCTGTCCTCATCACAGGTCCTCTCTGTATGGAATAAACGCCTACCAGCCGGAAAGGCAGGACAGCGCCATTCCTGTTGCCTGGCAGCCAAACCCAAGCGTCCCCAAAGGGGATGAGCCAGGGCACCCTGGGGCACACCGGGGAGGGCCGGGCCCAGGGAGGCCGCCACCCAGGGGAAGTAGCGGCAGGCTGGAGAGGCCCCTGCACTGGGGCCCACCAGGGTCATTCTGGGGGAAGCTGTGGGCAAAGGCCCTGGTCCCACACCCTCATTCCCGCAGCCCTTCCAACCTCTCTAGCCAGCAGCGCTGTCTCCTGGCATCACCCTAAGCTGGTGCTGAATTAAGAGCCAGAGGCAGAGCTCCATCAGCCTGAGCACGCACCCAGTCCAGCAGCCTCCAGGGGCACATGGAGAAAGCAGAGGTGGGCTGGGGCTTATCCAACCACAGAGCTGCTGGTGGCAGGCCCTGGACAGACCCGGGGCTCTGGGGACCTGCTATCTGCAAGACTGCAGGGAGGATGAGGCCAAGGAAAGGCTACCCCAGAGCAGGCGGGAAACAGCCACTCGGTCTATTTCCTCCCTTCTAAATGATTAGTTCTCAGCTAGAACCGAGGCATCTTCCTTGTGGCAGTGGGCCAAGGACTGACTTGGGAGAGTTTTAGCTGCCCCCACACTCTATCGACCAACTCCCTTCAAACAGCTCCAAATAAGCTGTGCATTCCGTGTAAGAATGGAGTGTCTGATGACAACAACAACACAGAGCCACAACTTCTGTGGGACGCAGCAAAGGCAGTTCTAAGAGGAAAGTATATTGCAATCCAGGCCTATTTAAAGAAGGAAGAACATTCCCAAATGAATAGTCTAAAGACACAATTACTGAAATTGGAAAAAGAAGAACAAATGAGGCCCAAAGTCACCAGAAGGAGGGACATAATAAAGATCAGAGAAGAAATAAATAAAATTGAGAAGAATAAAACAATAGAAAAAATCAATGAAACCAAGAGCTGGTTCTTTGAAAAAATAAACAAAATAGATAAACCCCTAGCCAGACTCATTAAGAGAAAAAGAGAATCTACATACATAAACGCAATCAGAAATGAGAAAGGAAAAATAATGACAGACTCCACAGAAATACAAAGAATTATAACAGAATATTATGAGAATCTATATGCTAACAAGCTGGAAAACCTAGAAGAAATGGACAACTTCTTAGAAAAATACAACCTTCCAAGACTAACCAAACAAGAAACAGAAAAACTAAACAGACCAATCACCAGCAACAAAATTGAATCGGTAATCAAAAAACTACCCAAGAACAAAACCCACGGACCAGATGGATTCACTTCTGAATTCTACCAGACATATAGAGAAGAAATAACACCCATTCTCTTTAAAGTTTTCCAAAAAATAGAAGAGAAGGGAATACTTTCAAACTCATTCTATGAAGCCAGCATCACTCTAATACCAAAACCGGGCAAAGACCTCACCAAAAAAGAAAATTACAGACCAATATCCCGGATGAACGTAGATGCAAAAATACTCAACAAAATATTAGCAAACCGAATTCAAAAATACATCAAGAGGATCATACACCATGATCAAGTGGGATTCATCCCAGGGATGCAAGGATGGTACAACATTCGAAAATCCATCAACATCATCCACCACATCAACAAAAAGAAGAACAAAAACCACATGATCATCTCCATAGATGCTGAAAAAGCATTTGACAAAATTCAGCATCCATTCCTGATTAAAACTCTCAACAAAATGGGTATAGAGGGCAAGTACCTCAACATCATAAAGGCTATATATGACAAACCCAAAGCTAACATCATACTTAACGGCGAGACGCTGAAAGCTTTTCATCTAAGATCAGGAACAAGACAGGGATGCCCACTCTCTCCACTGTTATTCAACATAGTACTGGAGGTCCTAGCCACAGCAATCAGACAAAACAAAGAAATACAAAGCATCCAGATTGGTAAAGAAGAAGTCAAACTGTCACTATTTGCAGATGACATGATATTGTACATAAAAAACCCTAAAGACTCCACTCCAAAACTACTAGAACTAATATCTGAATTCAGCAAAGTTGCAGGATACAAAATTAACTAACAGAAATCTGTTGCTTTCCTTCACACTAACGATGAACTAACAGAAAGAGAAATGAGGAAAACACTTCCATTCACAATTGCATCAAAAAGAATAAAATACCTAGGAATAAACCTAACGAAGAAAGTGAAAGACCTGTACTCTGAAAACTACAAGACACTCCTAAGAGAAATTAAAGAGGACACTAATAAATGGAAATGCATCCCATGCTCTTGGCTAGGAAGAATAAATATTGTCAAAATGGCTATGCCGCCTAAAGCAATCTACAGATTCAACGCAATCCCTATCAAAATACCAACAGCATTCTTCAATGAACTGGAACAAATAATTCTAAAATTCATATGGAACCACAAAAGACCCCGAATAGCTAAAGCAATCCTGAGAAGGAGGAATAAAACAGGGGGAATTACGCTCCCTGACTTCAAGCTCTACTACAAAGCCACAGTAATCAAAACAATTTGGTATTGGCACAAAAACAGACCCACAGACCAGTGGAACAGAATAGAAAATTCAAACATTAACCCAAACATATACAGTCAATTAATATTTGATAAAGGAGCCTTGGATATACAATGGGGAGATGACAGCCTCTTCAGCAGCTGCTGTTGGAAAAACTGGACAGCTACAAGTAAAAGAATGAAACTGGACTACTGTCTAAGCCCATACACAAAAGTAAACTCAAAATCAATCAAAGACCTGAATGTAAGTCATGAAACCACAAAACTCTTAGAAAACAACATAGGCAAAATTCTCTTGGACATAAACATGAATGACTTCTTCATGAACATATCTCCCCGGGCAAGGGAAACAAAAGCAAAAATGAACAAGTGGGACTATATCAAGCTGAAAAGTTTCTGTACAGCAAAGGACACCATCAGTAGAACAAAAAGACATCCTACAGTATGGGAGAATATATTCATAAATGACATATCCGATAAGGGGTTGACATCCAAAATATATAAAGAACTCACGCACCTCAACAAACAAAAAGCAAATAATCCAATTAAGAAATGGGCAGAGGACATGAATAGACACTTCTCCAAAGAAGAAATTCAGATGGCCAACAGGCACATGAAAAGATGCTCCACATCGCTAATCATCAGAGAAATGCAGATTAAAACCACAATGAGATATCACCTCACACCAGTGAGGATGGCTGACATCCAAAACACAAACAACAACAAATGTTGGCGAGGATGTGGAGAAAAGGGAACCCTCCTACACTGCTGGTGGGAATGCAAATTGGTTCAACCATTGTGGAAAGCAGTATGGAGGTTCCTCAAAAAACTCAAAATAGAAATAGCATTTGACCCAGGAATCCCACTCCTACGAATTTACACTAAGAATGCAGCAGCCCAATTTGAAAAAGACAGATGCACCCCTATGTTTATCGCAGCATTATTTACAATAGCCAAGAAATGGAAGCAACCTAAGTGTCCATCAGTAGATGAATGGATAAAGAAGATGTGGTACATATACACAATGGAATATTATTCAGCCATAAGAAGAAAACAAATCCTACCATTTGCAACAACATGGATGGAGCTAGAGGGTATTATGCTCAGTGAAATAAGCCAAGTCGAAAAAGACAAGTATCAAATGATTTCACTCATATGTGGAGTATAAGAACAAAGAAAAAATACTGAAGGAACAAAACAGCAGCAGACTCACAGAACCCAAGAACTGACTAATAGTTACCAAAGGGAAAGGGACTGGGGAAGATGGGTGGGAAGGGAGGGACAAGAGGGAAAAAGGGGCATTACGATTAGCAGATGTAATGTTGGGGGGCACGGGGAGGGCAGTACAACTCAGAGAAGACAAGTAGTGATTCTATAGCATCTCACTACGCTGATGGACAGTGACTGTAATGGGGTTGGTGGGGGGGACCTGATGAAGGGGGTAGTTTAATAACCATAATATTGCACATGTAATTGTAGATTAATGATACCAAAAAAATTTATTAAAAAATATAATAATAATGGAGTGTCTGTCATGCAAGCCCAGCTCCATCAGACTCCCAGGTATCCTGCCTCCTTCCCAGAGTCCCTTCCCCACCTCTTCCAGGGCTCGGGTGCCCCTTTTCACCCTAGGGGCATCAAAGGCCTCTGCCGGCCACCACCATGCTGTGATCTGCTGCCATCTCCTCCGCAAAGAGCTTGGCACACGATCCCCTGGGTGGCATTTATGGCAGACCTCATGTCTGCAAGGCCTCAGTGTCCTTCTGTCCCCTCCGCCCTAAATCTGCTTTTGGGGTATGAGGCCCAACAGAGATCAGTGTTTCTCATAGTGAACTGGGTTCAAATTCAATCCTGCCACACTAGCAGTGAGTCCTTAGGCGTGACCAACTCTTAAAGAGTTCCTGCCTCCTCACCTGCAAAAGAGGAAGGATCCCCTATCTATCACAGGGTTCTTAGAAGGTACCAAGTGCCCCATGTGGGGCCTTGGGCAGACTGCATGTTCCTAAATGCCATCTGAGGTTAACTGGAGGAAGGACACAGCAACATTTCACCAGGAAGGGCAGATTCATCCAGGACCCCTCCCCATCCATCCTCCTAAGCCCCTAGAATGACAGATCCTTCCTAGGTGTAGATGTGACTAAGCCACTCCCCAGCTGAGGGTCCTCCACCAGTTCCCCATTTCCCTGAGAATAAAGTTCTAGCTAATAGCCAAGCCAGCCCCTGTAATCTGCCCTCACCTCATCTCCAGCCACAGGGGAAACTGTGTGAGTCTGTCACCCCAATACTGTAAGCCCTTTTCTCTGGAAACACCCCACTAAGGCGACATGCCCCTTCACTGCCTGTCTGGGCCCTGGGAGAGAGCTGTGGTTTCCAGCACAGAACAGACACACCCAGTCTTTCTCCCTCCTCTGCCCACCATCCAGGGCACCTACTGGGGCTCCAAGCTGCCAGTCTTTTAATGCATTTCCTGGAAATAACACTTTGCTTTAGAGGCTCTCTTCTGTTCTCAGGGGCAGGGGGATGATCTACCCTCTCCTGGACCCAGACATGTCCCTTGGCTATGTCACCTCCTGGGAACAGGTGGTGTCTGGCCCAGGACACATGGTTGAGCTACCTGGGCTCCTGCTGGCCTTGTTACCAAGACACCAGGATAAATATGCTTTTCTACTAAAAATAAATCACCTTCCTAAAATGATAAAATAGTCATAGCAGTGAGCACTTACTTTTAAAAAGATCCCACTTTGTTTAGGGTAAAAGTTATGGAAATTTAAATTAAGAGAACTAGAAATTTCAAGCCCCAGGATATAGTAAAGAAGCTCCCTTAGGGGTCCTGAGGCAGTGTGTCTTCATTCTTTCCCTCTCTGTTCCAGGAAACAGAGCCTGGCCGGCCATCTCAGCCCTCTCTGGGCTTACATCCCCAGGCCATGCTGGGGGCCCCACTTCCAGAGCCTGTCTTTTTGGATCTCACAAAAGCTACCCATCACAGGGCACTTCTGATCCTCCTCCCTGGCCTGCTCCCCGACCTTTTCTTCTCTGTAGTGAGGAGTGGGACAGGATGACAGACAGGGTGGACAACAAACAAGTTCTCCCAGTAGTCCCCACTGGTGTTTGAGTTTGGTTGTTCTTCCAAACCTTTTCTCACCTTCCTCAATGGTTCTGCCCTACAGTTTCTCTCCATTATTTACACTGAGACGAGGCAGCCATGTACATTCAATGGTTCATTCATTCAGCAACAGTGGAAGACACAGGGTGGGGAGGACAGAGACTCTGCAGTCAGATGGACACAGAAAGTACCACCCTCAGGCCCATGGGGCCAGTGAGCAATGTCAGGGCAACACCTATAAGCATAAATATTCATGGACTCATTTTAGGGAGGCAATAAGTAATAAAAGGACGATGAAGTTATTTTGTTATATTTTAATGGCATTCATTATAATTTGGGAGCTGCAAATATAACCATATTATGCCAAAGACGGTAATGACTATTCCTCTTGCAAGATCAGAACATACACTAACAGTTTCGTCGTTCTCTTCTGGTTGGTTCTCGTCTCTGTCGTTAGCACTGGGGTGCCACTTTTTCTTACATGACTAAAGGTTAGTCCTCATCTTGGTATCTGATTCCCTACCTCACCTCATATGCGCCTCCTTAAACAAATCAATCAAAGGTCCTGGGTGTACCCAACACCCGAGGTTCCCTCTCTCATGCCAGCCACTGAGGAGGAGAGAAGAGCTGGGAGGAGAGAATGCAAGGCCGAGGGGCTGAGGAAGCCCCTCCCAGCCTGGAGAGTCACGCTGGGCCTCCAGGGCAGCTCTGGCAGCGCCGGTCTGGACGGGGCCCTTCCTTCCCACGTCCACTGCCTGCTGCTGCCTCGCTTCCTCAGAGAAGGGGTGGGGCCGTGGGTGCAGGTGCCCTGAGAGATTCAGGTTCTGTGAGGAGAGCTGTGAGTTGGGTGTGACCAAGGCTAAATCATCTATAGTCATTTGAAAGGAAAGATTTCTAAGTGCTGTTGTTAAAAATCCTCTGGTTTGAGAAAGCAGCAGGTGTCAGAGTTATGTCGAGGCCACCTGACTCCCAGCACTTTCCATCCACCGATGGGCCAACAGCAGGCATCACACAGCGAGGGTAATCTCATCATTTTCAAACCCAGATATTTAATGACCACACATCCCGCAGATGCAGAGAGGAACGGTGACTAAGACTTAGTTCTCTGAGGTGCTTAAATTCACCCTGAAGGGGCTTACATTCAGTTAGGGAGTGGTACCTAAAAAAGTTAAGGAACATTTAAAAATCCTGAGTGACCAAGATAACGGAGAGGTCATGGGGCAGCATGTGCTTGTTTTTAAAAATGCTCGGAAAAAGCAATGCTGCACACCCAGGTAGGCTGGGTCGGGTAGACCAAGCAGGTCTAGGAGGTGGCGGGAAGGAGAACCCCTCTGGGACGGGCCTTCAGACACAGCTGCCAGGCCAGCAAAGGGCTCCCTGTGTGGTTGTGGGCAGCATAGGTGGTAGAAGGGCAGGGGTCTGGCTGGGCCGTGCCCTGGGTGTGGGAGGGTGACCCTGCAGGCCGTGTGGGGCAGGGGGCTGAATGCTCCTTAACCCAGAAGAATGGGATGATAGTGGAGGCAAACCCCATACTCAGCACAAACCAGACACCTGAGAGCCACCCTCATACTCCCACTCACTGCTCCACACACTTTTCTCCAGAGCAGGGAGACAGACAATGCTCTCTGGAGAGGGTGGGTCCCTTGCAAGGCCTACTCCCTGCCCTCAGCCCAAAAGAGAACCAGCCAGCTGCCTGTAGAAGCGCCTCTGCCTCTGAAGCCTTTGGAAGCCATCTCTGCCCCCGTTCCCTGCCCCCAGAGATTGGAGGGTGCCCCCCTTCGTGCTTGCACCACAGCTGCTCCTCCCTCTGCACGGCTGGCACAGACCTGTACTGTTAACGAGATCCACAAACCCCAATCCCCAGGGAACCAGAATGCCATGAGGCAAGGGATACACTCTAGATCTGATTGAATAAATAAAGGGATGATGGAAGGAGGAAGGGAGAGAGGGATGTGGGGGAGAGAGAGAGGGATGAGTGAGCAAATGACTAAGCGGCCGAAGGGAGCTGTGTGCAGGGTCACTGTGTCACAAAACTCCTGGGACACCAGTCACACTGTCCTCGATGAGGATGGAACCTCCAGCCACACAACTGCCAGGGACAGGACGAGGAGGCAGCTGGTCAGAGGGAGAGGCTGGCCCGCCCGCCTCAGCGGGGGAAAGCAGACCAAACTCGTTTCCATCTATCTCCCCAGTTTGGCTGGAGGAGTCTCAGGAAAGGGAGGTAAGCAGAAGCCAGAGGGCAGCAGACACATCCCACCTCCCTCCTCCCCACTACACACACAGACATGCAGAGTGCAGCCTACACCCCCCCCAGAGTGCCATCCAACTTAGAAGGAAGACATGTGTCCTGCAGGTCCTCTCTCCTTCCTGAGACACCTGCTCATGCCTGTCTTCTCTGGATGCCACCAGGTGCCTCGGTCAAGACTGGTGTGCCTTAGCCCCTGTGTCCCCCACCACTGCCATCAGCACAAGGGCATGGCCAGCAGGCCCAGAGAGAGCCATGTCAACATCAGCAGGACTGCACAGCCTTCCTACTGGGGAACCCCTCATCCCGGGTCCACAGCCCCTGCCAGGCTGACACTGCCAGCCCGCCCGTCATTCTGGGCCAGGAGGGGAGCTCTCATGGCCTGCGGTGTTCTCTCCAGAGTGCTTCTCAATGGCTTCCCTCTCAAACCAGCTCTCTGAGACCTCTGACGGTCTGATGCTCCCCTGGGATTATCTGGCCCAAGGCACCCTACAGGCCACGAACTCCTTTTTGGAATCCAGCTGTCCTCACCTGACTTAGGGAGACTGCACCACTATACCAAGCACAGGAAACAAGAGAAGGTCATACCCCTCCAGCCCTTTCCTGTGGCCCCTTTTCAGGGCACTCAGCTCATTTAGGCAAGCTCACGCTGCTCTAGAGGGCTCTGTCAAGTTTAACCGGCCCACCTCCCCCATATTCTTCACGGTCACACAGGAAGGGAAAGCCAGGGAGGTGGTGAGGGCCAGACCTCAGGGGCTCCCTCCACTGCATAGGCTACAGTGGCACAAAGGCCCAACACAAGCAAAACTGCAGACCAGACGGAAGCAATGGCTGCGATAGCAATTCGCCATTCCCACCAGGCTCAGGGACGCAAATGACCCCTACCTAACTCAGGTACCCCAAAAGCTGTGTAAAATTTAAGGTGAACAACCCACTAATGACACAGCCAAGGGGAGGAGGCTTGTCAGGGCCTCAGGGCTCCCTGCCAGAGGGGCCAGAGTAGCTGACAGCCTATCTCACCGATGGTAGAGCCTTTCATCCCTAATGGCCATGGTCCAAAGGCCCCCAACCCACCAGCTCAGCATTCCCACCAGGTCATCAGACCCAAGCACAAACCTGGCTAGAGAGCAGCAACTCTCACCCCTCTTAGGAAGGTCCCCCAACTGTAGGGCTGCCCAAATTTCAGGATGAATTTCCCAATGTCATGTTAGTGACTGGGAACAGAAGATGTGGGTTCCAGCCCCAGAAGTGTTAACACCTCACAATGGGACTCTGGCCATGCCCTTCCCATTCCTGTGGCTCCAACCTCTCATCTAAATATGCTGGGCAGGTGGGGGCTTCATCTCCGAGGGCTTAAGCTCTCATTTCTGTACTTCTAGGAGCAAAGGGGGTTTGCAGGGCTCAGCAGGGACATCAGCCCATCAGGTATTCTGAGGGCGTTTCCTCTCATCAAAGCCCTGGTCTTTCACTGAAGCATGTGCACACTTGAAATAAACAAATGTTTGCTGAGAGTCTGCCAGAGTCCAGACCCTCTGAGAGGCCCTGGGGCAACATGGAGGATGAGCTGCCCTCAAACAACCATTCTACAGAGACAGAAACTGAGGCTCAGAAGGCCCCAGGATGTGCACAGTTCAACTCCCATGCTGCCTGATCCCCACAGAGTTTTCTCCCAGAGCTCCAGGCCTGGTGAGATTAGCACTGAGATATGAAGACCCCTGAAATCCCTCAGGCATGGGGAAAAGTAAAAAGAAAAGTGAGCCCTGAAACTGGACACTATTAAGATCAGAAACTCAGTAAGTCTAGGACAGAGCATTTGCTGGCTGAACTGACCTTGCTCTGAAAAGGTCAGCCTGACCCCAAGCCCCATCCCTGCATTAGGGACTGGCCACCTTCTGGACCACTCACCCCAGATGATGAGCAGCAGGCAAGAGGGAGGAGACTGCAAGGTGACTTCCACAACCCACAGGTACACACTCCACAAAAGCACTGCTCCCTGAGCCTCCCAGGTCCTCCCAAGGTGGCCTGTGTCTTGGTCCCTTGCACAGACAGGCCCCAAACCAGGTCAACTGGACAGGTCTTTAGAGCTAGAGCTGGGATCCTACCCCCAGCGGCGGTCTACTCCCTAAGTGGAAATGGTCAGGGCCCAGGTTGTCTCCCTGCAGCCCCAGGTGAGGGGTCTCTGGAGGGATGCGCTGAGAATCACTCCTTCCTACAGGTGTCAGAGGGGTCTGTGCTCTTCAATCTGGTCCTTCCACCATGAGACGAATCCAGATTTCAAAGATGCCGGGCCGGCAGAGGCTGCTGGGCAGGGAAGCCGTTTGTTCTGCCCTGCCCCACCCTACATCGTCCCTCCCCACCCCCCCAACCCTCACTCCCGTGGCAGGCTGCCACCGTGACCTCCCCTCCCCCAAGAAGGGCGGTGAGCTGGGAGGTGGGGGTGGCAAGAATCCGCTGCCGCCAACGCTCTCTGGAGGGGTGCTGGGAAGCAGGCAGGGCGTGTCGCCTGGTCCTTTCTCTGCCCAGAGCCAGGCTTCACAGACTCTTGATGCAAGGCGCCCCTGTACCATCCCCCAATCTGCCTCGTACTGGGGAACCCTTGTTGTCATCCCCCAGACCCCTGAGCCCCAAAGTGCTAACACACGCCAGTGAAGGACAGTGGGTCTGGAACCTTCTGTGCCCAGTTGGACTTAAGCCAGAGGAGATAGGTGCCCTGTTCCCTTGGGGCCTCCACCGGCTCTTTCCAGGGGAGACAGGTGTCAGTCTTCCCCATGGCCTTCTGCCCCAGGGCCTGGACGTGCCTATAATTACGCATGGTTCCAAGCAGGGTCCGCAGGGAACTGCTCTGGTGCAGCGGGATGGGGGGCGGCCAGACGCCGGCCCCGCCTCCTTCTCCTTAGAGGGGTCCCCGTTCTCCCTCAGGCCCCCGCCGGCGCCCCGCCACCTGCGCGGTCGCCCGCAGCCGGTGCCGCAGTGCGAGAGCCAGCGAACCTGGCGCCCTCAGCCTTGGCCAGCACCGCCGAGCGAGCCGCCGCCCTCCGGCCTCCCTGCCGCGCCGCGCCGCACCTGCACCCGCACCCGGAGCCCCCCGCCCCAGATCCCACCTCACCCCCGCCTCTGGCTCCCGCGCCTCCTCAGTCCTCGCCCTTGGCCCCTCCCCTGCCCGGCCCCGCCCGAGCTGGCCGCGACCTCCACATCCCCATCCCTCCCCTCCACCCCGGCACGGAAGGCCCTCTCTTCCGAGCCGGAGCCGGGGAGGGTCCAGTGGGGTGGATGGTTGGAAGGCGCGGATCGACTCCGCGCCAAGCCAGGAGAAGAAGCCGGTACTTACCGCTCTGCTCCCCCAGGAACACCAACTTGAATTTTCTCAGTGGGTTCCCAAAATCTCCCCCTGCGGACATGGTGCTGGCAGCCGGGGCCGGGAAAGGAGGAGGAGGAGAAGCGAAGGAGCAGGGAGGGGAGAGGAGGAGGGCGAGGGGAGGCGGCCGGCAGTGCGGGAGCCGGAGGGGGAAGGGCTGGCTGCGCGCGTCCCTGACTCCCCAGCTGCGTCCCGGCCCCAGCCTGCGGCTGCGTGTCCGGCACGGCGGCGTAGGAGGAGCAGGTGGGGGAGAAAGAGGCGGAGGAAGAGGAAGAGGAGAAGGAGGAAGGCCGGGCCTGGGCTGCTGCGGGCGGCGCTGGCTGCGGCGCTCTGGACGCGCTCTGGACGCCCGAGGCGCAGCGCGGTCTGTGAGGCGCGGGCGGAGCGCGGCGCAGGGAAAGCACGCGGGGCGGGCAGCGCTCCCCGGGGCCGCGCGACACCGCCCCCCTCCCACCCCTGCCAGCGCCTGCGCTCTGCGCGCTCCCCAGCCTCTGATGTCATGCGGGGCCCGCGGGGCTGCGGGGCTGGGGGACGTCTGCCCACCCTCCCCGAGCCCGCACCCGGGCCGGAGGGATTCTCCTCGCCGTACTTCCGAGAGGCCTCCGGATCTGGCCGTCTCTTGTTGCCCCTCTAACATGTGTGTTCCCCCCTCTACCCTTTTAAATCCAGGAAGATGACGTGAAATTGTCAAGGGATATTTGTTTCTGAGCTTTTAAAACCTAGGTGCCAGTCCCTTCCTCCACCTCCGCAACATCGATACACAGCGTAGCCGTTTGAGAAGACGCAAAGGAGAGGAGGTGCGGGGAGAACCAGGGTATGGGTATGGTGGACCAGGTGATGGTAGACGGGCTCGACTGTGACCCCTTACGGCCTCCAGCCTGCTCTCCCCTTCTTAGGCCCAGATCCATCCTCTGGGAGCCTCTAGGGGTCATAGGTGTCCCCGCAGACTTGACCAGCAAGAGAGGAGGACCAGTATAGGTCGCATCTACCCCAAACCAACCGCTCCCACGGATCATTTTATCCTGAATGTGCTGCCCCATGAGAGAGAGGGGGCAGTGACCTTCTCGAGTATTAGAATGGACATCTCCAGAACAGTGCCCTGGATATTCTGACCGGGGGCCACCAGGTTGAGAAGTGCCAGTGCTTGTCCCGGAATTAGATGTACATGGGCAAGGAGCTCCCAGAGGACAGGACAGCAACCTCCCATTAACACCTCTGTATTCGCCTGGCGTACTGGTGCACAAAGAATGAGTCGTGGGTGGATGAGAGCGAGGAGCAGGTGCCAAGTGTTAGAAGCACTCCCAGGACACCCCGCAAGGCATTCTGGTTACCCAGCGTTTTACAAAGCTGCCTCTTACTGGCCTACTACCACGTGGTCTTACTCTTTTACAGCTCTTTAAGGAACATTTATTTGGGGTTATAACCTAAACGTTTGGGAACAAGCTGTGTGCATGTGTTTATAGAGAGAGAGGAGTGAGAAGCAACCCTCATCACTGGAGATTTCTAGGAGACATTTATTAGCCTCTTTTTACTTAGAGGGCTTGCTTGGGATGTCTCACTGTCTGTCTACCTGGCTTGTTTACCTAGAGCCTCTCTTTCTCTTGTTGCTTGTGAAAGACCAGAGAGTGAATTCCATGAAAACAGCAGTTGTGGAGCCTCTTCAGGGTCCCATGGACCTAGCTGAGAGCTTAGCAAATAGCTGAATGTTTAAATGAATGTCTAGAACCCAAAGCTGTTGTATTTCTCAAGATCACCTTTGTTTTGGGGCCCCGGTGATTGCAGTCTGTCACTGTGGAACACCCAACCCACTGTGTCTGGCGTCAGGCTCAGGGGTACCCTCCAAATTCCCACTCCACTTCTGCTCTGGGGTTCCTGCTGTCCCAGGAGACTGCATCCAGAATGGAACTGAAGGAAGCCCCAGAAGGAAAGGAGACTCCCAAACTTCAGCCCTTCCCACCTCTCTGAGTGCTACCTCCACAGAGTGGCCAGGGCAGTTATGGTCAACGCACCACCATAGTGATGCTCCTCTAGCCTGCATCTTCTCTTGACACCTGGCACTGTCTTCCATGCTCTCTCATCCTGTCCTGTCCTAACAGTGGCAAGACAAAACAGTTGAGGAGTGACACGGTACCACCTTTTAACAAGCCTGGTTAAGTCCTGTACCTTGTCTGATCATCTGGTCCTCCACACACAAGGCAGAGAGGGAGGGATGGGACACAGGCCTCTCTGGGCACCTCCAAGCTTCTAAATCAGACCCCGCTCGGAAGATTATGGCCCAGGATGTACCGTGGGACTCTATCAGGATTCTTCCAGTTCAGATGACAAAAACCTAACTCCACCTACTTTAAGGACTAGCTCATGGAGCTGGAGCAGATACTGGCATTGCTCATAGAATGTGGTCATTGTGCTGTGGAAATCAGAGTCTGCTCTGCTCCATGTAACCTCCCCTTCTCCATCTTTCATCATTGCTTGTCTCCCCTTATGCGGGTCTTGTCCTTAACCTGCCCTAGAGCAGACAGGCTTTCTCCAGGTGGCGAAAAAATGTGAAATGTGGCCATTGTGATGCTCAGCCTGGCAAGCTCACTAGAGCATCTGCTACATACAACACCTTTGTGTTCCATTTTTTAAAATTATGTAAGCCTTCTTCCTTTCTTCGGTGTACGATATATATGTAAGTGATAAAGCAAACTTATCAATGTGAGTGCCCATTTGCCGTCCACTGAGTGGGAGAAATAAAATGTTACAATACTTTTAAAGCCCCCAGCTATTGTTCTCCACTACCCCCCCTTCCTTACCTCCCTGCCTCAGGCAGAAATCCAGAACCCTGGCTTTTCTTTGAAGTTTATCACATTGATTTGCAGCTTTTGAACTTTATGTAAGGTATCAAACTGTATATTCTCACATAAAACTCATTTTTCTTAATATGTTCCTAAAGTTCATTTGTTGATGCATACAGCAACAGTCCTTTCATTGTAACTATGGTTTAGTATTCCACTGTATGCTCCAATTTTGAAAGCATTTCCAGTAAAGTGTGTCTAGTTTAAAAATTGTTTTTAATGTAAAATACTTTTAGATTCACAGAGATAACCTTATGGAACCGTAGTAAGTTAGCAAACCAGGAAATCCACATTGGAAAATGCACCCAGTTTTGTTTCTGCTCCTACAAACAATGCTGCTATGAACATTCTTTATGTACCTCCTGATGCATCTATGAAAGGTTTTTGTAAGATACCTATAAATCAAGTAGATAAATTGAGGCATAGAACCAAATATGTGTTTAGTTTTATGCCAACCTGTTCCAAAGGTAGTCCTTAGGTCATATATTTCTACATATTCAACTTCAAGAAAGCCTTAGCTATTCTCAGCCCCAATTACATGAGCAACATTATGGTTACTAGACTCCCCCTGTTATCAAGTCCCCACCACATACCTCATTACAGTCACTGTCCATCAGCGTAGTGAGATGCTAAAGAATCACTGCTTGTCTTCTCTGTGTTATACTGCCTTCCCCATATGCCCCGCCGGCTACATTATGTGTGCTAATCCTAATACCCGTTTTCTCCCTTATCCCTCCCTTCGCACCCACCTTCCCCAGTTCCTTTCCCTTTGGTAACAGTTGGTCCATTCCTGGGTTCTGTGAGTCTGTTGCTGTTTTGTTCTTTCGGTTTTTTCTTTGTTCTTACACTCCACAGATGACTGAAATCATTTGATACTTGTCTTTATTGGCTTGGCTTATTTCACTGAGCATAATACCCTCTAGCTCCATCCTTGTTGTTGCAAATGGTAGGATTTGTTTTCTTCTTATGGCCGAATAATATTCCATTATGTACATGTACCACATCTTCTTTATCCATTCATCTACTGATGGACACTTAGGTTGCTTCCATTTCTTGGCTATTGTAAATAGTGCTGCGATAAACATAGAGGTGCATCTGTCTTTTTCAAATTGGGCTGCTGCATTCTTAGGGTAAATTCCTAGGAGTGGAATTCCTGGGTCAAATGGTATTTCTATTTTGAGTTTTTGAGGAACCTCCATACTGCTTTCCACAATGGCTGAACTAATTTGCATTCCCACCAGCAGTGTAGGAGGGTTCCCTTTTCTCCACATCCTCGCCAACATTTGTTGTTGTTTGTGTTTTGGATGTTGGCCATCCTCACTGGTGTGAGGTGATATCTCATTGTGGTTTTAATCTGCATTTCTCTGATGATTAGCGATGTGGAGCATCTTTTCATGTGCCTGTTGGCCATCTGAATTTCTTCTTCAGAGAAGTGTCTATTCATGTCCTCTGCCCATTTCTTAATTGGATTATTTGCTTTTTGTTTGTTAAGGTGCGTGAGTTCTTTATATATTTTGGATGTCAACCCCTTATTGGATACGTCGTTTATGAATATATTCTCCCATACTGTAGGATGTCTTTTTGTTCTACTGATGGTGTCCTTTGCTATACAGAAGCTTTTCAGCTTGATATAGTCCCACTTGTTCATTTTTGCTTTTGTTCCCCTTGCCTTGGGAAATATGTTCATGAAGAAGTTGCTCATGTTTATGTCCAAGAGATTTTTGCCTATGTTTTTTTCTAAGAGTTTTATGGTTTCATGACTTCCATTCAGGTCTTTGATCCATTTTGAGTTTACTTTTGTGTATGGGGTTAGACAGTAGTCCAGTTTCATTCTCTTACATGTAGCTGTCCAGTTTTTCCAACAGCAGCTGCTGAAGAGGCTGTCATCTCCCCATTGTATATCCAAGGCTCCTTTATCAAATAGTAATTGACTGTATATGTTTGGGTTAATGTTTGGATTTTCTATTCTGTTCCACTGGTCTGTGGGTCTGTTTTTGTGCCAATACCAAATTGTCTTGATTACTATGGCTTTGTAGTAGAGCTTGAAGTCAGGGAGCGTAATTCCCCGTTTTATTCCTCCTTCTCAGGATTGCTTTGGCTATTCGGGGTCTTTTGTAGTTCCATAGGAATTTTAGAATTATTTGTTCCAGTTCATTGAAGAAAGCTGTTGGTAGTTTGATAGGGATTACATTAAATCTGTAGATTGCTTTAGGTAGTATAGCCATTTTGACAATATTTATTCTTCCTAGCCAAGAGCATGGGATGAATTTCCATTTGTTGGTGTCCTCTTTAATTTCTCTTAGGAGTGTCTTGTAGTTTTCAGAGTATAGGTCTTTCACATCCTTCGTTCGGTTTATTCCTAGGTATTTTATTCTTTTTGATGCAATTGTGAATGGAATTGTTTTCCTGATTTCTCTTTCTGCTGGTTCACCATTAATGTATAGAAAGGCAACAGATTTCTGTGTATTAATTTTGTATCCCGCAACTTTACTGAATTCAGATATTAGATCTAGTAGTTTTGCAGTGGATTCTTTAGGGGTTTTTATGTACAATATCATGTCATCTGCAAACAGGGACAATTTGACGTCTTCCTTGCCATTCTGGATGCTGTTTATTTCTTTCTGTTGTCTGATTGCCATGGCTAGGACCTCCAGTACTATGTTGAATAAAACTGTGGAGAGTGGGCTTCCTTGTCTTGTTCCCGAACTTAAAGGAAAAGCTTTCAGCTTCTTGCTGTTAAGTATAATGTTGGCTATTGGTTTGTCATATATGACCTTTATTATGTTGAGGTACTTGCCCTCTATACCCATTTTGTTGAGAGTTTTTACCAGGAATGGATGTTGATTTTGCCAAATGCTTTTTCAGCATCTACGGAGATGATCATGTGGTTTTTGTTCTTTTTGTTGATGTAGTGGATGATGTTGATGGATTTTCGAATATTGTACCATCCTTGCATCCCTGTGATGAATCCCACTTGATCACGATGGATGATCTTTTTGATGTATTTTTGAATTCGGTTTGCTAATATTTTGTTGAGTATTTTTGCATCTCTGTTCATCAGGGATATTGGTCTGTAATTTTTTTTTGTGGTTTCTTTGCCTGGTTTTGGTATTAGAGTGATGTTTGCCTCGTAGAATGAGTTTGGGAGTATTCCTTTCTCTTCTACTTTTTGGAAAACTTTAATGAGGATGGGTATTAGGTCTTCACTAAATGTTTGATAAAATTCAGCAGTGAAACCATCTGGTACAGGAGTTTTGTTCTTAGGTAGTTTTTTGATTACCAATTCAATTTCTTTGCTGGTAATTGGTCTATTCAGCTTTTCTGTTTCTTCCTGGGTCAACCTTGGAATGTTGTATTTTTCTAGAAAGTTGTCCATTTCTTCTAGGTTATCCAGTTTTTTAGCATATAATTTTTCATAGTATTATCTCATAATTCTTTGTATTTCTGTGGTATCGGTAGTGATTTCTCCTTTCTCATTGCTGATTCTGTTTATGTGTGTAGACTCTCTTTTTCTCTTGATAAGTGTGGCTAGGGGTTTTCTTAAAGAACCAGCTCCTGCTTTCATTGATTCTTTATATTGTTTTATTCTTCTCAATTTTCTTTATTTCTGATTTAATCTTTATTATGCCCCTCCTTCTACTGACTTTGGGCCTCATTTGTTCTTCCTTTTCTAGTTTCATTAATTATGAGGTTAGACTGTTCATTTGAGATTGTTCTTCTTTCCTGAGGTACGCTTGTATTGCAATATATTTCCCTCTTAGCACAGCCTTTACTGCATCCCCCAGATTTTGGAGTGTTGAATTATTGTTGTCATTTGTCTCCATATATTGCTTGATCTCTGTTTTTATTTGGTCATTGATCCATTGATTATTTAGGAGCATGGTATTAAGCCTCCATGTGTTTGTGGGCTTTTTCATTTTCTTTGAGTAATTTATTTCTAGTTTCATACCTTTGTGATCTGAGAAACTGGTTGGTACAATTTCAATCTTTTTGAATTTACTGAGGCTCTTTTTGTGGCCTGTATATGATCTATTCTTGAAAATGTTCCATGTGCACTTGCGAAGAACGTGTATGGTGTTGCTTTTGGATGGAGTGTTCTATAGATGTCCGTTAGGTACATCTGTTCTAATATGTTGTTGAGTGCCTCTGTCTCTTTACTTATTTTCTGTTTGGTTGATCTGTCTTTTGTAGTGAGTGGTGTGTTAAAGTCTCCCAAAATGAATGCATTGCATTCTATTTCCCCTTTAATTCTTTTAGTATTTGTTTCACATATGTAGGTCATCCCGTGTTGGGTGCATAGATGTTTATAATAGTTATATCCTCTTGTTGGGCTGACTCCTTTATCATTAAGTAATGTCCTTCTTTGTCTCTTGTTGCTTTCTTTGTTTTGAAGTCTATTTTGTCTCATATAAGTACTGCAACTCCTGCTTTTTTCTCCCTATTACTTGCGTGAAATATCTTTTTCTATCCCTTTACTTTCAGTCTGTGTATGTCTGTGGGTTTGAAATGAGTCTCTTGTAGGCAGCATAAAGATGGGTCTTGTTTTTTATCCATTCAGTGACTCTACATCTTTTGATTGGTGCATTTAGACCATTTACATATAGGGTGATTATCGATAGGTATGTACTTATTGCCATTGCAGGCTTTAGATTTGTAGTTACCAAAGGCTCAAAGGTAATTCCCTTACTATCTAACAGTCTAATTTAACTCACTTCGTATGCTATTAAAAACACAACCTAAAGATTTTTTTTCCTCCTTTTTCTTCCTCCTCCATTCTTTGTATGCTATGAATCATATTCTGTACTCTTTGTCTATTCCTTGGGTGACATCTATTTAGTCTTAGGAATACTTCCATTTATAGGAGTCCCTCCAAAATGCACTGTAGAAGTGGGAGGTAAATTCTCTCAGCTTTTGCTTATCTGAAAATTGTTTAATCCCTCCTTCAAATTTAAATGATAACCTTTCCGGTTAGAGTATTCTTGGTTCAAAGCCCTTCTGCTTCATTGCATTAAATATATCATGCCACTCCTTTCGGGCCTGTAAGGTTTCTCTTGAGAAATCTGATGATAGCCTGATGGGCTTTCCTTTGTGTGTGATCTTTTTTCTCTCTCTAGTTGCTTTTATTTTTAATATAATTTATTTTATTATCATTAATCTACAATTACATGTGCAATATTATGGTTATTAAACTACCCCTTCATCAGGTCCCCCCACCAACCCCATTACAGTAACTGTCCATCAGCGTAGTGAGATGCTAGAGAATCAATACTTGTCTTCTCTGAGTTGTACTGCCCTCCCCGTGCCCCCCCAACATTATATCTGCTAATCGTAATGCCCCTTTTTCCCTCTTATCCCTCCCTTCCCGCCCATTTTCCCCAGTCCCTTTCCCTTTGGTAACTATTAGTCCGTTCTTGGGTTCTGTGAGTCTGCTGCTGTTTTGTTCCTTCAGTATTTTTTCTTTGTTCTTATACTCCACATATGAGTGAAATCATTTGATACTTGTCTTGTCTTATTTCACTGAGCATAATACCCTCTAGCTCCATCCATGTTGTTGCAAATGGTAGGATTTGTTTTCTTCTTATGGCTGAATAATATTCCATTGTGTATATGTACCACATCTTCTTTATCCATTCATCTACTGATGGACACTTAGGTTGCTTCCATTTCTTGGCTATTGTAAATAGTGCTGCAATAAACATAGGGGTGCATCTGTCTTTTTCAAATTGGGCTGCTGCATTCTTAGGGTAAATTCCTAGGAGTGGAATTCCTGGGTCAAATGGTATTTCTATTTTGAGTTTTTTGAGGAACCTCCATACTGCTTTCCACAATGGTTGAACTAATTTGCAGTCCCACCAGCAGTGTAGGAGGGTTCCCTTTTCTCCACATCCTCGCCAACATTTGTTGTTGTTTGTGTTTTGGATGTTGGCCATCCTCACTGGTGTGAGGTGATATCTCATTGTGGTTTTAATCTGCATTTCTCTGATGATTAGCGATGTGGAGCATCTTTTCATGTGCCTGTTGGCCATCTGAATTCCTTCTTTAGAGAAGTGTCTATTCATGTCCTCTGCCCATTTCTTAATTGGATTATTTGCTTTCTGTTTGTTAAGGTGCATGAGTTCTTTATATATTTTGGATGTCAACCCCTTATCGGATGTGTCATTTATGAATATATTCTCCCATACTGTAGGATGTCTTTTTGTTCTACTGATGGTGTCCTTTGCTGTACAGAAGCTTTTCAGCTTGATATAGTCCCACTTGTTCATTTTTACTTTTGTTTCCCTTGCCCGGGGAGATATGTTCGTGAAGAAGTTGCTCATGTTTATGTCCAAGAGATTTTTGCCTATGTTTTTTTCTAAGAGTTTTATGGTTTCGTGACTTACATTCAGGTCTTTGATCCACCTTGAGCTTACCTTAGTGTATGGGGCCAGACAGTAGTCCAGTTTCATTCTCTTACATGTAGCTGTCCAGTTTTTCCAACAGCAGCTGCTGAAGAGGCTGTCATCTCCCCATTGTATATCCAAGGCACCTTTATCAAATATTAATTGACTGTATATGTTTGGGTTAATGTTTGGATTTTCTATTCTGTTCCACTGGTCTGTGGGTCTGTTTTTGTGCCAATACCAAATTGTCTTGATTACTGTGGCTTTGTAGTAGAGCTTGAAGTCAGGGAGTGTAATTCCCCCTGTTTTATTCCTCCTTCTCAGGATTGCTTTGGCTATTCGGGGTCTTTTGTGGTTCCATATGAATTTTAGAATTATTTGTTCCAGTTCATTGAAGAAAGCTGTTGGTAGTTTGATAGGGATTGCATTGAATCTGTAGATTGCTTTAGGTAGTATAGCCATTTTGACAATATTTATTCTTCCTAGCCAAGAGCATGGGATGCATTTCCATTTGTTAGTGTCCTCTTTAATTTCTCTTAGGAGTGTCTTGTAGTTTTCAGAGTACAGGTCTTTCACTTCCTTCGTTAGGTTTATTCCTAGGTATTTTATTCTTTTTGATGCAATTGTGAATGGAATTGTTTTTCTGATTTCTCTTTCTGTTAGTTCATCATTAGTGTATAGGAAAGCAACAGATTTCTGTGTGTTAATTTTGTATCCTGCAACTTTGCTGAATTCAGATATTAGTTCTAGTAGTTTTGGAATGGAATCTTTAGGGTTTTTTATGTACAGTATCATGTCATCTGCAAATAGTGACAATTTGACTTCTTCTTTACCAATCTGGATGCCTTGTATGTCTTTGTTTTGTCTGATTGCTGTGGCTAGGACCTCCAGTACTATGTTGAATAACAGTGGAGAGAGTGGGCATCCCTGTCTTGTTCCCGATCTTAGATGAAAAGCTTTCAGCGTCTCGCCGTTAAGTATGATGTTAGCTGTGGGTTTGTCATATATAGCCTTTATGATGTTGAGGTACTTGCCGTCTATACCCATTTTGTTGAGAGTTTTAATCAGGAATGGATGCTGAATTTTGTCAAATGCTTTTTCAGCATCTATGGAGATGATCATGTGGTTTTTGTTCTTCTTTTTGTTGATGTGGTGGATGATGTTGATGGATTTTCGAATGTTGTACCATCCTTGCATCCCTGGGATGAATCCCACTTGATCATGGTGTATGATCCTCTTGATGTATTTTTGAATTCGGTTTGCTAATATTTTGTTGAGTATTTTTGCATCTACGTTCATCAGGGATATTGGTCTGTAATTTTCTTTTTTGGTGAGGTCTTTGCCCGGTTTTGGTATTAGAGTGATGCTGGCTTCATAGAATGAGTTAGGAAGTATTCCTTCCTCCTCTATATTTTGGAAAACTTTAAGGAGAATGGGTGTTATTTCTTCTCTGTATGTCTGGTAGAATTCAGAGGTGAATCCATCAGGCCCGGGGGTTTTGTTTTTGGGTAGTTTTTGATTACCGATTCAATTTCGTTGCTGGTGATTGGTCTGTTTAGTTTTTCTGTTTCTTGCTTGGTCAGTCTTGGAAGGTTGTATTTTTCTAAGAAGTTGTCCATTTCTTCTATGTTTTCCAGCTTGTTAGCATATAGATTCTCATAATATTCTCTTATGATTCTTTGTATTTCTGTGGGGTCCGTCGTGATTTTTCCTTTCTCATTTCTGATTGTGTTTATGTGTGTAGATTCTCTTTTTCTCTTAATGAGTCTGGCTAGGGGTTTATCTATTTTGTTTATTTTTCAAAGAACCAGCTCTTGGTTTCATTGATTTTTTCTATTGTTTTATTCTTCTCAATTTTATTTATTTCTTCTCTAATCTTTATTATGTCCCTCCTTCTGGTGACTTTGGGCCTCATTTGTTCTTCTTTTCCTATTTTCAATAATTGTGACTTTAGACTATTCATTTGGGATTGTTCTTCCTTCCTTAAATAGGCCTGGATTGTAATACACTTTCCTCTTAGAGTTGTCTTTGCTGCGTCCCACAGAAGTTGGGGCTTTTTGCTGTTGTTGTCATTTGTCTCCATACATTGTTTGATCTCTGTTTTAATTTGGTCGTTAACCCATTGATTAATTAGGAGAGTGTTGTTAAGTCTCCATGTATTTGTGAGCCTTTTTGATTTCTTTCTAAAATTTATTTCTAGTTTTATACCTTTGTGATCTGAGAAGTTGGTTGGTAGGATTTCAATATTTTTGAAATTACTGAGGTTCTTTTTGTGGCCTAGTATGTGGTCTATTCTGGAAAATGTTCCATGTGCACTTGAGAAGAATGTGTATCCTGTTGCTTTTGGGTGTAGAGTTCTGTAGATGTCTGTTAGGTCCATCTGTTCTAGTGTGTTGTTCAGTGCCTCTGTGTCTTTACTTATTTTCTGTCTGGTTGATCTGTCCTCTGGAGTGAGTGGTGTGTTGAAGTCTCCTAAGATGAATGCATTGCTGTCTATTTCCTCCTTTAATTCTGTTAGTATTTGTCTCACATATGCTGGCGCTCCTGTGTTGGGTGCATATATATTTATAATGGTTATATCTTCTTGTTGGACTGACCCCTTTATCATTATGTAATGTCCGTCATTATCTTTTGCTACTTTCTTCGTTTTGAAGTCTATTTTGTCTGATACAAGTACTGCAACACCTGCTTTTTTCTCTTTGTTGTTTGCATGAAATATCTTTTTCCATCCCTTCACTTTTAGTCTGTGTATATCTTTGGATTTGAGGTGAGTTTCTTGTAGGCAGCATATAGATGGGTCTTGCTTTTTTATCCATTCTGTTACTCTGTGTCTTTTGATTGGTGCATTCAGTCCATTTACATTTAGGGTGATTATTGATAGGTATGTACTTATTGCCATTGCTGGCTTTAGATTCGTGGTTACCAAGGGTTCAAGGGTTGCTTCTTTACTATTTAACAATCTAACTTAACTTTCTTGTTAAATTATTGTAAACACAGTCTGATGTTTCTTTCTTTCTCTCCCTTCTTATTCCTCCTCCTCCATTCTTTCTATAATAGGTGTTTTATTCTTTGCCTTTAGTTAGTATTTGGATGGTCTGCTTTCTTTGCTATGATTTTATTTTCTCTGGTGACATCTTTTTAGCCTTAGGTGTGCTTCCATCTAGAGCAGTCCATTTAAGATATCCTGTAGTGGTGGTTTATGAGAGGCAAACTCTCTCAACTTTCGTTTATCTGGAAATTGTTTAATCCCTCCATCATATTTAAATGATAATCGTGCTGGATACAATATTCTTGGTTCGAGGCCCTTCTGTTTCATAACGTTAAATATATCATGCCATTCTCTTCTGGCCTGTAAGGTTTCTGTTGAGAAGTCTGATGATAGTCTGATGGGTTTTCCTTTGTAGGTGATCTTTTTTCTCTCTCTAGCTGCCTTTAATACCCTGTCTTCATCTTTGATCTTTGCCATCTTAATTATTATGTGTCTTGGTGTTTTCTTCCTTGGGTCCCTTGTGTTGGGAGATCTATGAGCTTCAGTGGATTGCAAGACTATTTCCTTCCCAGCGAGGGAAAGTTTTCAGCAATTATTTCTTCAAAGACACTTTCTATCCCTTTTTCTCTCTCTTCTTCCTCTGGTACTCCTATAATGCGAATATTGTTCCGTTTGGATTGGTCACACAGTTCTCTTAATATTCTTTCATTCCTAGAGATCCTTTTATCTCTCTCTGCCTCAGCTTCTCTGTATTCCTGTTCTCTGGTTTCTATTCCATTAACAGTCTCTTGCATCTCATCCAGTCTGCTGTTAAGCCCGTCAATCGCTTGTCTGATTTCTGTATTTTCTTTCCTCAGTTCCCTCACTTCCTCCCTCAGCTCTTGCACATTTCTCTGTAGGTCCATCAGCATGGTTATGACTTTTATTCTGAATTCTTTTTCAGGGAGGCTGTGCATTTCCATCCCTTCAGACTCCCTCTCTGGGGTTGTCTAGTTGATTTTGGTCTGAACCATATTCCTCTGTCTTTTCATGGCTATAGAATTGGTCACTGATAGTTGCCACGTATGGCAGCTGGGCTCTTTAAGACCGCCCCTTGGGGTGCCGAGTCCTCTCGGGTGTAGCTGCACGCTGTGCGCTTTCCTGTGTATTCTCATCTCTCTTTTAGGAATAGATGTATTTGCTGTGTTTTCGTAGATAAATATAGTTTTGGGAGGAGATTTCTGCCGCCCTACTCACACCGCCATCTTCCCGGAAGTCCCTTTCAGTCATTTTTGAACCAATAAATTCACCCCAAATTTCAGACATTTTTTTTAAGTCTCTTGAAAAATTTGTAGTCCAGAACCTTGTGCGTGGAGTGCTCCCCAGTGGAAAGGGACCTGTCACCTCCCCTCTTCCCCGGTCGGCTGCACCAGCATCCTGACTGACCCTCCTAGTACCATTTCTTTTTGTTCCATCCTTTCTTGAGAGTCCATGTTGGAGCTGGAAGCAGGCCAGGCCACTGAGCCTGCATGGGGGCTCTCCATCACCAGCCCTCAGCCCCATGTGACCCAGCATCCTTCTGCCTTAATACAGGCCGTGCCTGGGGTCAGGCCAGGGCCATTGCTGGCCCTTGGAGCCACCATGTTGATCCCGCCTTCTCTACCACTGTCCCTGCTCTTACCAGCTCAGAAATGGGAAGAGCTTTAATAATACCATTCCAGGCCCATGACGAAGGCTGTCAAACAAGAGGCTGTTTCTGAGGTTGCCCATGTTTCTCTCCAAGGACTTATATTTCCCATAGTCTTGATCCTTCCTCGGGAATATCTCCTAAGGCCTCCACTTTGACTTTCTGCTTGTTTCCCATGGACAAGAGCAACTGGCCTCCCCTCTGTTAAATGAGGATGCATGGGCTTGGGGATCTGCAGGTAGCTGTACTTGGGAGGGAGGACCAGATGGGGAGCTGGGTGTGGCTGGAGCCACAGGAAAGAAGGCCAGTAAGCCTCCAGTTGGGTGGCAGGGTGGATATGCAATAGTTAAATTCAATGATTTAAAGTAACTCAATAATTGAAATAATTTTAAAATTAAAAAATAATTATTAATGATAATAGTGACTTTTCAGTGAGTAGCCACTACATTTGAGACCCTATTCTGAGCACTTTACATACATTACCTTATTTAATCCTCACAATACTCACATGAAACAAAATTGGCTCAGAGCAGATATCACAGGCATACAAGGCCACACAGGCAGGGCGGACAGCCTAGGACTCTCTGCTGGTCAAATCCACGCCCCGTCTTCTCCACCAGATCACTTACCAAGCAGCAGGTATTTACCGATTGTTGCAGAAATGATGCAGTTCCGTTGATCTATCTGTCAAGACCTTCCCCCAATACCAAGTGGTTTTAAATACTGTAATGCTATGATTAAAAATCTGTTTTAATAGCCAGTAGGACTGCTCCCACCTCATTACTCTTTATTTTAGTATTTTCCTGTTTCTCCTTTTGTGTTTACTTTTGCAGACAAACATTACTTAATCATTTTGGTAAGGTTCCTCAAAATCCTGTTGGTATCTTAATTGAGACCTATTGCATTTATGGATTATTTTAGGGGATAGTTGCTGTCTGGGTTACTGAGTATTCCAGTCCCTGCATAATATGTCTTTCCATTTATTCAAGTTTTCTGTTATGTTCTTTAGTACAATTTAGATTTTAAGTCTTACAAGTCTTACATATTTCTTGTTGCATTTATTCCTAGGTACTTTATCTTTTTTGTTCTTATTATGAAAGGAATCCTGTCTTCCATTATATTTCCTAACTTGTTATATGTTTAGAAGGAAGCTGTTGATTTTTGATTACCAGTAATTTTCTGCTTCACTGAATTCTTATTTCTCTAGTAGTTTCTCTTTTGATTCTCACGGGTGTTACAGTTGTACAAGCATATCATACGCAGGTGATGACAGTTTTGCCTTCTTTCTAATTGTTTGGCCAGTGCATTCAGAACAGTGATAAGTGGTGGTGGCATTGATGGGATAATGTAATTTTTAATAAAGAAATAATATGTCACCATTTGGTTAAACCATAATCTAATTAACCATCCTCTACTTTATACAGTGCAGTTGTCTCTGATTTTTCCCTTTTATAAATAACACTGTAGTGAATGCTTTTGCTTATATATGCTGTCCTTTTTATTTATATCAGTGTGGTAGATTGTTAGGAGGAAAACTAATAGGTTAAGGAACACGAACGGTTTTTGGGGTGGCTGATGCTGAAAGCCAACTAGTTTTCCAGAAAATGTTTCTTTAATAAATTAAGCTAACATGTATATTTTAAAGCTTCAAGCATTGGTTAGTGGCTTTCAGCATCTCAGGATTGGGACTGCCATTTCCTGAGAGGGGATTTATATTAAGTGAGCTTAGTTGTGAGTCTTACCAGGAGGGCATTTCACTGTGAACTCAGATTTAATTAAGAACAAGAGATTGGAGCATCAGACTAGGCTCGTGCTGAGGCCAAAGGACTGTGACAAAGCACACAACCATCGGGCACAGGCCCGTTTTGCTTTGACTGGCCGCGTCCAGATCCAGGAAGCCACAGATCTGTGGCGGTGGACGTCAGCCATGCGGCATCTGTGTGGTCTCCTCCTCTGGCCCCCTGGCTCTGCCCATAGGGCTCACTCTTTCCCTCATGGCTCTCCAGAGGTGTCTTTGGGGATCTTGTTAACCCAGCTACTCTGTAATCAGATGCTGGGTTGCACCTCACTTTTCCCTGTAGTCCTTGTCTTCCTTTGCAACTTCATATGTTGAAGTCCTAACCCCCAACACCTCAGAATATGACCTTGTTTGGAAATAAGATGCAATCAAATGAAATAAGTTAAGACAAGGTCAGTAGAGGCCCTAACCTAACATAACATGGCTGGTGTCCTTATACAAAGGGGACATTTGGACGCAGAGACATAGACACTGGGAGAATGCCACAACACAAAGGCAGCAATCAGGATGTGTCTACAAGCCAAGATGGCCAGCAAACTACCTGAAGCTAGTGGAGAGGCATGGAACAGATTCTCTCACAGCATCTAGAATCAACCCTGCCAACACCTTGACCTTGGACTTCCGGCCTCCAGAATTGGGAAACAATACATTTCTGTTGCTTAAGCGACATGTCTTTGGCACCTAGCAAGTGGTACACAGGGTAAAGGCTTCATCTGCTCAACCAAAGTGAGGCAGAGGCCTCCACGAGCTCAGATGGACTCATCCAGATGGCTCGAGCAGGTGAGGCCAAATGTGAGGAGGGACACGAGGGGAGCAGACCCTGGGCAGCCCTGCATATGGGCCCAGCGCCTGAAGAGAGAAGGCGAGGTGCCGCGTTAACCAGTGGGTAGCCCTTTGGGGAATGCTTGTTGCATAAACCAAACAAGAAGTCCTGTGAGTGGTCAGAGGCCCCCTTTCCAGGGCCTAGACCAAGGACCTGCTCCTCTGTGGTGGAGATTTACAGTGGGCATGCAGGGAATGTCACCACAAGGAGGCAGAGGACTGGCTTCTCATGAGACCTGAGACTCTGTATGTGCAGGACAGGTATGAGTTGTCAGGCGTGAATAACACTGGCCCTAAAACATGCCGTTCAGACCTTGCCAGGCTGGCGGTGGAGGAGGTCTCTGTGACGAAGGGTGAGTGACCTTAAGACCCAATTGCTGTCCCCTTGCAGACTGCCGCAGCCCCCAGCAGGCTGACCCTGCATGCTATGGTGGCCTGTCTGAGTGGTCTGAGGGCCCACCTCTCCCACCTCTCGCCACTGTAGACACCCAGGCTGGGGGGCTGGAAAAGACCTGACTGAAGGCTTGGGGAACACAGCTGGCAGGCTGGGAGGCTGGAAACCTTGCTTCCATGGCAGTACTTCATCTCCGGCTTGGAGGATAACTGCCCAAGGCCCCTGCCCAGAACCTCACTCTGCAGCTGGGACAGATTCGGAATCCAGCTGCCGGGGTTAAAGCCCAGCTCTCCCACAGCTACATCTGTAATCTTGGCCGAGTCACTCAACCTCTCTGAGTCTCCATCATCTCATTTGTAAAACAGAGATAACTCCCACCTGTCAAAGTCCTCCTGAGGATTAAATGGATAAAAACTGCCTGGCATGGTGCTGGCACATAGAAATGATCACTGCAGGTAGCTTTTATTATTACCTGCGTAATATTCCCGAAATGACGGACACCTATGTTCTCTCTACCTCATGAATATTCTCCCTTAACTTATGCACAAAACACAGCACACTAAATATGAGACGTACCAATGATGCATGCTCATCTTAAATGAATCATATTAGGTTCTGCACTATTCATTTCCACTCACTAGCCCTTGCTCACCAGAGACATTTTAGGATTTCCTGACAGCATTTTAAAGGGATGCTTGTAGATTTCACTGAGCAGGCAGTACTCCCACTCAAGGCCTTCCTCTCTGTGAAAGCTTCTCCAGCTGCACATTCAGAGCCTTTCCGGTGATGCAGTGCAGGGGCTGATGGTTCCATACAAATTATCTGAAATTCTAATCGTTTGTTTGCACATACTTTCATTGATTCATTTGTTCTTTCATCAAACAGCAGGGATGGCTTAGACAAGCTTTATCCAGGCAGAAAGAGTAAGAAATCAGTTATGAGAGGACTCGGGGACTGAGGACAGCTCTGCGTGGCTAGAGTCAGAGTGGAGAACATAGGGGTTGATTGAGTAAATACGCACTGACTGTGTGCCGTGTACCAAGTCCTGTGCTAGGTGCTGGAGATTAGGCAGTGCGCAAGGTGGCCACCCCAAGAAACTTACTACTCAGTGTAGAGACATGTCACGACCAATGACAGAAATTATCTTGTAGTTACTGTGGGCTGGGTGGCAGACACGGGAAGTAGAGCGTGCTGGGAGAGTGCATGAGGGACGTCTGGTCCTATGTGCCAGAGAAGACCAATCTATGGGACCACTAAGCCTAGAGGAGGAATTAACTAGCAAGGTGTCTGTTGTGTAGCAGAAGTGAAGGCAAAGGTATTCCAGACAGAATGAGCAGCATGTGCAAAGGCACTGAGGGGAGGAGGAGCCTGGTATAATTAGGAACTGAGACAGCCAACGGCACACATGGAGCATGGCAGGAAACAAGGCTGGGGAGGCAGGCAGGGTCTCTGTAAAGGAAGCAAGCAGGAAGTAAAGCTCTGGGTGTATAAGAATTTGGGGTGTGGGCAAGTTTACAGATTTATTAACGGTGCCCAAGTGATGCATTTGAGATGCCTCTGGATCCAAGTGGCTGCCCAAGGACAGCATCTCTAGGGAGGATAACCCCTGCTTGGCAGGACTCATCAAGCCTCAGGGCAGCCAGGCTACCCCACCTGTGCACAAGAGGCCACACCTGCCTCCACCTCCCCCTGTGCTCCTAGGCCCTTGCTTCCCCAGTCCCGAGATCCTAGCTGCCTCTGTAGCCACCACGCCCAGCCAGCTCTTTGTCCAGCCCCTCTACTCCCAGGCCTTAAAAGAGGATTGACTGCAGCCCAAACCAGCTGTGGCAACTTATGAGAAATGAAATGGCTCCTAAGTGGCCATGCCTGCCCTCTGTGCTGCATAAAGTTGTTTGACATCTCTTTTTTCCCAAGAATCAGAGATCAGACACAGGGGCTGCTGCAAGGCTTTAGAAATTCCCACCCATCCCAAAGGTGCATCCTCTGGAGACAGCAGCCGCCAGCGGCCGCTCTGAGCCAGTGATGAGGCTGGGCCACCCCTGCTTGCAGGCCCAGCAGGCCCCTTCAAGCCACAATTGATTCTAAAGCAAGAGCTGAGAACAGTGCTCTGGAGTGAGCCACATCCTGGTCACAAGTTGCCTGAAGCAGGTCAGCTGGGTCTTATTACTGAGCCATTGTAGGTCAGACACAGTGTGGACACAGGGGAGCCGACTCATCACCCCAGGGACACATCAACGAGGGACTAGCACGCTCATTTGACACCCTCAGCTCTACACAGCCCCGACCCTGAGAATGGACAGAAAGACTCAGTAGGACCTTGAAAGGAACCTGATTTCTGTTTTGAAGTTTAGAAAAGATCCCAAACACTTTTTGCTGCTCATCTACACTCTACTTACCTTTCCACTGGCTCGGTTATCTGCCTGTCACTCCCTTCGCCAAATAGAAACAGCAAATGAGGGTGTGGGGTTAGTGAGGCCAGAGGCACAAACACCAGCGACAGCCCCTCAGCACGGACCTCCAACCTACACAGAACAGTGACCCAAACAAGAGCTCTCACAGCACCGCTGTCTGGGCCGTTCAGCAAAGGATCACACAGCCCCACCTCAGTTGCTGAGCAGAACAAAAGTCACACTACCAAAAGTGGCATTTTCTTTTCTAATTCTGAATTCTAAAGATCGGATTCCAGTATGGTTAGTATGACTAGTTTTAGATGAGGGTGTAATATCATTCCACAAAATATGTATATATCCCATCATTGGGGCAGTACACCGTAAACTTACACAGTGTTATATGTCAGTTATACCACAATAAAACTGGGAAAAAATCAAATTTACCAAAAAAAAAAAAAGATGAGGGCATAATGCATTTTAGAAAAATTCCTATCCAAAGAACTCAAACTAAAAGTAGGTTGGTATTTAAAAGGATAATTTATCAGAAGAATTCACTGATGTTGAAAAAGCTCTTTCCCTAAGTTTCAAATAAATGAAGTGTCAGTGAAATAAATATTCCCAGCATTAAATAATAAAGGCACCCCAAGAGGGGAGTGATTAATCATCTAATGAGGGGCACATGCAATGAACGCTGTCAGCTCTGGGAAAGGAACGGTCCCTGCGGGTATGGAGTTATGGAGGGATCGGGCCGGGAGGAGGCCCTTGTGCAGGGCTGGGAAGGGGTAGGAACAGGCTCGGTGGAGAGGACAGAGTGGTGATCCAGGCAGGGGGCATGGCAGAGGCAAAGACAGGGAGGTCGGAAAGCACTTGAGTCTGCCTGAGGGACGTTTGTGGGTGGATTCCTTGACGGGAGCCCGCTGGGGCCAGACTGCGACCCGGACGCACTGCAGACATCTCCTGGGGGGCTGCGGCTGCGGCTGCCCAGTCCACAGAAGCTTCTTTGAGGGCCTCCCAGCCATGCCCTCGAGGATCCCCTCTGCAGGGCCAACGGCTGGGGTTGTTTTTGGCAGCTCAGGGTCGGGAAGTGTGTGGGAGGAGATGGCCCGGTGGGGCTGAGAGGCTGCCAGGCCTCGTGGCCTGCACACAGGTGGCCGGGTGGCCGGCGGGCAGTGATGCCTGCTGACCTCGCTGCCCAGATCTGGGCAGGGCCGCCCATCACAAGGGAGCCTTTGTGGCCTGGGTTTACGAAACCAGCCAAATATTTTCCCTGTCACTTTATGAGGTGCTAGCTCTGCCCATTCAAGCTGGGAAAAATAAAGTGTCATATAATTTGCTCCGTTAGAGTTGAGGAGGTTTGAAGTTAAGGGAATTCCATGCCCCTGGGAAGGCCTGTCAGCCCGAAAGGGAGGGGTATTCCCAGGACCCAGCCTTGGAGGCGATGTGGGCACCATCCAAGCCAGCTGCAAATTTTGCAGACGGAGAGAATGAGGCTCTCAGCCTGGAAAGTCAGCCTGGGAGACAGGCTTCTTAGATGAGTAGACCCAGTTCCCTGAGAATCTTCTTTAGCATCGTGCTTTCAGGGACCCTTTAGCCCACTGTTCACAGGTGAGGCCAGGGAGCTCCCAGAGAAGGGTGAATGGGAATTCTCCCGCAGAACTTCCCCACAGACGGAGGGGATTCTAAAAGGGTTTCAGAGCGGAGGTGCATGGTGGGGCAGGGATGCTATACACTGAGGTTGAAAGCGTCAGCCTTCTCCGGTGAGATGGTGGGCAGCCACGGGCACACTCATTTCTATCCTCCCCCTGAGTTCTCTCACATTGCCCACAAAGCCCCCTTTCTTACTGCCCACAGCCTATAATCTCATTGGTAGACCTGCTTCCCTTTTGCATTTAGTAATAATTTATCAGGTACTGGCTATACTATGCAAACACTTCACTGGGTACTGCATTCAATCAGCTTAGGATCTATCGAACACCTACTGTCTGCTAGCCCCTGAGAATGCAACATGAAATTCTCCTTCTCTACGGTCCTGTAAAGAGGACCAGTGAACCCACTGGTGCAGAGGGATAGTTGAGCTCATAGACAAGGGACTTGCCAAAGACATATAGCTAATACATGGCATTTAAAAGCCAGACCAGTCTGATTTCAGAGCCTGGCTTCTCTCCACTCCCTCATTGATGGAGTTAGAAAGAAGGGACAGTGTATGTATGTAACTCCGATTATAATTCTTTGGTTTGGCTTCAAATTCATATTCAAATTAATGATAGTTTTGTATGCTCATTCTCTTTTGAGATGAACAAAGATACATTTTCTTAAAAGCTAATCCATGATGGCCGCTTGCCTCAAAGCCACACTGCATGCGGTAACTCTGCATCGCCACCTGGTGGCAGAGATTTTCCATAGCAGGGGGACGATTTCCCTAGACAACAGCTATGGGCTGGTAAAAGGGACTCCATGGCCCAGGGGCCCTGATCTGTAAAATGCCCGAGTCTGTGCAGTCTCCTAGCCATCTGGGCACCGAGGCAGCCACCCTCAGCTCTCTAGACAGCTGATCCTTGATTGTACAGCACCTGCACGGACTGGTATCCCTAGATCCCTTCTAACTTGGACATTCCCTCTCTGTTGTCTCTTTTATGTTGCATTGAACTTGAGGAAAAAATGCTCAGGTGGATTTTGAGGCACCAGTGGGTGAAGTAGTGGTGGGCAAGGAGTCCTTTTGGGAGGACCTCTTCCTTCAGGTGCGGGTTTGGCCCACCATGGGTTCCTTACCTCTTTGGGGTTCTCTAACTCTAGGCCTCTTAGGTCAGTCATAACCCCCTGCCTTTCCTCACTGGACCAGAGCCACTCTTCCACTCACCAGGGTATCACCGTTAGGAATTGCCTTCGTCATGGTGCAACAACTCACCCAGGGTCTAGAGAAGGCCCAGCACCGTGGAGGCGGTTTATGAGTTGTACTCTGTAGTAAGGAACAGGAAACTCAGATAATAAAGGGAATGTGTGTGCTTTTATCACTGACTAATTCTGGGATAAACCTGGCTTCAGCTTCACCTGTATCCAGTGTTCAGACACCATTGCTGAGATCTCCATTTCTCAGCTCTTCTTCCTTCTTGTCGACCGGTGACTTAGGGGTTTCTCATGCAGCTTTCCGTCCCCATATTCTCAACCTACATGATATTACACAGTTGGTGATTCCACGCCAATCCCCAGATCTCCTGTCCCACAGAGCACCACACCTCAGGTCCTCCTACATATACATTTTGGAGGTTCTATGTTTGGGGTCTTCTTCTTTCTCGAGTCTCAGAACGACTGCAGGAAGCCCCTGGTTCCATCTGTGCCCTCCTTTGCTTAGCAGAAGCCCACATGCTGTACCAGCCTTGCCTAGTCCAAGTCCTAGAATGCATTCTGATTGGCCCTGCTTGGCTCACAGACCCACCCCTGACCCAATCACTGTGGCCGAAGGATTGGAATGTTCTGATTGGCCCATCCCTGGTCGTATGCTCCACCCCTGGAGCTGGTTCAGGGTAAAGTCTTGGGGACACGCTCCCCAGGGGATTCCTGAGATGTTCTACTAAAACAGGAAGGAAAGGATGCTGGAGGCAAAACCACCAGAAATCCATTTGCAACTAACATAAAGATTGGTAGAATGAAAGTTTATAAATGATTTATCTTTTGGGTAAATCAGGGTGATAATCAAGGCTATCCTTCTGATAAAGGTCACTTGGTTCCCCTGGAATATTTAATTCGCTAGCTGTTGTCCTCTTCCTCACTGCCATCCCCAGTGGGCAGTCTGACTGAAGACACATTTCAGTGATGACTTTGATTCGGAGGCCTGGAAGAAGGGGGGAATTTCTTTGGGTTTCTGGGTTACCCGTGGAAGTGTGTCTTGGATGTGAATATCAAACTGTAACTTCTGGGACATCCTTACAGCCCCTCCTCTGGTCTCTGTTACGGACTTGGAGAATTTACTTGTTTATCTAGAGTAGGCTTCTCTCATTGTTCTGTCCTGCTTGGGCTGATATTTCAAATTCCAGATAGAGCAACCAAATGGGCAGGGCCTTTGGGATTCCTGGTCCAATCCCCTCGTGCTGTGGATGGGAACCTGCATGGGTCAGGGTCTTGCTGAGGTCTCCCAGCCGGTTAAATTTCAGAGCCATGACCCTCTCTGCCTGGCAGCCCCTTCTTGTGGGCACCTCATTACCTTGGAATTCCTGAGCCCGCAGATGGGAAGGAAGCTGGGGGAAAGGCCTAGATGACACCTTTGCCATGAATAATGCACAGCCGGGCAGGACCCTCACCGTGTGTTGCTAAATGCATCCCCTGCAGTTACTTCTTGCTGCAGGGCATCCCTTTGTAATTGTGTTTTGTTCTGGCTAATGTTAAAAATTAAATTTCCTAGCATTCAAATGAGGCCAAGGGACAAGGAAGTGTGGCAGTAGAGACTTGTTTTCGGCATATGAACCATAAAGTGATCATCTGGAGTGACGCTCTGCGTGTGCTCGATCCCTCAGAGATGCGGAGACGCAGGCAGCACTCTGTGCTCAGGCCTGGGGTGTACCCAGCATCAGACCCGGGCCCTGCCTCCAAGAGCCCTGAGTGTACTGGGGCAGCCACACAGATAAGGATGACTCGGCGAGGTGAGCATTACTAAAGCTCTCTAGGGGGTGCAGGGGAGAGAGGAGCAGGTGTTGAGGGTAGCTGTGGCATCAAGGAAGGGCTCACAGAGGAGGGATATGGGAGTTGAGATGCAGAGATACTCCTAGATGAAAAAAGCTGAGAAAGGCTTTTCAGAGGTGGGAGCGGCACATGCAAAGCCACAGATGCCCTAAAATGCAGAGCCAAGTTTGAGAGATTGCAAGAAGTTCAAGGAGCCCCTGAGACAGAGAGCAGTCAGCCAAGAGACCAGTCCATGGAGGGTGACCCCACTGATCTGGTCAGTCATTTATTCATTCTTTAAAACCCAGGCCTTTTGAAGTCCAGGATTTTCTTAAATTTAGATTTTATTTATACTAAATACATTCATCAGGTTTAATTAAAACATGACAGTGATAAGTCTCCTGCCCACCTCCATTCCCAGCCACCCTCCCTAGAGGCAACCAGTGTTGCTGGCTGCTTGTGCTGTCTTCTAAGGTAGTTTCTGCAAATACGGGAACAGCAGCATCTCCCCACGCCTTGCTTCCTGCACTTCATGTATCTTGGAGGTGACCCAGCACAGGGAGGGCTTCTTCCTGCTTGTTGACAGTGGTGGGAGTCCCATTGCAGAACCCCAGCTATGCATCACAAACTCAGAGGCCTTCTCACTCGGCCCCTCATTTTGCAGTGGGAAAGCCTGGAGGCCCAGAGAAGTGGACAGCTCACCAAGGTGTCCCAGCAGCTCAGTGACTGAGCCAGGACTCAAACTCAAGTCTCCCACCTCTTATATCTCCCCAAGGCCAGCCAGGCCCATCTCCTGGCCTAGGTGGTCTTCATTTGTCAAACCATCAGCTGGGAAAAGTGAGGAGTGGGGCTGCTGATTTTTTGTGGTCAGATGGGCAGTAGGCTGATGTAGGTGCCAGCCTCTTCACCTGTGCCTCCAGACTTCCACAGTGACCTTTGTAAGGGTGCCCTCCCTTCCCCCTTTCTCTCTCCTCCCCTCACTCCTCCTCTCCACCTTTGCCTCAGCAGCCTTGTGTCAAGCCTCTGCCCCATCCCTAGCCCAGCAGCTATCACTATGACAACGAGGACCTTCCAGCAAACTGTGACCTACCAGGTATTTTATTTTGAGCCCCAATTAAGCAGGGCAGGCTGCAGGCTGCAGGCTGGGAGCGGTGCAGGGAAGTATGTTTTATGGCCTATGGGAGAGCCCAGGTGCTATTTATAGCTCCTTAATCGGTGTTGCTAAATGGGGTCTTCATGCAAGTCCCATGGCAACTGCACATTTTCATCTCAGAGACTCTCCTCCCCACAGCCTTACTCCCTCCATCTGTCCACCCAAGCAGGCTCCACCTGGCAGCCCCTCCTGGGGGAAACGGTGCCTCGTCTGTACCCAGCCACTGCCAGCAGGCTGCTGGCCCTCCTGACCTCGTCCTGACACAAGCAGGCCCCTTGCGGTCCTGTCCTTGAGAATTTGGTCCACAGCTGTCACGTCCATCAGGAACCTGGAGTCCTCAGGTGGCCGTTTGACTCGGGGCTGGGATTCTGTCCACAACCTCCCACTGACTCTCGCCAGCCTCTCCAGCCAAGCCAGAGCGGGATGAGACACATGTATGACTGAATACATAAGTGAACACACACAGAATCTTCTCCATTGATACCTCAGGGGTAACAAGCAGTTTCACTCATTCAAACAAAGGGAGGTAAATATTACCCGCTATTCTTTACAGCTGGGGAATTCAGGCTGCAGATGGGATTAACTAATGTCCGTTGCCAGGCCCTGTCTCAGACCTCTCTGAGTGACACCCCACTCAGGCTGCATACCCCTTGTTTTACAGAGAAGGAGCCTGTATCAGTCAGGATAGGCCAGGTCTTGCTGCAGTAACAGACAAGCCTCAAATCGCATTGACGTCAAACAACCAAGGTTTGTTTTTCCTTTGCTGCATGCCCATTACTGGTCAGCTGCAGGCTGTATTCGGCAAGGTTTGTGTCCTCATTTCAGGTCCAGGCAAAAGGAGCGGCCCTTTAGTGATCACTGATGGGAGAGAGGAGGCAGCAATGTACACACAGTGCTGGTTCCTAAAGCTTCCATTGGAAGTGACACACAGGACTTCCACTGCCGTTTCATTGGCTGAGGCAAGTCTGAGGGCCACACCTACCTTCAGGTGAGTGGGCAAGGGTAGGCTGGTCCTGTGCCTAGAGGCTAAGAACTAGAATATTTGAGAATAGCTCTAAGACGGCCACGGAAGTTCAGAGTCCCAGGGGGAAAGCAAATTGCCCAGATCCCAGAGCCCCTCAGTGGCGAGCAGGAATTCAAAGGGTCACCTTTTTCCCCAGAAATCTGTGCTCTTTCCCCATGTAACAAAGGGTGATAGACATGGGCTCTAAAGACAGACTTCTGGCTTGAATCCCACCTCCAGTATTCACCAGCTGTGATACCCAAGTTGGGCAAGTCACTTAACTTCTCAGAGCCTCATTTCTCCGTAAAATGAAGATAACTAGTACAGGACTATGGTTCTGAAATCCCAAACTTTATTCCCAAATTTGGGGCAAACTTATTTGCCAGCAAGACTCAACCTGAGCTGGTGTGAGCCTGATTATAGTTATCCCTTATTTCACTCAGTGTGAACATTCATAGGTTTCACTACAGAAATATTAATGTGTTTGACAGCAGGCGTGGCCCTAGTCCTCTGGGATATTGTGCAATAGAGAGCATATGCAATCTAATTACTAAACCCTGGAAATCTCTGACTTCTGAAACAGCCTGGCCTCAGGCTTTTGGATAAGAAACCATGAATCTGTAGCACCTCCTTCCTGGGCTGTGGTGAGAAGCAAGGGAGACGGTGTGTCCAAAATTCTGGGCCCCGCACATGGTGAGTGCTGAATAACTGGTGATTTTTCTAGGTCCCAAAGTCGGACTGATGAGGCAGGAAAGAGGCAGGCTTGTGAGAGATTGCCCCAAGAGCTGAAAGCAAAAAAGAAAAAAGTGGAAGCGCCCCAGTTGGCACCTAAGTGAAATCAGCAGATCTCCCTGGTTTCCGAGTATTCTATCCTAGTCAATAGTTCTTTAGGGTCTCCTAAGTCCTTGACAGTGTTTTTGGAATGATTCACCCTGACAGCAAAAAGGGTGTTTGTGAAGGCGTCAGAAAAGACAACTGTGCTTTGTGATTATACAATGTATCAAATAGCTGCCCTTTCCGGCTCCTGGGCGGGAGTCTGAGGTTTTGTCTTATCCTTCACGTGTCAGAATCATGGACCTTGCAAGTGGGATCCAAAGCCCCATTGCTTGGAAGTCCTTGGGGCCCTACTTCTAACCTCAGCTGCAGCTCGAGACTCCATCCTTCACTTTGATTGGCTTCCCTTCTAACTGTTAAATAGCCTGGGGTCTACATAAAATTTCATTTGGCAAAAAGGTTCTGCTGCTTTGGCAGAGACCTGCCCTTTCCCCTCACACAGGCCAAGGGCTGAAGCCCAGAGAGGTGCACCGTGTAGCGGGAGAGCCTGGGCAGGGGTTGCTACTCAGCCACTCTCTCCCCAGATTTGTGACCTTGGGCAGGTTATGACCTCCTCACTCATTTTCTTCATCCCTAAATCAAAGTATTGATGGTTGTCTTGAAGATTAAATGAGTTAATTTATGGAAAGTTCTTAAAATGGTGTTTGATGCAGTATACACATTAGAATGCTGATTGATATTAATATTATCTCACAGTGAGTTCATGGCAGAGTCGGGACCTGGGTCTTCTATCTCTCACTCCAGGAATCTTGTCCAACTAAGTTCACATTTTTGAAAATAAGTGTTGACAAGGATATGAAGAAATTGCTGGTGGGAATGTAAAATGATGTAGCCGCTGTGAAAAAGTTTGGCAGGTCCTCAAAAAATTAAACATAGCATCAATATATGAACCAGCAATTCTACCCCTTGGTATATAACCAAGAGAAATGAAAACAGGTGCTCAGACAAATACTTACAAATATTCATTCATTCAAGCACTATTCACAATAGCCAAAAGGTGGAAACCACCCAAAGTGTCCATCAGTGGGTGAATAAACAAAATGTGATTTGTCAACAAAATGGAATATTATTTAGCCATAAAAAGGAAAGCTGATAAATGCTACAGTGTGGATGAACCTCAAAGGCATTGTTGCTAAGTTACAAGAGCCAGATACAAAAGGCCACCTATTATATGATTCCATTTATGTGGAATACCAAAAATAGATAAATTCACAGAGATAGAAAGCAGATTAAGGTTGCCAGGGGCTGGAGGAAGGATGAATGGGGAGCAGCTGCCTAACTGATACAAAGTCTCCTCTGGAGGTGATGAAAATGGTTTGGAACTTGGGGCTTTTCTCAGTCTTTGTGGCTCTAGGAAACTGGTTTTGCCACAACCTGAACTAGGGTATTTTTCTGCCTTTTCCCAACTCACACAAACATGTCATTTTTCTCTATTATATGTTTTTCCTTCACAACTCTACCATCTGCTACCCCTTATCTGGAGTGAAATAAGAAATAAGGTGTCTGATTTTATGGGAAAATAGATATTATAGGCATTTAACACCAAACACCCCAATGTTCTGGGCATTGAATAGTGTTTCGTGAGAAACACAGACTCTGGAGCCAGCAGCTCTGCTCTTCCTTCTGGGTGAACTTGAGAACCACCCACGCCCCCTCTGCCTGAGTTTCCTCGTCTGTAAAAGGGAAGTAAACACAGTATCTGCCTCATAGGGCTCTGTGAGCCCTAAATGAGTGTCTGAGGAGCGAGTCCTCGGCCCCTGGCACTGGGCGAACCCCGTGTTAGCCGTGATTATTGTGGGCGGGCAGAGGCAGTGGTATCATTGCTGTTACGCGGTGGTGGTCCCCTTGCTGTTCCCCGACTCCAGGCATCCTTACCCCTGGACAGTGGGCTGTACATTTTACTAACCTGGCGCCCACACAAAAAAACTGGGTGTGAAGAAGGAGTGGGTGTTCAGTGGCCAGGTGAGTGAGGTTCCTCCAGGATGAACGCGCGGACTCCATGCTGAGAGACCACGGGGAGGAAATGGGGTTTTCATGAAGTTCCAGTTTTTTACACATAGTTATGGATGTTACAGCTGGAGTCATCCACAGCACAGAAGAGCAGGGAGCAAATTCCCAGTCCCATCGAGTCTGTGCCTCTGAGGTTGGATCAGACCTCTGGGCAGCTCATGAGGACGGGCTGCTCCCCAGCTCGGGTGGCAGGTGCCAAATTTTGATAAAGATGGTGCGTGAGCTCCACTCCACAGTAGAGGTGTCCCTGTCAGCCGGAGTCTGTGTCTGGGCCTAGAAATATTTTGTTTGGCCATACTAAATTAAAGTAACCCAGAAATGTCACATTGAAATCTATATCCCTGGTTTCTTGGAAACAGGAAGTGTGTAATACCAGGTCCACGCTCCTGCTTGGACCAGAGCCTGGAGCTTGTGTGTGTCCCCTGGCATCCGTGGGGTCCCTCCACTCCCCCCCTGCCTGCTGCTCACACCTGCTCCTGCTATCACTCAGGTCGCCTGCTGGGTCCCTAGGCACTGGAGTTTGCTGATGCTGGTCTAAAATCCAAACATATTTGTAATAATAGAAGTGGTTTTCATTCATGTACTGGTCATTAACTTTTTTAAAAGTTACCTAAAACAAGAAATCATTTGCCTTGAAACTACAAGTGGCAATAGAACAGCTGTTTCAAAATGTGCTGGCTATTATTCTGTACTACGGCTCTCGACACACAGGGGCTATTTATTTGCAGGCCTCATTATTTACCCATGCTTAGTAAACGGTTTTCCTCTTCCAGAGCTATGCCCTAAATAGGGGGTTGCTCTTGAGCCTAACTGGATCCCTAGGCTACAGGAGGGGAGAGCCAGGGTGAGAAAACTCGGCGGACCCCATCCAAGAATTCAGTTTACTCAGTTTTGCTTAACTTAAGGAAAACAAGCTTCCACCATCCTCCTCTGGGCCTGTTTCTGAGCTCACACTTGGAAAGGTCAAATAAACACAATAAATCCATTAGACGGCCTTCATATTAAACCCCCGGGGCTTATGCTGTTTAGCAAGAGGCTAAAGTGATGGCGTTTCCCAAGTGGAAGGAAGTTTGCCTGATGTTAGCTACTCGCTAGAAAACAGGAGTCGGCTGTGCCAGTTACCTTGGTTGTCGGGAGCACAGCCTCCAGGCTGCTTCAGGACAGGACGGTGGTGGTTCTGACGGCTGGGCCTGGGGGGAAGCCCCCTTGCAAAGTCTGCTTTGGTTTCCTTCTGCTTTCCAAATTCTGTAGACCAGATCCCAGGCGGAACCAGGTGGATGGGATAACCCACTAGTGACAGTCCCCTGACTAGGCAGGGTCCTTCATCTGTACCACCTTACAGCCTACCTGCCTGCCCATGGCTGGGCTTTACTGGGTCAGGGACCCACCTCCAGTCCATTCAGGGATCTCTTTGCACAGAAATATTGCTAGTGCCACCGCATGGAGCAGGCCTGAGACTTGGGGCGTGCGGACACTGAGACCGAGAGACCAAATTAGAAGGGCCGGCTTTCCTTTGGAGTGACCGTCACCCCACCTCCCCAGCAGAGTTTGGCAGCACAGACTGCAGCCTACACCATACTACCCAAGTCCCAGTCCTATTTTCGCCACTTAATCATAGCTTTAAGTGGGTTACTTCACTGCTCTGTGCCTCAGTGTCCCCAGTCTGGAAATGGGCATTCGTACCAGTAGCTACCTCACTGGGTCATAGTGAGAAGTAAGTGCAGTAAGACATGCTTCTGCTTCTGAAAATACTGGAAGGAACATCCCCAAAAGGGGGAGAGGCTGATGATTACAGCTGCAGTCAGGGACCTACAGAACTGGGTCTGGACCCTGGCTCTGTGACACACTAGCTGCTCTGGCCTGCTCAGACCTCTGCTCAGAACTGTCTGTGGTTATTGACTCGGGGGTGTCTGCGTGGGGCGCCGTCTCAGCTCTCCACACCAGCTGCCTCTGTTTTCCCTTTGTCCCGCAGGACTAACCGCTCTGAAGCAATTACAGCTGTCAGACACTGATCACCATGGCCGACACTGACCACCATGGCCGACACTGACCACCATGGCCGACACTGGTGCCCTGTCCCTGCCCCTGCCTCATGCTCACCCTCCCCACACCTCCCCGGAGGTGGGTGGTGTCCCTCCTGCCGAGGAAGCTGCCTGCCGTGTAAAGCCAGAGTTGCACTCCGGGGCTCCTCACTCCAGGCCTACTGCTTTTCTTTCCCAGCAATGCCTGCCCCAAAGCAGTGATAAGTTCTCAGCAGGCAAGGGTGACTCCATTATTACTCATCAACTAGCATTTAATTGTAATTCATCTGGCCAAGCTTTTGGTTGAGCCAGATGGAGGCCAACTCATAACTTTGCTTGTTCACTTTTGCTCTGAAACTTTTTTTTTTTTTTTGCTTTTAACTGAACCTCTGATACACAGAACTGGATTAAACATGATCCTTAGTTGTAATACCCTGCCATCCTTGCTCCCACGCATAGCCCTCTTTTATCCTGATTTGCTTATTTATGTACTGGTGTCTTTATAATTTTATGCTCCCAGTATGCCCGTCACCCTGACCCAAGGACTGGGGCACCGGCACTTGGGTATCTCTGTGCCCCTCCTGGTTCATCCCCACCAACCCTCACATTTCTGAATTTGTGTTTCTGTTCCTTATAGATTTTTCACATATAGATATGTCTAAACAATGCCTTGTTTAGTCTTAGCTGTTCTTGAACTTGGGAGTTTGTCTGTTCTTGTGCGGGTAGCACATGGTGTTCTTTGCCGCAGTGGCTTCCAGGACATCTTGCTGTCTGGTGGGCACGTCCTGCTGCCTCCACACTCCTTGTTCCTCTCCAGCACGGACCCCCCACACCCTGTCCTGGCTGGACTGAGCACTGACCATCTCTGAGGGTGAGACAGTCTGTCCCCCTCTCCCGTCCCCCGGTGTTGGATGTGCTTCCTTCACTATCTGTAAAGATAGCTGGGCTATTCCCAAGGCTGCATTGGCAGAGAAAACTTCTGGGGACGTTGGGACTCTCCGCAGCGAGAGTGCAGCCAGCCAGAGGCCCCCCTCCCCAAGGCTGCCTCTGCGTGGCAGGGGGCTGTCCTCACCCAAGGCCAGGGTGTCCGGCCATCATGCAGCTCCCCAGCGTGGGCTCCAGGTTGAAAACAGTCACATTTTCTGGGAAATTTTTCAGCTGAGTCAGGAGCATCCCTCCACCACACTGGGGGACTGGCACGATGTGTTACTAATTCTGCCTGTGGGGACCTTGCAGGAGGCTTCCTTGGCCGACATAGTGCGGTATGAAAGGGCTACTTTTTCAATTCATTCTGTGCATCAGAAGAGCTGGACTGCAGTTTCCTTTGCAAAGATGAGGGCTCACTGAAGCTGCCTCCCCTCTCCTGGAGACTGGCCTGCTCATTCCCACTGACAGAGAGCCCATGATGTCCCAGGCAGAGCCATAAGGACAGGGCAGCAAGCACAAGAGCTCCCCTGCCCGGGGAGCCCACAGTCCACAGGGGCAGATACAAGAACAGGAGGTGATTCTAGAGCAATTCAGAGTGGCCAGGGATTCATCACAGCTTGGGGGCTGGGAGCCCTCATTTCCCAAACCAAAAATTAGACAATGATGTCTGGCAGTAGGACGGAATATTTCCAGCTGGGGTTGTCCCATAAACTCTTCAGGTGAGTCCCCATAATTGAGACCCTCTCAAAGGCCTCTGCTGAGGAAGGTTGTTTGGAGGGTGGGAGGAAGGCTCACCCAGCAGAGGGGGTGAGCTGTGCTGGATGGGGACACGGCAGAGGCAGGGAGACCCTCAGAAGGCTGCTTTTTGTGGTGGAATTGGGAAGTGACCAGAGGGCTGGTCATAAAGGTGGAAAGTCAAGATGGAGCAACATGTTTAGAAGGTGAACACAGAACAGCTTGGGGGCGGGGCCAGTTTGGGGGGCTTGGGGGCCTGGGCCATGCCCTTAGGTCAGGGATCCCGTTGGAGAAGCGCAGTGCTGGGGAGGAGATGGAGGAACTTGGTTTCTCTGCAGGGTGCTGGGGCATTTGTGGAGCAACCCCATGGAGCGAACCTGTAGACCAGAGTATTGGAATTGCTGGAGATCTTGTTAAGATGGTGGTTCTGCCACCGTCGGTCTGGGTGGGCCTGAGATCTGCACTCCCAACAGGCTGCCAGGTGTAGCTGATGCTGCTGGTCCATGGACCACACTTTGAGTAGCTCACTAGGGTCGCCGTCCGGAGACAGAGGTAGAGGTTGTTATGGCAATGTCACTAATTTGCGTAACAGTGAAAACTAACAATTTAGGGATGTAGAGTCATTTTAGTTTCCCCCCCAAAATAAAAGTGTTTCAGGCTTCAGGAATGCCAATGTTAATCATTCTAGTCAGAATTCAGAGATATCAAAATGGAAGGGCAGATGTGCCCTTTTTAGACCTCTTTTCATTTGAAGCGTCATGTGCACGTCATCTCACGGTGTGCTTTCATTCATCCCTACCACACTCCCGAGCATGGGCACTCAGCTAAGACATCTAGGGTGCAGACTCCGACCCCTCAGTGAGGTGAGGACATTGACTTTTTTTCTTTTTTAACAGACTAGATTTTCTCCAACAATTGACTATTGTTTCCTCAAAGTGTCATCTGAGAAAATGATAAACTTCTTCCAATGTTACACAAAAAAGATTTCTTTGACCACATCTTAGAGATATGCCTTTGGAGCCAATAAACATCTTCACTCCACAGTAGCACTAATTCTTGCCTTCTAAAACGTCTCTTAGCTGCTGCCTCCTCCAGGAAGCCATCCTGGACACCCAGGTCAGGTTTGGTGCCCCTCTTCCTGGCTCTCACAGCACCTCTGCAATTCCTTCTCTCAAGCACTAGACCCTTCGGAGCTGTCACCATTTATTTATTCCTGTCTCTCTGTCCTATCTGTAGCCCCCAAAGCCTCTGTGCCCAGCTCCCTACTCAGGTCCTGCGAAGCACGTTTGTAAGTAGAAGTGTGAAGGGTACATGTGTGTGTGATGAGCACCAGCTGGACAAGACTTTATCCTCAAAGTTGACAAATTGACACTGGAACTTGGTATCCCTCCAAAACCTGCTTGAGAAGCTTGTGTTAACTAAACAACGATGTTCCTCCAACCTTGATTTTTACATCTGCAGAATGGGCCCATGAAGACATCTTACATTGTTCAGAGAAATACCATGTTTGCAGCTGAAAGGGACTGGCGTTCATCCTTGTACTAGGGCGGGTGCTGAGCTAGGATTCCTGTCCGGCGCAGCTCCCACATGCGAGCCAGGCTCTCAGAGGCTGGGCAAGTCATGGGAACCTTCTTTCCATCACACCACTTTTCTCCAATCCAAACACACAGTGGGTTCTCCAGGCTACATCTGCTTAAAGAATGAGAAGGCCCCGCAGAGGCCAAGACCACAAATCCCCAGGAGGGCCTGAGTCCCCAGCACCTGCCAGGGGCCATTGTTCTTCCTCACGGTCGGAAGAGGGCAATAGTTCACACCTGCCTGTGGCTTTGGCAGAGTCAGGGCTGGGCAGCAAAGGAAGTGGGCAGGCAGCGGCAGCCCTGCTGAAGGCGTGGCCAAGAGTGCACCGAAGGCCCTCGGATGGGGGATTGAGGTCCTCAGATCCCTCCTTCCTTTGACATTGCCAGTGTGAGCTTGTGGCTGAAATAAGCCTCAGTTGGTAAAGCTTATACGACCTCTGAGTAGCCAGCCCTGCCTTTCACAATAGCGGCAGGTCATAGCCAACCAGGCCCCCTGGCTCGGCACCACCACCCCCAGGAAGCCCTCCTGGCCTGTGCCAGCAGCTTGGGAGCCACGGCTCCGGATCGCCAAGGCACAGCTAACATCTACTTCACAGACGCCACTCTCCTTGCCATCTATTCCTTCATGTGCATTGAAGCCTAATTTGATTGGGTCCTGTCAGAATCCTTCTACTGCCAGGAGGAGATGTGATTTCTGTTCCACCACGTGTCAGCTGGTGGAAAGGACCCTGAACCTTCTTGCCAAGGCATTTGCCACACTGACAGAGACTGGGGCCTTGGGGGGCAAGGCCAGGCCCCTCTGCCAGCGGGTGGCTGAGGCCGGCCAGAGCCCCGGGCCGCTGGTGCTCAGCTGCTTTCTGCGCAGCTGTGCGGCGGGCTCAGGGAGAGCAGGCCCTGAGATGGAACTGAACAGAGACGCTTCTTGCTCGCAATTCATTGTCCAGTCCTCAACCCTGCCCCCCGGCCACCACTCCTGCTCCCTAATCCCACCTGCCTGCCTCCATACCCTACATCCCTGGGAATAGCGAAAATTGTCCAGCTAGGTGAGGAGGGAGGTGAAGAAAAGGAATGCTGATAGAGAAAAAAGAGAGGGCTCTGTGGCCTAGAGGTTTCCATGAGGGGAAACAGTGGTCACGGTGGGGGTGGCGGATGGGATGGTCAGGGACTGCGGTCCACGGTGTGGCCCAGGGAGGAGACAGCGGGGTGGAGGGCAGTGGCCCTGAGGATGACAGTCCAGGACCAGGAGCCGGAGTGATGAGTGGGTTGTGCCTCTGGAGGATTCTGTCATCAGGGGGTGGCAGATGTGGGTGGAGAGGGGACCTGGGAGGGCAGGCAGAGCCCAAATGAGGGGCCAGAGGTCAGCAGATGACAGCAGCGAGGATCAGGGGAGAATGAAACCAAGTGGCATGAGCCACAGAGGAGCTGGGACTTCTCACAAGCAGACGGAGGGTGCAGAGCTTTGAACGGGCAAGAGGGAGAGGCTTCCCCCACCCCACTTCCTGGCGCTGAGAGCCCCCACGGTCCCCAGGGGAGACTGAGGGCAGTGGTATCCTGGGAGGGTTAGGGTAGGAGGTGAGGGGCACTCAGAGAAGTCGGGGGTGTGATTTTCTGTGCATGGCATGGTGGCTCCAGAGGCACAATGGGAGACTTGAGTGGGGGGGAACCTGAGGGCTGGGCTCAGAGGTGAGGAGACTCTGCATTATGGGGGGATGGCACTTTAGGGAAATGACAGCCATTGGAAGGAGGCTCTTCCAAGCATCACGATATAGCAGATCTTCATATCATTCATTCTCCCTCCCCTGGCTTCTGTGTTCCATTTACTCTGCTCTTTTCCCTGAAGCTCATGCCATCCTGTTTCTTGGATTCCTTTCTATTTTGCTGGAGTACCTCCTTGAGTAACTTTCAGACTGGGTTTTCAGAGCCACGGAACACATCTGGAAATGTAGCCCCTGTTTGCTCTGCAGCCGCTGCCTTAGGGGCACTGCAGAGTCTTGGTGAGAGTATTTTGGCAGGCACACTGTCCTGTCAGGTACTGGGCTCAGGGGGCTGGGGGACAGGCCAGACCCTTCGGTACTTCTTCTCAGTGAAGCGTGTTCTCACATCCCACCGCAGCCAGCTCTACTGTGGAGAAGGGCCCATTCATGCTTCCTTCAGCTTCCCTGCTGGAGGTCAGCCCTGACCAGGAGCCTCCCAGAGGCTGCCCACCTCATTCAGAGAGCAGGCTTCAGCTGGGGCAGAGAGGGGAATGCAATTGCCCCCAAGATGTTAGGCTCATAGTTCTTTGAGGGATTAAAGAACTACAGTTTTGCTCTATGCCCGGGCTGCCCATTGTTGCTGGCACCTGGGGCTGCTCCCAGGCTCCTTTGGTGAGCCATGTTCACCCCTGGTGTATAGGGCTACAGGTCCTCTGCTTGCATTTTCCCCTGCTTTCTCCATCCTGTCCACCTGCTCTCTGTCTTCCCAGGATTTCCCCTAATGTCTAGGCTGCTGACTGCCTTTCTTGCTTTCCAGCACTGCTGTCAGGTCCTTCACACACACATGCACACACATACACATGCACACACACACACACACACACACACACACACACACACACACACACACACACACACACACCTCTCCAGTCATTTCAGGAAGACGTGGTAGGAGGGTAAAAGCATGTGGCTCAGGTTGCCCCTGGAGCACAACCGCTCACTGTCAGGTGGCTTTTCCTAGCCCTCCCTGTTCTGGGTTTCCCTCTCTGGAGGTTTCCACCTCCTCACTCTGCAGCGTTGCTAGGGAAGGCCATGCATTATTCAGAGCTATTTTGCTGGGCAGCTCTCCTCTGTGCACATGAAATGACTTGATCGCTCTCTATCCCAGGGAAAACTGAGACCCCCTGGGCTGTGGGGACCATCTGTGCTGATGGCGCTGTTGGCACACAGCTCAGCTGCAGGTGCTACTTGGTCCCCACTGGAGATACAACCCCTTCTGCCAGGGACATAGTGAAGCTTGCTAAGAGAAAACTCCAGATTCCAAATGCTTTCTAGATGTGAGCTGAGGTCTCCATCAGCCATAACAGCCAGTTGGGTCAGGAATTTTGTATTTTAGAAGTGAGCAGGTAATGACACATTTGTCCACTTGCATAATTAACTAAGTGGATTGAAGACTGACAGGTGCAGACCCAGAGGGCAGGGGAGTCAAGTACTGTGGAAGAGACACTTGATCCGGGTCCTGAAAGAGAAGGCAGGCTTCTTGGCAGGCAGTACAGGGAAGGGTCTTCTGGCTGAGGGAGTAACATGAGGGGAGGCCCAAAGGCACGTGGGCAATTCTGTCTTCAGACACCAACCCCGTCGTCTGTGGACAAGCGATTAGCCCAGTGTCTGACAACAGAGTGTATGTGTGCTTGCCCATATGTGTGTCTTATCACTGTTTTTCCTGACAGCAAGCATACAGTGCCCAGAACAACTTAAGTTCAGATTTCAGGGCTGTCACTCAAACCTTCCCCCATCTGCTGACCATGGTCTAAAACTGTTGCAAAAGAATTTCACCTCTTGACCTTAAATCATTTATCTTTTTTCAAAAAGTAAATGCAGGGATGGGGGTAGGATGGTGGCTCATCTTCTTGGCGGGTCCCCACTGCGGGCAGAGGAGACTTCAAAGCGCCCAGGGAAGCAGCATAAGCCACTAATCTCTGTGCCAACATCTCCACTGTTTCCAACACAGATGTAGACTGTCAACCAGATGAGCTAATCCCCGTTTTATTGACAACAAAACAGATTCCCTGGGAAGCTTTGTGGCCTACTTGGGGTCATGCAGGAGGTTAGTGGTGAAGAATTATGGGAAGTGCAGGTCACTGAAGAACTTTGGAATTGATTGTCTTCTGATATTTTTAGCACAGAACCAGACATCCAGCCCTGACTCCAGTAATTCTTCATCAAGAGCAGAGCATTATTGTCAACTAGGAAGATGTACTGAGGTATTTTTAGAACCGCAATAAGTACATTATTATGTTTTTAAAGGTATGTCTTGGGCTGATGGCCTGAAATAAGATATACTGTAGAGAGAATGCCTTTAAGGCAAAGGACAAATCGTGTCATACCATCATCACAATGCGTGGGTGGAGGTGCTGCTATCCCCACTTTACACACAAGAAAAATGTGGCTTGTGAGCAGGCGAACCAGCTGTCTGGCCTTGATGGGAGGATCGGGAGCTGGGATTCCAGGCCAGCCCCTTCCCCCAACTTTGCCCCATTGGGGTGGGGGGACGGTGCCTGGTTTATGTTCAGTCCACACCACACACCAGGGAGCCAGGGCACTCCTAACTCAGTGACTTATTTTTTTTTAATGTAAATTTGTTTTTGAAGTATAGCAGATATGCAGAAAGTGCACAAATCTTAGGTGATTAAGCTTAATGATTTTTTAAAACTGACCACACTGGCATAGGCAGAGCTCAAAAAAAAAAAAAAACAGAACAATATCTGCCCCCAGGAGCTCTGCCCTGTCCCCTTCCAGCCACTTCTCCCCCAATGTCACCACTGCCCTAGCTTGTCAGTCAGTTTTTGAAGTCTATACAAATGAAGTCACACAAACTGTACTTTCCTTTCACTCAAAATTATGTTTGAGTGATTCAACCATGATTCTACATGTAATTGTAGTTCCTGCATTCTCGTGTCTGTCTGCTTAGTACTCTACAACATGAAGATATACAATTTATGTATACATTCCACTGTTGGTGGAAATTATTGTTTCCAGTTTAGTAGTTATAAATAATGCTTCCATGAGCGTTTGTGTACATGCACTTTGCCAAACATGTGTATATCAGGAGTAAAACTAAAGGCCATAGGTTCAGCTTTAGTAGATGCTCCCAGTTTTCCAAAGTGGTTGTGCCGATTCACATGCCCACCCACAGCAGTATGAGCATTCCAGTTGCTCCACATCCTTATTAGCACTTGCTGTTGTCTTGTTTTCATTTTATAGCCATTCTGCTTGGCATATAGCAGAGTAACATTAGAGTGTTAATTTGTAATTCTCTGGTGACTCATGAAACTGAGTACTTTTTCATAAATTTATTGGCCTTTTGGATATTCACTTTTGCAAGTAATGATTCCTTTTTAATTTTATCTTTCATCAGAAAGTATTTCTGAGAATGGCTCCTATGCTGAAAGAGTCTGTCTTCCTCTTTCCCCCTGAATGATCATTTCTAAGCCTCAACGTTTGGCAGTTCTAAGAAGGGTTCCAAAGCCAAAGAGAGTGAGGAGGAGTCAAAGGATGACCCCAGCCTACAATGGGCATCCATGGAGCTTTGAAAGTTGCACAGCTGTGCAAGGGCTTTCTCCGTACCCTTTGGGGTTGCCATGCAACCATCAGTTTAAAGTCCCCTCAGAAATTAGGGGAGATGATGTATATTTCATATTTAGAGCTAAAGACAGGATCTGAACCCCAGCCCCACTTTCTTTTTTATTTTTAACTCTGTTATAACTTTTTTTACTTAAGTATCATTGATATACAGTCGTATGATGGTTTCAAATACACAGCACAGTGGTTCAGCAATCACCCATATTATCAAGTCCTCACCGCCTCCATTGGGGTCACTGTCGATCAATGTAGTAAGATGGTGCAGAGCCATTAATTGTATTTTCTGGGCTATACTACCACCCCTGTGACCACCTTATATTGTGATTGTGAATTATTGTGTCCCTAAATCCTCTTCTCCCTCTCTGCACACCCTCCCCAACCCCTTCCCCTTGGTGACTACTAGGTCATTCTGGTATCTATGAGTCTACTGCTATTTTATTTCTTCTGTTTTGCTTTATTTTTATACTCCACAAATGAGTGAAATTGTTTGGTATTTGTCTTTCTCCACCTGCTTATTTCACTGAGCATAATGCCCTCTAGAGCCATGCATTTTGTTGCAAATGGCAGGATTTCTTTTCTTTTTATTTATTTATTCATTTTTTGGTATCATTAATCTACAATTACATGTGCAACATTATGGTTACTAGAGTCCCCATATCATCAAGTCCCCCCCACTTACCACATTACAGTCACTGTCCATCAGCGTAGTGAGATGCTATAGACTTGTCTTCTCTGAGTTGTACAGCCCTCCCCGTGCTGCCCCAACATTGTTCTGCTAATCGTAATGCCCTTTTCCCCCTTGTCCCTCCCTTCCCACCCATCCTCCCCAGTCCCTTTCCCTTTGGTAATTGTTAGTCCATTCTTGGGTTCTGTGAGTCTGCTGCTGTTTTGTTCCTTCAGTTTTTTTCTTTGCCCTTATACTCCACATATGAGTGAAATCATTTGATACTTGTCTTTTTCGGCTTGGCTTATTTCACTGAGCATAATACCCTCTAGCTCCATCCATGTTGTTGCAAATGGTAGGATTTGTTTTCTTCTTATGGCTGAATAATATTCCATTGTGTGTATGTTCCACATCTTTATCCATTCATCTACTGTTGGACACTTAGGTTGCTTCCATTTCTTGGCTATTGTAAATAGTGCTGTGATAAACATAAGGGTGCATATGTCTTTTTCAAACTGGGCTGCTGCATTCTTAGGGCAAACTCCTAGCAGTGAGATTCCTAGGCCAAATGGTATTTCTATTTTGAGTTTTTTGAGGAACCTCCATACTGCTTTCCACAATGGTTGAACTACTTTGCATTCCCACCAGCAGTGTAGGAGGGTTCCCTTTTCTGCACATCCTCACCAACATTTGTTGTTCTTTGTCTTTTGGATGTTAGCCATCCTTACTGGTGTGAGGTGATATCTCATTGTGGTTTTAATCTGTATTTCTCTGATGATTAGCGATGTGGAGCATCTTTTCATGTGCCTGTTGGCCATCTGAATTTCTTCTTTAGAGAAGTGTCTATTCAGATCCTCTGCCAATTTTTTAATTGGATTATTTGCTTTTTGTTTGTTGAGGTGTGTGAGCCATTTATATATTTTGGAGGTCAACCCCTTATCGGATATGTCATTTATAAATATATTCTCCCATAATGTAGGTTGTCTTTTTGTTCTACTGATGGTTTTCAGCTTGATATAGTCCCACTTGTTCATTTGTGCTTTTGTTTCCCTTGCCCAGGGAGATATGTTCATGAAAAAGTTGCTCATGTTTATGTCCAAAAGATTTTTGCCTATGTTTTTTTCTAACAGTTTTATGGTTTCATGAGTTACATTCAGGTCTCTGATCCATTTTGAGTTTACTTTTGTGTATGGGGTTAGACAGTAATCCAGTTTCATTCTCTTCCATGTAGCTGTCCAGTTTTGCCCACACCAGCTGTTGAAGAGGCTGTCATTTCCCCATTGTATATCCATGGCTCCTTTATCATATATTAATTAACAGTATATGTTTGGTTTAATGTCTGGACTCTCTATTCTGTTTCACTGGTCTGTGCGTCTGTTCTTGTGCCAATACCAAATTGTCTTGATTACTTGTAGTAGAGCTTGAAGTCAGGGAGCGTAATTCCCCCTGTTTTATTCTTCCTTCTCAAGATTGCTATTCGGGGACTTTTGTGGTTCCATATGAATTTTAGAATGATCTTCTCTAGTTGGTTGAAGAATGCTCTTGGTATTTTGATAGGGATTGCATTGAATCTGTAGATTGCTTTAGGTAGTATAGCCATTTTGACAATATTTATTCTTCCTTGCCAAAAGCATGGGATGAATTTCCATTTGTTAGTGTTCTCTTTAATTTCTCTTAGGAGTGTCTTGTAGTTTTCACGGTATAGGTCTTTCACTTCCTTTGTTAGGTTTATTCCTAGGTATTTTATTCTTTTTGACGCAATTGTGAATGAAATTTTCCTGATTTCTCTTTCTGTTACCTCATGGTTAGTGTATAGGAGAGCAACAGATTTCTGTGTATTAATTTTGTATCCTGCAACTTTGCTGAATTCAGATATTAGTTCTAGTAGTTTTGGAGTGGAGTCTTTAGGGTTTTTTATGTACAGTATCATGTCATCGGCAAATAGTGACAATTTGACTTCTTCTTTACCTTTTGGATGCCTTGTATTTCTTTGTTTTGTCTGATTGCCGTGGCTAGGACGTCCAGTACTATGTTGAATAACAGTGGAGAGAGTGGGCATCCCTGTCTTGTTCCCGATCTTAGGTGAAAAGCTTTCAACTTCTCACTGTTAAGTATGATGTTGGCTTTGGGTTTGTCATGTATGGCCTTCGTTATGTTGAGGTACTTGCCGTCTATACCCATTTTGTTGAGAGTTTTTATCATGAATGGATGCTGAATTTTGTCAAATGCTTTTTCAGCATCTATGGAGATGATCATGTGGTTTTTGTTCTTCTTTTTGTTGATGTGGTGGATGATGTTGATGGATTTTCGAATGTTGTACCATCCTTGCATCCCTGGGATGAATCCCACTTGATCATGGTGTAAGATCCTCTTGAGGTATTTATTGAATTCGGTGTGCTAATGTTTTGTTGAGTATTTTTGTATCTACGTTCATCAGGGATATTGGTCTGTAATTTTCTTTTTTGGTGGGGTCTTTGCCTGGTTTGGTATTAGAGTGATGCTGGCTTCATAGAATAAGTTTGGAAGTATTCCCTCCTCTTCTATTTTTTGGAAAACTTTAAGGAAAATGGGTATTATTTCTTCTCTATATGTTAGGTAAAATTCAGCACTGAATCCATCTGGCCCGGGGGTTTTGTTCTTGGGTAGTTTTCTGATTACCGATTCAGTTTCGTTGCTCGTTATTGGTCTGTTTAGTTTTTTTGTTTCTTGCTTGGTCAGTCTTGGAAGGTTGTATTTTTCTAAGAAGTTGTCCATTTCTTCTAGGTTTTCCAGCTTGTTAGCATATAGATTTTCATAGTATTCTCTTACAATTCTTTTTATTTCTGTGGGGTCCATCGTGATTTTTCCTTTCTCATTTCTGATTCTGTTTATGTGTGTAGATTCTCTTTTTCTCTTAATAAGTCTGGCTACGGGTTTATCTATTCTGTTTATTTTTTCAAAGAACCAGCTCTTGGTTTCATTGAATTTTTTCTATTGTTTTATTCTTGTCAATTATATTTATTTCTTCTCTAATCTTTATTATGTCGCTCCTTCTGGTGACTTTGGGCCACATTTGTTCTTCTTTTTCCAATTTTAATAATTGTGACTTTAGACTATTCATTTGGGATTGTTCTTCCTTCTTTAAATAGGCCTGGATTACTATATACTTTCCTCTTAGAAGTGCCTTTGCTGCGTCCCACAGAAGTTGGGGCTTTGTGCTGTTGCTGTCATTTGTCTCCATATATTGTTTGATCTCTTTTAATTTGGTCATTGATCCATTGATTATTTAGGAACATGTTGTTAAGCCTCCATGTGTTTGTGAGCCTTTTTGTTTTCTTGTACAATTTATTTCTACTTTTACACCTTTGTGATCTGAGAAGTTGGTTGGTCGAATTTCAGTATTTTTGAATTTACTGAGGTTTTTTTGTGGCCTAGTATGTGGTCTCTTCCGGAAAATGTTCCATGTGCCCTTGAGAAGAATGTATATCCTGCTGCTTTTGGGTGTAGAGTTCTGTAGATGTCTGTTAGGTCCATCTGTCCTAGTGTGTTGTTCAGTGCCTCTGTGTCTTTACTTATTCTCTGTCTGGTTGATCTGTCCTTTGGAGTGAGTGGTGTGTTGAAGTCTCCTAAAATGAATGCATTGCTGTCTATTTCCTCCTTTAATTCTGTTAGTATTTGTTTCACATATGTCGGTGCTCCTGTGTTGGGTGCATATATATTTATAATGGTTATATCCTCTTGTTGGACTGACCCCTTTATCATTATGTAATATCCTTCTTTATCTCTTGCTACTTTCTTTGTTTCAAAGTCTATTTTGTCTCATACAAGTACTGCAACACCTGCTTTTTTCTCCCTGTTGTTTGCATGAAATATCTTTTTCCATCCCTTCACCCCTAGTCTGTGTATATCTTTGGGTTTGACGTAAGTCTCTTGTAAACAGCATATAGATAGGTCTTGCTTTTTTATCCATTCTATTACTCTGTGTCTTTTGATTGGTGCATTCTGTCCATTTACATTTAGGTTGATTATCGATAGATATGTACTTATTGCCATTGCTGGCTTTAGATTCATGGTTACCAAAGGTTCAAGGGTAGCTTCTTCACTATGTAACAGTCTAACTTTACTCTCTCATGTTAAGCTATTATAAACACAGTCTGATGATTCTTTATTTCTTTACCTTCTTTTTCTTCCTCCTCCATTCTTTATATGCTAGGTGTTTTATTCTGTACTCTTTTATATTTTCTTTGACTGTTTTTGTGAATAGTTTATTTTATTTTTTGCCTTTAGTTAGTATTTGGATGGTCTGCTTTCTTTGCTATGATTTTATTTTCTCTGGTGACATCTTTTTAGCCTTAGGAGTGCTTCCATCTAGAGCAGTCCCTTTAAGATATCCTGTAGAGGTGGTTTGTGGGAGGAAAATTTCCTCAACTTTCACTTCTCTGGGAATTGTTTAATCCCTCCCTCAAATTTAAATGATGATTGTGCTGGATACAGTATTCTTTGTTCAAGGCCCTTCTGTTTCATTGCATTAAATATATCATGCCATTCTCTTCTGGCCTGTAAGGTTTCTGTTGAGAAGTCTGATGATAGTCTGATGGGTTTTCCTTTGTAGGTGATCTTTTTTCTCTCTCTGGCTGCCTTTAATACTCTGTCCTTGTTTTTGATCTTTGCCATTTTAATTATTATATGTCTTGATGTTGTCTTCCTTGGGTCCCTTGTGTTGGGAGATCTGTGGGCTTCCATGGTCTGAGAGACTATTTCCTTTCTCAGCTTGAGGAAGTTCTCCTCAATTATGTCTTCAAAGACACTTTCTATCCCTTTTTCTCTCTCTTCTTCCTCTGGTACCCCTATAATGCGAACATTGTTCCGTTTGGATTGGGCACACAGTTCTCTTAATATTCTTCCATTCCTAGAGATCCTTTTTTCTCTCTCTGCCTCAGGTTCTCTGTACTCCTGTTCTCTGATTTCTATTCCATTTACCTTCTCTTGCACCTCGTCCAGTCTGCTCTTAAGCCCATCAATCGATTGTTTCATTTCTGTAATGTCTCTCCTGACTTCCTCCCTTAGCTCTTGCATATTTCTCTGTAGGTCCATCAGCATGGTTATGACTTTTATTCTGAATTCTTTTTCAGGAAGATTGTTTAAATCTATCCCACCAGACCCTCTCTGTGGGGTTGTCTGGGTGATTTTTGACTGGACCAGATTCTTCTGTCTTTTCATGGCGATAGAAGTGGTCGCAGGCAGGTGCCACGTGTGTCAGCTGGGAGAACACAGTCCCTTCCTGCTTGTTGTTCTCCTTGCCCTTCTCCGCAGCCTGTGCTGGTTACCCGCACACCAGGAGGCAGTCTCTGGGATAATCCGAGCTGCTGTGTGCGGGGCTGCCCTCAGGCTAGCCTAGACCACTGTGGGGGTTTGCAGCCATGCCGGGTGTATTCTGTGCTGCTTGGTGCCTTCCAGCCCTTGCTCTGGCTTCCAGCGGCCCTTCCCGGTTAGCTGTGCACGCGCCACGAGGAGATTCTGCGTGGTTTCTGTGGGTGGCGCCGCTCTCCTGCTGTTCTGCAGCTGTGGCGGACCTGCAGGACTGTTTGCATCACTGGCCAGGGGGAACAAATGGCAGGCTGCTGATCGCTGTGAGAGTCTTCAGTGGGGCTGCTTTACCCGGCAGCCGGTTAGGGGGCCCGAAATTCCTCAAGATTCCCAGCCTGCTGGGCTGAGTGCGCGGACAATTTTGTTCTGCTGTTGGGCCCTTGTCTCTTTAAGACTTTTTAAAAAATGCCCGCTTTTCTTTTGTCCCAGGGGAGCCGTCTGTGGGGGTCCTGCTCGCAGTCTCCGTCTCGGATCCTGCCCTTCTGTTTCTCTAATCTCCAGTACACCATGCGATGTGTGTCTGCGCTCCCGATGCAGATCACCAGGGCTGGTTATTTAGCAGTCCTGTGCTTCCACTCCCTCCCCACTCTGATTCTTTTCCTCCCGCCGGTGAGCAGGGATGGGGGGGAGTGCTCAGGTCCCGCCGGGTCGCGGCTTTGTATCTTACCCGCTTCGTGAGACACTGAGTTCTCACAGATGTAGCTGTAGCCTGGCTTTTGTACTGTATCTTCTGGTCTCCCTTTTAGGAATAGTTGTATTTGTTGTATTTTCACAAATGTATATCGTTTTGAGAAGAGATTTCCGCCGCCCTGCTCACACCGCCATCTTTGACCCCCGTCTCAATTTCTTTTCTTTCTATGACTGAATAATATTACATTGTGTGTATGTACCACATCTTTATCCATTCATATATTGATGGACGCTGAGGTTGTTTCCATATCTTGGCTATTGTAAGTAGTGAAGCAATAAATGTAAGGGTGCATATGTCTTTTCAAGTCAGGGATCTTGTTTTCTTTGGGTAAATTCCTAGGAGTGGAATTACTGTCCAGCCCCCCTTTCTTGCTTCCTTTGGAGTTTGAGCTCTGGACTGATTTCAGTGACTAGAGGGGAATGAATATAAACGGATTCTTTCCTTCTCTGCTATTCCTACTAGGCAGTGGACACACGGGGGCCTGGGTCTGCTGACAAGGCCTAGCATTCGGTGCATTGAGGACCTAGTATGTGCCTAGAGCTTTAAGGTGGGTTAGGAAGCTCTCAAGCTCTGGTGATGATTATCAGATCTTAACAGCTCAATATTTTCCTGATGCAAAACACAAGCTCATCTTCCCTCACTCTGGCAGGAACTGCCGGCTCCCAACCAGAGCCTGCCTCACGCCCCCTGCATGCTTATCCTCATGACGGGCGACCAAACACATGCCTAGATGGGAGGTGATGGCTCAACGTGTATACTGTACACCTACTGTGTGCCACTCCCTGTGCTACATGTCTTACACTCTAACGCAACTTTCACCACAAGCCTCTTGGCAATTAAGACCTGCCTTGTTCTCCGGGATTTATAGGAGAGTGGGGAAAGGCTTCCAGGTAAGAGAAATGTATTTCAATGGCTTAAAACAGCTGTCAAAGACATGCCCCAAAGCGGCACACCAAGTCATTCATTTAACAGGATTTCTGGGCATCCCCATGACAGCCCCAGGCTGCATACTGTGGGTCTAAGATGAGTCAGGGTCATGTCCTTTAAGTTCACAGACTCCCTGTAACCACACATTGTTACATGAATAGAATTGAAAATCCTCGTCATGTTTGTCTGAGTGCAGCAGGACAGCACTTCCAGACAGCCTGCTCAGGGCTCAGGGTGCCCAGGTATGTGCCGACCACGTGCTATGAGTGGGGACCCTATCCGTGAATGCCCACTACACTTTGTGCCTGGGTGAGGCGCCGTGCCCTTGTTATTTCCTTTCATTATCTCTGTGAACCTGGGAATTGTTGCTCCACTTTATAGATGAGGGAAGCGAGGGCCCAGAGTGCCCTTCACAAAGGCACAAGCTTACAGGGCTGGGGCTCAGAATCAGGGAACCCAAACTCCTGGAGGTCCTCAGGAGAGGACGTGGGGTCTGACACAGCCCCAGAGAACGTGGGGATGGGAATGTGGCTGGCATGGCCCACTTTGGGATGGGTGGGTAAGGAGGGAGAAAAAGCATTTGGTTGGAGGGCAGCCCGTTTAGGTGGGTGTCGACCTCACAGTGGGAGAGGAGGGCCACAGTGAGCTGGAAAATGGCCGGCGCCAGAGTAAGAGCCTGTGGACTATGTCACAGTCCGCAGTGAGCCTGGGAGACTGTTCACCCTCTCCTTTACTTCTCACTTAAGGCAGCCTTTTATTACATGGGTTTAAGGGAGGCAGCGTGCAGCTCCAAATAGAGGCTTTGGGGCTGTGTGATTCTGGACGAGCCTCTCCACCTCTCTGAACCTCAGTGTACTTTTATCTAAAGTAGGCACATCTAAATGAGGTGAACCTAGCATAGCAAAGGTGACAGAACAGATGCTCAATAACTGTGGTTACAATACAAGACAGGTTCCAGCTTCTAGCTGCCTGGGATCAACTCCTGGCTTTGCCACTTACCATCTGTGTGCCTTGGATAAGAGCCTTATCCTATGTTTCCATTTTCTCCACCTTAAAATGGGGTTAATAATAATAGTTCCAACCACAAAAGACTGTTGTGATATGAGTTTGATATATACATACTCATGTGAGTTGATAGAACTAAAGAGCTTAGCACAACACCTGGCCACATAATAAGCCTTCAAAAAGAGTGGCTGCAATTGTATTTCATCCCTTACATCCCTAAGTAACAGTTGCTTATTAAATAAGGACTGTTGGCTTCCTTTCTTCCCAACATACAGTGGCATAGGCATTAAGCTTTGGTGCTGTAGGAACTAAAAAGAGATCATGGAAACTTGCAGTAGGGAGGCCAGCTTCCAGGACGATGTGGAGGTTGGAAGGATTGGGCTGGGGGGCGAGCAGAGGTTTACAGAGGCATGATTTGGGAGACAGTGCAAAGCTTGGATCAGAACCAGGTGGAGAACAGGGACCAGGAGAGCTGGGTGGAAGGGTGTTCCTGTTCCTAGGGAAGAGAGGGACACCTCGAGGAGGGTGTCAAGTGTCGGCCTAGTCATGGCAACCGTGTGACCATGTGACAGTGCGTGGGCAATCTGCCTTCAGGACCTGGAGTAAGGGGGATGTCAGGCCTCCCTGCTCGACCCCAGTGGTGTGTAGGAGGATGAAAAGAGGACACAGAGGTGGAAGTCTTAAAGCCACCAACACTCCCTGCAGCTGAGCCACTGCAGCCTCACGCCCAGTGGAGGGCAGCTTGGTGTGCTCTGTGCGTGGCCTCCACGAGCCAGCCAAGTCCTGCTTTAACCGTCACGGCTCTTCTCATTAACCCTGCAGCTCTAGTAAATGAATTCCTGTAAAACTCGCTCTCGATCACCTCCCATCCTTCTGATATTATTCCTAGCACAACTCTTATGTTAGTATTTACCACATATGGTTTTATTGTGTCTTAGCACATTATAGAATGCTGTTAAACTAGCCCTTGTTCTGGTACCAAAAAAGTGTCAAGATGCAGCTCTGGTTAAGTTGCAAACCTCTGGTATGTTCCTGTAGGCTTGGGGAAACTGGGTACTAGACAACATGGGGCCACCCTCCTCTCCAGTCCTCATCCAGCTGACCATTCCTCTCCCTCAGGACTCCCAGCCTTTCCTGTTGACACCTCTGTGCCTTGCTGCCTGTTTTCTCTTCCTAGAATACCCTCCCCAGTCTCACATCACATGAAACTATTCACCCTTCAAAACCCTATTCAGGTGTCCTCTCTGAAGCTTTCAAACAACTCTCCCATATAGTAACTTTCTAGTTTCTGTCCCTGTGTATTTAGGAATTATTGCATATATTACACTCCATTATAATTATTCACCTGTTTATACAGCCACCAGCTTCCCTCTACATCCAGGGCTGCCTCTGGCCTTGGCTTACTTGTCTTGGTATCCACAGGTCCAGCCAGAAGGCTGGAAGAGAATAAGAGCTTAATAAGTATGTCTGTAATAAACCTAATTGCACTCAGTCTTACATCCAGAGGTTCCATGGCTTATGGATTTTAATTCATGAAATTTTCCAGAACTGAATATTAGAAGAAAATGCATACCTCTGCTGACCATCAGAAGAGGCTATAGGAAAAGCTGGGGGGTTCAGAGGCATTTCAAATAGCCTCCCCGATCCTAACCTGTTTCTAAGAGGGAGCCACCCTAGGTCAGTGGCTTTCAGCTTCTCGTGACCTGCAGTGAGAAGTGCTTCTTACACTGATACTCACTATACACCTATGTCAGAGACAAAGTTTCCATGGAACAATATTTACCGTTGCTATGGGCATTGCTCTCCATCGTCTATGTCTTTCCTTTTCTTCTTTTCTCAATTGCTGGCTACCACCCAATGAACTGATTTCATGAATCTTTCGTCTAGTCTGTTGCATCCCACGGTTTGGAAACACTGCTGCAAGCTGTCAGCTAATATAACCAGAGAAGGCTTCTCACAGGAGGAGCCTTGGGCCCTGAAGTCCGGCTCAAGAACCAGGTGGACTGTGGTGTGCAGGGAGTGGGTGAGGGTGCAAAGGTGCGATGAAGGCACAGGTAAGATTCTAATCCACTTTCCTTTCGTTGCAGCCGAGCCCCTGCCACTGATGGACCTGTGCCGGAGATCCATCCGCTTGGCCCTGGGCCGTCAGCGCCTACGGGACATCGGCTCCCTGCCCCTGCCTCAATCTCTCAAAAACTATCTGCAATACCAGTGAGCCAGGGGCTGGGGGGCAGCAGTGGGCACCCACCGCAGGGCCCAGGCTGTCATCCTATGCTCACACAGTACCTTCAGGAAGGGGTCCTCCTCCTCACCCCACTTGCCCAGGACATGCAGTTCTTTGACCAGGATGTGTTCCCAACTTTGAAAATGAAATGTCTGTTGCCAATAGTATTTGCTGCCTTGAAAGCAGCCCTTGCAAGTCAGGCACCTCCTTGGAAGCCACGCAGAGCCTGGAGCCCACAGACCAGGACACAGGGGCCACCAGTATTGATCAGAGAGCCTGTTTCCTTATTCAGGAGGATGAATAAAACATCTGGGCAGGAGACTTTCTGGTGCAGAAAGAGCCAGGGGAAAACTGGCCAGCTTTGGGAGAAAACTGCCTCTGCGTAATGAGTGGTGAAAGTAGCTCGATGCCGGTGGCCCTCTGGGCACCCGCCCTTGGAGCATGAGTGTCGTGACCCTTTAGGTCTTTGTGCTTCTTTGAGAGACTGTTGCCCAGGGACGCCCAGCTGCGGAATTGGCACGCAGACAAAGCAGTGTTTAGACGCCTTCCAGCTTACCTCTTTGAATATTGTGACTCCTTTCCATGCTCTCCTTCCCCACCTTCCCTGCTGGTGACCCACAGTTGTCCAGATGCCCCAGGCACCTCTGTTCAGGGAAGCTGAGTCTGGCTAATTGATGCCAGGGAGGGTGTATCCTTTATTATTACTATTATTTTAAATAGCGTTGCATTTTGAGAGTGCGGATAGAGCAGTAATTAGTCCAAAGGTGCTAATGGGGGAACCTGGGGCACGTGACACCCGTGAGTGACAGTCTGGGGCTGGGGAGCCTTTCTGGGGTGCTGAGAGTCCCCGGGCACCATCCATTCAGGATGCGGCCTGGCTGCCACAAAGCTTTATTTGAGCAAATTATTTTTTCACTGTAGGAGACTTGTAGGAGTCTGTTTCTGTTTCAAATGTGTGTGTGATGTGCTGTTCATTTATCAGCTTGGGGCCGTGGGGCCACCTTGGAACCGGGAGGGTGGATATGGGAGGCACCCTGTCCCCGTGCTCCAAGCCCGGTCCTCTCACAGGAACGACACTGCTGCCGTCCCACCACTGGGCATCTCTTGTGTTGCCAACGCTCTCTGCCCAGACTCATTTTTAACTGGAAATTGTCACAGCGGTGGGATTCCAGAGCCCCAGACGGCACTGCCTTCCCCCACTTTAATGTGAATTTGACTGATGAATGAGGAGCGTTTCTAATAAAGTGTGTCGTTCGTCCTTCAGCTGTTTATTAACTGCTCTTTGGGGAGGGCCTGGGAGGGCTCCTTCCGTCAACCTGGCCTGGTCTGTCCCCAGCCCTCAGAAAGCAGGAATGTGAATCCCCCTCCAGACACTTCTCATCTCTTCTCTCTTGTTGTCCCCGCTTGAGACAAACTCTACACATGGTGCAAAGGTCTGGCCTGGAAGTGTTGCTAGACAGCTGCGTCTGGGGAGGTCTCTCCCTGCAGCCTGGACCCGGGAGAGCTCTCGACTCTGATCAGGAAAGAATTCTCCATCAGGCTGAACAAGTCCCAGCAAGAAAGGAATTCATTAAATAAAGCAAGAGTAGGAGTGAATGTCAGCGGGCGTGCAGGCCGTAGAGAGCAAGGAAAAACAAAGGGAGAAAAGGGAGGTTCATTACACTCCTGCCCAGCACAGTGCAAAGCCCTTGCCAACGCCTAAAACCAAGGTCGCTGGGCATCCAGTGTCCGTTTGATTTGAATAGCATGAATTATATCCCCGCCACCCCAGAATTTGGGGGAGCCACAGCGCATTGGATGGAGTGAGTTTATGTTCTAAGAACTTCCACTTCCCTACCGGTCTGAAATAAAACAGGGCTAAGACTAGAAAGCCGGATGAAATGGCAAAGAGTCAAAGACAGTTTCCACCAGAGGCGGAGGTCGGTGAATTCTTGTCTTTGCCATGGAAAAGAATTCAGAAATTTTAATTTGAAAAGAAAATTTATTTGAAAAGACAGCACACACTCAGATGGGAGTGCAGGTGACCTCAGAGAGGAGGCACACTGAAGAATTTAGGGTTTGGGGTTTTATAGGGCCTTTTGGGTAGGGGATTCATAATTCCTTTGAAGTTTTGTCTTAAGAATAGGGCTGTTATGTGACTGCTGATCTACATCTCAGCATTCTTTACCCACATAGGTTCATTTACACTCCAGAGGTTTATCTCCTGTGGTGGTTACAAAGTCACTTAACTCGTTAAGGGGCTGGAAGAAAAGGAAAAAGAGCATATAGATTAAGTTAAAGAATAAACTGGGCTTTTTTCACAAGCTAAGTAGATTTTACAGTGGCATGACCCTTGTCCTTTTCCCCTGCTCTATCTCAGAAAAGTGAATGTGCCTGTGCCCTGGGTCCATGCGAAGCAGCCGTGATGGTGGAAAGACTGGTCGAATTCTTGATGCCAGGGCCGTGATGTCTGAGGGGAGGCTCTGGTGGGGGGCACAGGGTCCAGAAAGAAAACCCTATGTTTCAAAGTCGACCCAAAGGTAGTGCTGGACGTGACTTCACCAAGGAGCAGGGCAGATCTCTGGAGGGGGAGGCTTGGAGCTGGAAGCAGGTCAGGAGCCAGCGCAGACTGGAGTCTGGGTCAGAACTAGCACAGCGTTCCCTCAACACAAGGAGCCGCCAGTGTGCACTGTGCCATCCTCTGAGCACGTAGAGCTCAGGCACAGCTCATTCTCGTGGGCAACATTTACAGTGCAGCCTCATAGAGAGGGAGCTCACCAAGGGGGTAGAGGAAGAAGGGCCTGAAGGGAAGGCTTCCTGGAGGAAGAGGCACTCCACACCTGCTTTTTAAGTGAAGACAACCTTGTTGAAGACAGTACAAAAGCAGCACATACTGCCCCCCAGAGGTCAGTGTTCTGCCACTCCGGCCTTGGGGCTGGTGGCTGGGCTCAACCTCAGGCAGCCTCTGTCACCTTGGTAGCAGGAGGCAGCTTCTTGCAGAGGCATGGCCCCCGGCTTTGGGGTCAGGAGACCTGGGTTTGAGTCCCAGCTGCATCACTTATATACTGTGACTTTGGGACCTTGGGTAAGTCACTTCCTCCTCTACACCCTGGGGGGCCTGCACAGGTGGCCAGTGGGTGAGGACCCGTCCTCTTCCAGCTACCCTGTCCTCTTCCAGGTCATAGGGTTCCAGTCTCAGCACCAGCTTCCCAGCTTGGATTCACAGTCTTGTCTCAGCTTCCACACCTTGCTTATGCAATTTCCTTCACCCAGCAATGCCTTCCTCATCCTCACTTCACTCTGTCCAAGACTGGCTTGGATCAATCCTCCTCCAGGAAGCCCTTCTTTATCACCCCCAACCTCTCTGGTTGCTCTGAGAGTCAGTTCCTCCCTTTCTGGGCCGAGGATGTCTTTCGTGGCATCCAGAACCCTTACCCAAAGCATTTGGCCCAGAGCCCCTCCCTGCCCTGTGGCCTCATCTGCCAGCAGGCTGTGAGCCTTGGGAGGGTAAGGTGTGGGCTGGCTCCTTCCCATGTGGCCCTGAATCAGAAACATGGGCTCAGCAAAGGCCTGCAAGGTGGAAGGATGGGTGCAGCTGGGATGCCTGCAGAATCCGTAAGGAAGTCGCGGTTGGGGGGAGAGAGTTTCTGCTAGAGCCAAGAACGTACCCAAGGCCTCTGGGGCCTCGGGCGCTTTCACTCCCTTGGCCATTCCGCAGGATTGGTGGGCATTTCTGTGTGCCCAGCACTGCCTGGGAACCTGAAGGAGATGTGGCCTTGCTCTTTTAGACTTCACATTCTACAGGGGAAACACGACACATAAGCAAATCAATGAGGTGATGTCAGAGGGAAGAGGGGTTCCCAGGCAGTGCTGGACACACAGAAATGCCCGCCAATCCTGTGGAATGGCCAGGGAGTGAAAGCGCCCGAGGCCCCGGAGGCCTTGGGTATGTTCTTGGCTCTAGCAGAAACTCTCTCCCCCACCAAGACTTTCCTTGCGGGTTCCGCGGGCATCCCAGCTGCACCCATCCTTCCACCTTGCAGCACAGGGGCTAGTGAGTGGGGAACAGAGGACACTGTTACTGAGCGTGATCAAGGAAGGCCTCTGTGGGCCAAACACAAGAGAGGAAGTTGGGGGGTGCTTTTTGGGCAGGGGAAACTTACAGCTGTCCATCCTTCTCAAAGCAGGAGATTCTGTGCCCCAGCGAGCTGAGCTGAGGCCGGGAGACACTGCGCCGCACGCTGCCCCAAGCTCCAGTTCAGTCTGCCTGTGTATGTGTACCATAGCTCCGCAGTTCCTGTGTATTAGTCCCGCTGCACATGTGCGTGCACACACACACACACACACACACACATACACATCCCATGCACCACTGAAGGGCTGTCCCTGGAAGATATCCTAGGAGTCTCATGACCACTCCTAGGCCCTTCTCATCCTCATCATGTTCTCTGAGGTTTGGCCTCTCTCTCCGTGACGAGTTTCTGACAGAGGCATTTGCTGAAACAGTCAGCCAATCGCTCCATAACTGCCTACCGAGGGAGTCTTGCGGGCACGGCTCCCCACAGACCTGAGGCCTGCTGAGTTCCCTGGCTTGCCCTCCACCGCGTCTAACACTTTCACTTTCTTGATAAAAGCCACCCCTCTTCCCTTTGCTTTTGTCCTCTGTCACTTGTGCCAGCAGCTGGCTTCTTTGGGGGCTATCTTTCACTAAGAAAAAAGGTTTCATCGCCTCCTGACGTTACAGTCTCAGTGGAAGCCAGGAGCAAGTGACCGGCACATGGTGACCGACCTGTGCCGGGACTGTGTGCTCACGCCCAGGACCGGAATCTCAGCGGCGGCCTCTGAACAGGAAGCACATCTGAACCTCCGCAAGCAGACAGGAGACCACGTGGCGTCACTCCTCCAGTCCCTGACAGAGACTGGAAACCTCTACCTCAGTCCGAAACACAAGGAGCTGCTCTTCTGTTCCCTCCAGTTCTGGGAGACTGGGTCCCACTGCGATGTTTTGTCATCTCACTTGTGTGTGTGTGTGTGTGTCTTAATAAAATTGAGCCCAACTCAAAAAAATCAAGTATTTTAACAAAAAATCTGGATTTCTGGAGTCTCTTGAAAAATAGGGAGATGTGGTAAGACCAGGCGCACATCCCTTTATGGTGATGCTGGCTGACGCTAATAAGTGACGGCCCCTTGAGAAGAAGCTCAGGTTTGTGATCCAGCCCTAGGTGCACCCTCCCATGGAACAGCGTCCGGACGTGCCAGCCTTCCTCATGGACTATCGCTCTAACACACACACACACACACACACACACACACACACACACACACACACACGAAGGGAGCTTTAGGAGTGTGGGTCACTAGTTCCAGACTTGACTTTGAAGTGTCTCCCAACCTCAGCCACTGATGTCTGGGGAGCTCACAGACACCCAGGGTCTCTGCCCAGACACCAGGGGGAACGTGGGTGTCTGCTTAGACAGTGAACTCCCAGAGGACGAGAACAAGCATTCTTGGGTCCTCTTTTTAATGAGCCAGGTGATATGATTAGGCAAACCTCCCTGCACATTAGAATCCCTTGAGGAACTTTGTAAAAAGTCCCGGTGCCCAGGCCCTTTCCCACACCAACTAAATCAGGACCCCTGGGGGTGGGCCTGGATAGTTTTTAAAGCTCTCCAGCTGACTCTAACGTGCAGCCAGGGTTGAGCTCCACTGTCTGAGATGCTTGATTAGGTCATCTCAGTGGCCACCTGGTTGAGGTTAGTGAGAATATATATCACAGACCAGAGAAAACCACCCCAGCCCCCCCAGGCTTCTCAGAGAAGGGAGGATTCTGAGTGACCGTTGTCACCAGTGTGATTCTGTCCAGAGCCCGGGAGTCCTTCCCGTCTCCTTCTTCCTTTAGTAATGCTGGAGTGGGTCCTCCAGAGCCAGGGAGGGAGGACCAGCCCCTTCCGCCCTGATGGTGCACAATTCTTGACCAATCCTAGCCCCGCCCACCCCGACCCGGGGTCCCATGGTATGTAGAGAATTTCCCAGAGAACACTGTCATGGATCAGTCAGAATAACTGTAGAGCAATACATACAGAACAGCCTGAAAGGGGCTTGCTCTCAAGTGTACTGTTTTGAATAGAAGAATTTGAGATAGGGAGACCTGGCTATAAAAATGGTTTGGCTCTTAATAGTTCCAAACCTTGCCTCTTTAAGCAAGATGTCCCATTTGGCCAATAGTAATGATGCCCCTCTCCACTTCTTTAATGGGTTTTGAAAGTAAGTAAGCCAGGGACAAGACAACTCTGGCTTGGTGACTGCGTCCTCACCTGTTTTTGCCCACCCAACAAATAAGGCTCTTTTCCTTTTCCTGGTGGTGGTCAAGTGCCCAGCCCCCTCAGCCCGTGTCGGGGCATCGGGGTAAGTTAGCACCCATTCTCCCAGCCAGTCTGGAGGCCTCAGTAACACTGGCCCTGTGCCTGGGGATTCTTTGCCTAACAGATGACTCTACTATACTAATAATTTGCTACACAGGGATGGCATTTGAGAGCTGCCTTCCAGTCATCGCTTTGAGTCAGCAAATGACTGTGTACCAAGGCTTTGTGCCAGACCCAAGAAGTATCTTGTGCCTGATGCCCAGAAGCACCCACACATCCCAGCAGAGAGGCATCAAGTGCCTGTGGCTAGGATGAGCAACCGGCCCAGAGGAGGAAAAGCCCAGCAGAAGCGATGCACAGAGATGGGAAAGGGCCTGGAGTGCGACAGGGAGGGTCGATGGGTCCCGGGTGATGGAGGACAGGCTGGATGGGGGAAGGGCATGGCGATGGAGGATGAGGGCCTTAGACACCACACTCAAGGGTAAGTCAGAGCTCCAGGAGGAAAGAGGCAGCCCACTCACGAGGGACGCTGAGAAGAGTCTGACAAAGTGGCTATAGGTAGAGGGGGGGGCAAGTTCAGGAAACAAATGAGAGGGAAGCACCCCAGGCTAGCCACAGTGGGAAGGGGAAATTATTACCAGCCCCAGGTTTGGAGGGATAAGAGAAGGAAGCTGAACTGGAAAATGGGAAACTGTAGCTGTAAGAGGGAGCCACCCAACAGGAGCTGTAGCCTTAGACAGAGGAACACAGCCACTGCCAACCACAGCCTAACAAGGAGGGAGCCAGGGCATAAATACCCTGACTTGTCTCTTGTCTCTCCTCCAATCTCCCATCAAGAGCATAGCAGGCAAGGGAGCCTGACTGGTGGTGTCGATAGAGGTCCATACAGGGCAGGGCAAAGAAGGAAGGATGAGGATATATCGGTATCAAGGGGAGATTATTCAGTGGACTTCAGCCTATAGCTCTACAAAATTCCTTTTTCAAACAAAATTGCAAAGATCTAGAACTCAGCATATAAACAGATAAAAACTAATTTATTCCAAATGTGTGTGTTGGGGTGCTTTCAAACCCAACCCCTCTGCCTCTCCTACCCAAACATCAGATGCCAAGCACCTGAAGCATCTCCAAGGATCCTTGGGCTACCATCGAAATTACATTATTCCCAAAGTATAACCCAATGGTATAACAAGAAGCAGCAGGGCCAGGGCCTGGAACTAGATTTTTTAAACATTATTGCAGAAGTCATGGTAGGTTTGAAGCAGGAATGATGAGGTCCGGATTGTGTTTTTGTACAGCCTTCCTGGAGGGTCTGTGGAGGGAGCCTAAGCCAGCACGCAAGAGGAGGGGCGATCTGGGGAAAGGCTGTTGGTCCCGGGGAGAGAAGGGAGGCCCAGAGGAGGGCCTTGTGAGTAGGGGCTGGAGAAGAGCGAGCCAGTGCACAGGGGCCAAGTGCATAGGGCTTAATGACTGGGCACATGCAGGAGTGAGGAAAGGAAGATGAGGACACTCACCATTCAGTCTTTCATTCGGTTATTCACTCAACAAATATTTATCCAGCGTCTGCTATGTGTCAGGCACTGCTGCCGATGCTAAGGATGCTGCAATGAAGAAAACCAACAAAAATCTCCACCCTCGTGGAATTTACATTCAAGTAGGAAAGGCATACACACAAGTAAACTGGTAAATATAGAGTATGCCAGATGGTCCTAAACAGGGAAGAGATGCAGGGAGCAGATGGCAGGGTTGATACAGTGGTGTGCTTGTAAATGTTTAACAACCAGCTCTCCAGGGAAAAATAAAAAGCCCTGATTTGTAGTGTTTACTGTTTTCCATAATGTAAATATTCCCACCATGGCCCATTTCAAGCTCCAAAATGATGTCACTAAATGCAGAGCTGGGAAAAAATGATAGGTAGCCAACCATTATATAGTATATCCACCAGATAGCTACAATAAATGTAAATTACCTGAAGGGCAAAGATGATAGCAAAATAATTAAAAAGTGATGAGTTTTGCATATTTGTTACCTCTGTTTTTAATAAAACTTATTTAATTGCAAGTTTATATGACTTAATTTTTAATAATGGCTGTAATCAATAACCAGCTTGCAAAATTCCTGAAATTTTAACCATCATTTGTTGCAAGCCAGTATGAGCCAGCTCCAGGATATCGAGCTTCTGGGATTGGAATTACCCCAGTGTAAGTCTGATCTTGTTTGGGCAGTCCACCGAGTTTGAGCACATTTCAAATGGTGTAAGGTTTAAGTGGTCCCTTTCCTGAAGTGCTTCTTGCAGACTGAAGAGGAGAAGAGGTGTTGAGTAGATGAGAGTGAGGGAAACCACGCCGGAGTGAGCCCTCACAGTAATGACCACAGGGTCTGACCTAGGTACAGTCAGGAGTTCATGCATCTGACCATTCCTGAACACCTACCATGCACACATTTCCAGAGTCACTACTCAAAAAAGAGATGCAAAAATCTTCAAGAAAATGCATATGAAATACAGGGGTATATGAAAAAGTATATTTTATATATAAGATTGGCATAACAATCAAAAAGTGTTGCAATTCGTCATATTGACCATATAAAAGAGAGAACTTTCAGAAAACTAGGAAAAGCAGAACTTTCTTAATCTAGTAAAGGATATCTGCAAAACATCTACAGCTAATACCAGATTGAATGCTAACTTATTGAATGCTTTCCTCTTGAGATGACAGACAAGAAATTTCACCCACTCTCACCACTTCTGTGCAATGTTATATTGGAAATCCTGGCAGTTCAATAAGTCAAAAACAAGAAAATTTAAAGTATAAAAATTGGAAGGGAAGAGATAAAACCATCCTTATTTGCAGACTGAACATTGTAAATGAACCTATAGAAAACTATGATAATTAATAAGAGAATTTAGAAAGGTCACTGGATGCAAGGTCAGTATTTCCTAAATTGTGTCCCCATGTTAGAAACAATTAGACAATGAAATTTAAAACAATGCCATTTATAGTAACAAAAATAGGAAAGTCTAATGAAAGATGTGCAAGAGCTTTACATGGGAAACTATAAAACATTGTCAGGAGATACTGAAGAAGATCCTAATAAATGGAGAGGTGGACCATGTCAGTCAGAAGAGTCAGTGTTATTAAGATGTCACTTCTCCCCAGAATGATCTATAGAGTCAGGGTGATAACAATTTTTTCTGAGTTCTGTTGTGGAAATTGACACATTGGTTCTAAATTCCTTTGGAAATGCAGAGGACCTGAAATAGATAAAACAATCTCAAAAAAAGAAAAACAAAAGTAGGAGGACTTACGTTCCCAGATACTGAGACTTATTATTAAAATATAATAATACAGTTTGATGTTGGTGTAAGGATGAACAGAGACCAATGAACAGAATAAAGTCTAGAAACAGACTCATGCTCACACGGTCAGTGAACTGTTGCTGAAATTCAGTGAAGGAAGGATGGTCTTTTCAATAAGTGCTGCTAGACCAACTGAATATCCCTATGCAACAAATGTGACTCTTCTCCCCTCCTTCACATCACAGACAAAAACTAAATTGAAAGTGATCACAGACCTCAACATGAAACAACAACAGTAAAATTTCTAGAGAAGGTATAGGAGAAAATCCTGGGGTAAGCAAAGCCTTCATAAATAGAGCACAAAATGCAGTAACCACACCCAAAGCATAAATGTATTGAACTTCATGAAAACCAACAATTCTTCATCAAAGGACATACTAGGAGTGGAAATCGATGCACAGTCTGCAAAAAGCCATATGCTTAACTGACCAGAGGTGGCGTTGCAATTCCTAACAGGCCCAAACTGGAAACAATGCAAATGCCATCAACAGAAGAAAAAAATAAGTAACGGCATGTTCATAAAATAGAACACTACACAATACTTTTTTAAAAAAAGAAATTGACTACAACACGGATGGATCTCAAGACACGATTAATGAAGGAAGGTAGACATAAAAGAACACATAATTCGATTTCGCTGAGTTCCGAAGCAGGCAAAGCGCTCTCTGTAGAAGTCAGAATGGTGTTACGTTGGGAGGGGCCTGTAGCGTGCGTTGATCTTGAGGATAAGCATGAGGGAGCTCGATGGGGTCCCAGGAAAGTTCAACGTTTTTATCTAGGTGACGATTGCATGAATAGATAAATATGTAAAAATTCATCAAACTATTTATTTCAGATTCATGTACCTTGTTTATGGGCCATATACCTAAATTCAAAAAAATAGGAGGGAAGGAGCAGGATGCCAACATAGCTGTTTTCAACACGTTTTTCCCTTCTCACTAGAAGTGCTTTCGATTCAATGTGGTATTTCCCTTGTCAGCAACCAGTACAGTTATTGCATCTGAGAAGGGAAATGGCTCCACCGCAGGAAAAGAAAAAAAAAAAGGAAGAAAAAACGAAAAAGAGGCTGAGAGATATGAAGGTTTTGAAGAACAAAGAATCCCATTGCCATGTGAAAACATCTCCAGAGAGCTGATGTCCTAGAAGCCCTCCCCAGATTGCAACATCTGCTCAGTGATTTCCCGTATCAAGTGGCCTCCCATAAAGCGCGTGCGGAGGCCCGTTCAAGCCCGATTGCACACCGGGAATAGGTTCTAGAATTTCACATTTCCATCTAAAAATGCATGCTCCTTTCCTGGATAATGGTCATGTTACACAACAGCCCCTGGGATTTTCACATAGAACCTAACAGAATATCACTGCCCACTAGCTACAGAAAAAGCAACTTTTTTTTTAGTAAACAAAGAAAACAAACCTTTTCCTTTATCTTTTTCTTTTAAAAAGTCTCTTGGCAAGTAAATCACTTTTCCTTTATCAGTGTGTGGTGTGGGGGCAGTTCCATATTCCTCTCAAACTCTGCCAAGATTTTAAGATGAAGTTGCAAGGACTGGTTCTGAATTATTAGCAATTTAATACAGAAGCTGAAAATAATCCTTTTCTTGTAGAAACACAAACAAATATTTCCAGATGAAATGGCATGAAGTTGGGCTGGAGGCACAGGGAGTGGACAGGACATATAAATGAAACAAGACGCTGACGAGCTGAAAATTGTTGAAGCCGAGTAATGGGAACATGAGAGTTTATTATACTGTTTGTTCTATTACTGTTTAAAATTGTAATTATTTTAAAAAACGGATTCTCTGCAGGTGAACTGATTTGGGAGGAAGAATATTTACATCTAATCATATGAATTAATAATCAGGGAAAGTCTGACTGTTGAAATCAACTTGCCATTTCTCCTCAACCTTCGAAAATGAAAATGAAATTCCCCAATTTTCTCTCCAAGACACTATTAATTTTCTTTCATCAATGTGTTTTTCACTGCCTAGAATCTAAACTTGGAGTTTTCATTTTCATTTTTGATCATTAATGGACATGTTTGGTTTTATGTGCTCTTTATCTGGGTTATTTTATGTAGCATAATTATTTTAAGATGTAACCATATTTTTATATGCAGTAATAGTGCACTACTTTTTAATGCTGAGTAGCATTCCATTGAATGGACACACCACCGTTTGTTTATCCGTCCACCACTGACGGACTTTTGGGTTGCTTCTGGAGTAGGGCTATTACAATAAAGCTGCTATAAATATTCATGTGTGGGCATATGCTTTCTTTTCTCTTGGGTAAATTCCTAGGACTGGGATGCTGAGTAATATGGTAGGTACATGCCTAACTTTTAACAAAACAGACAAATTGTTCCCCAAAGTTGTTGGATCATTTTATATTCCCAGTGTGTGAGAATCCTTGCCAACATGTGATATGATCAGCCTTATAAGTTTAAGTGTGAAGTGGTATTTCATAGAGGTTTAACTTGTAGATCCCTGATGAGTAATGGTGTTGAACATCTTCTCATATGCTTATTTTCCATCCATATATCTTTTTTGCTGAAATAATCTGTTCAAATCTTTTGCCTGGTTTATATTGGCTTGTTTGTTTCTTATCATTAAAATTTGATATTTCTTTACATATTCTAGATGCACTCCTTTATCAAAATATATGCTTTATTTTCTCCCACTATGTGGTTGGTATTTTCATTCTCTTAGCAATAGCTTTTAAGAGCAGAAGTTTTTAACTTAAGTGAAGTCCAAATCATTAATCTATTCTTTGATAGACTATGCTTTTGGTATCTTACTGAAGAAATCTTTGCTTTACCCAAGATCACAAAGATCTCTTTCTATGTTTTCTTCTAGAAATTTTGTAATTTTAGGTTTTACATTTAGGTCTTTGATGCACTTTGAGTTCATTTTTGTATATTAGGGAAGGCATTGATCAAAGTCCTACCATTGCACACAGATATCCAAATGCTCCAGCACCATTTGTTGAAAATGCTATCCTTTTCTCCATCCAATTGCCTCTGTATCTTTGTACAAACTTTGCTATCCATATATGTGTGGTCTTTCTTTGAAATTTTTGTTTTGTTACATTGATCTTCTTGTCCATCTTAATGCCAGTACTACACTGTCTTGACTACTATAGTTCTGTAGTAAGTCTTGAAATCAGTTAATATTAGTTCTCTTTGTTCTTTATGAAATTAATTTTGGCTATCCTATGTCCTTTGTATTTCCATATAAATTTTAGAATAAATTTGTCAACTTTTCCCAAAAAGAAAATTTGCTTGAATTTCAATAGGGTTACATTGACTCTATACATCAATTTAGGAAGACTTGACATCTTAACAATATTGAGTCTCCTGACTCATGAAAAACAAATCTATTTATTTAGGTCTTCTTTAATTTTTCTCAAAAACAGTCATTTTAGTGAATAAGTCTTGCACATCTTTTGTGAGATTCACCCCTAAGTATTTAATATTTGTTGATGTGTTCTAATTAAAAATTTTTTTCTACTTTGGATCATTGGTTGCCAGTATACAGAAATACAATTGATTTTTGTATATAAATCTTGTATCCTGCAACATTACACTCACTTAATTCCAGCATCTTTCTGTGGATTTCATCAGATTTCTACATGCTGTCTGCAAATAAGGACAGGTCTACTTCTTTATTACCAATTTAGATTCCTTTTCAATCTGTTCCTTGCCTTATTGCATTGGCTAGACCCTCTAGTACAATGTTGAATAGTAGTGGTGAGATCAGACATTCTCATTTTGTTCCTGATCTTAAGGGTATTAGTATTCATCTTTCACCTTTAACTAAAATGTTAGCTATAGGTTTTTAATAAATGTCCTTTAACAAGTTGAAAACATTCCCTTTAGAAGAACTGCTATTTGCTGTGAGTTTTTATCTGGAGTGGATGTTGGATTTTGTTAGATGTTAATCTGCATGTTTTAAAATGATTATATGGTTTATCTTTTTAAATTTATAAATATGGTGAATTGCATTGATGAGCTGACACATGTTTAGCCAACTTTGCATCCCCAGTGTGAACTCACCAGTGATATGTTATCCCTTTTTACACATATTTTTATTCAATTTGCTAATGTTTTGTTTTAGATTTTTGCATCAATTTTGTGAGGGATTTAACCTATAGCTCTCTTTTCTTGGGATATCTTTTGTCTGGTTTTGGCATCAGGTTAACACTGACTTCATTGAATGAGTTGGAACTTTCTAGAAAACTTTGTGTAGGATTGATACTTTTTCTCCCTTAAGTGTTTTATATAGTTTGTCAGTGAAGTCATCCGTGCCTGGATTTTTCTTTGTGGATAAAAAGGCAAGACCTATCTTTTGCTACCTACAAGAAATACGTTGGTTTCCTTTTTTTAAATGGGAGTTCAGATTCAAGATGGCGGCATGAGAGGTGAGACAGAGAACTCCCAAAACCAGAGATAGTGTGAAAATATAATTCATACAACTAACCCTAAATCAGCAACAGGAAAGAAGGCTGCACCAGACTGCATACAGACCTCACAAACAGAGCAGATGTCAAGAAACAGGGTAACGTACCAAAGCCTTGATCCGGCGGGACCCAAGCCCTTCCCCCACCCCAGCTCACCAGCAGGAGGAAGAGAAACAGAGAGGGGAGGGGGTGGAAGCCTGGGACTACTGAACACCTAGCTCTGGAGATCTGCTTGGCAAGCAGAAACCTACACTGTGCAGTGCTCTGGAGAATGGGGAGTTGGGACAGGCAGAGTGCCTGAGAGATGGATTCCGGCTGTCTGTGGAGGATGGGATCCATAACCAGCCACTCTGTGACAGAGGAAAAGGCAGGCGGTCTGAGAGGCTTCCTAGCAGCAAGAGGGTTGCTGAAAGGGCGAGGTTTGCACAGAGCTTACTGTGTGGGAGAAGGGATAGGGGGACAATGTGGTCTGGGTGCACTCTGCCCAACAGATTGGGAACTTTGAGGAGTGTCAGGCACTCCATCCCCCTGGCTGACTGCTCAGCTCTGAGGCCCCCCACTGTGATACGCAGCCTGCTAAGCTTTCCTCCTGGTCTGACAGCACCAGCTCCCAAACAGCAGTCACTGCGCTGATGTCAGGCCAGAGGGAGGTCCCGCCTACAACAGCTAGAGACACAGAGCACAGAGGCTTACACTTGTGTGCTCGGCCCACTGGCTGTGATACTGGAGATAGGCATGGCAGATGGGAATCAGAAAACAGATTTTTTCCTCCCCCCAGGCACCACCTCTGCTCCCCTAAGACTCCCAACCTCACTCTAGGGGCTGAGCACCTCCAGAGACTGAAGCTTCTGGGCACTAGAGGGCATCACACAGAAATATGAAACATCAAAAGAACCTGGTTCAGACCAAAATCTCGCAAACCCCATAAAAAGGGCCAAATGAAACTTAACTCACCAATATTCCTGAAAGAGAGTTCAAAATAAAAATCATAAACATGCTTATGGAGGTACAGAAAAATACTCAAGAACTCAGGAACGAATTTAAGATGGAGATTCAATCATTAAGAAATTCCATATCTGAAATGAAACACACAATGGAGGGATTTAAAAGCAGATTAGATGTAGTAGAAGAGACGGTAAGTGGAATAGAAATTAGAGAAGAGGAATACAAAGAAGCTGAGGCACAGAGAGAAAAAAGAATCTCTAAGAATGAAAGAATATTGAGAGAACTGTGTGACCAATCCAAACGGAACAATATTCATGTAATAGGGGTACCAGAAGAAGAAGAGAGAGAAAAAGGGATAGAAAGTGTCGTAGAAGAGGTAATTGCTGAAAACTTCCCCAATCTGGTGAAGGAGATAGTCACTCAAGCCATGGAGGTGCACAGATATCCCAACACAAGGGACCCAAGGAAGACAACATCAAGACATATAATAATTAAAATGGCAAAGATTAAGGATAAAGACAGATTTTTAAGAGCAGCTAGAGAGAAAAAAGATCACATACAAAGGAAAACCCATCAGGCTATCATCAGATGTCTCAACAGGAACCTTACAGGCTGGAAGAGAGTGCATGACATATTTAATGCAATGAAGGGCCTCGAACCAAGAATACTATATCTGGCAAGGTTATCATTTAAATTTGAAGGAAGTAGTAAACAATTTTCAGATAAGCAAAAGCTGAGAGAATTTACCTCTCACACACCACCTCTACAGTGCATTTTAGAGGGACTCCCATAGACAGAAGTATTCCTAAGGCTAAAAGGATGTCACCCAAGAGATAAACAAGGAGTACAGAGTACAATTCATAACATACAAAGAATAGAAGAGGAAGAAAAAGGAGGGAAAAAAAAGAATCTTTAGGTTGTATTTGTAAATAGCATATGAAGTGAGTTAAATTAGACTGTTAGATAGTAAGGGAATTACCCTTGAACCTTTGGTAACCACGAATCTAAAGCCTGCAGTAGCAATAAGTACATACCTATCAATAATCACCCTAAATGTAAATGGTCTAAATGCACCAATCAAAAGACATAGAGTCACTGAATGGATAAAAAACAAGACCCATCTATATGCTACCTAAGAGAGACTCACTTCAAACCCAAAGACATACACAGATGGAAAGGAAAGGGATGGAAAAAGATGTTTCATGCAACTAATAGGGAAAAAAAGCAGGAGTTGTAGTACTTGTATCAGACAAAATAGACTTCAAAACAAAGAAAGTAACAAGAGACAAAGAAGGGCATTACATAATGATAAAGGGGTCAGTCCAACAAGAGGATGTAACTATTATAAGTATCTATGCACCAACACAGGATGACCTACATATGTGAAACAAATACTAACAGAATTAAAATGAGAAATAGAATACAATACATTCATTTTGGGAGACTTCAACACTCCACTCACTCCAAAGGACAGATCAACCAGACAGAAAATAAGTAAAGACACAGAGGCACTGAACAACACACTAGGACAGATGGACCTAACAGACATCTACAGAACTCTACACCCAAAAGCAGCAGGATACACATTCTTCTCAAGTGCACATGGAACATTTTCAAGAATAGATCATATACTAGGTAACAAAAAGAACCTCAGTAAATTAAAAAAGACTGAAATTGTACCAACCAGCTTCTCAGATAACAAAGGTATGAAACTAGAAATAAAGGACTCAAAGAAAATGAAAAAGCCCACAAACACATGGAGGCTTAATAACATGCTCTTAAATACTCAATGGATCAATGACCAAATAAAAACAGAGATCAAGCAATATATGAAGAAAAATGACAACAATAATTCAACACCACAAAATCTATGTGATGCAGCGAAGGGCATGCTAAGAGGGAAATATATTGGAATACAGGAAAGAAGAACAATCCCAAATGAGCAGTCTGAACTCACAACTAATGAAACTAGAAAAGGAATAACAAATGAGGCCCAAAGTCAGGAGAAGGAGGGATGTAATAAAGATTAAAGTAGAAATAAATAAAATTGAGAAGAATAAAACAATAGAAAGAATCAATGGAAGCAGAAGCTGGTTCTTTGAGAAAATAAACAAAATAGATAAACCCCTAGCCAGACATCAAGAAAAAAAGAGAGTCTACACACATAAACAGAATCAGAAATAAGAAAGAAAAAATCACCACGGACACCACAGAAATACAAAGAATTATGAGAGAATAGTGTGAAAAATTATATGGTAACAAACTGGGTAACCTAGAAGAAATGGACAACTTTCTAGAAAAATACAACCTTCCAAGGCTGAGCCAGAAAGAAACAGAAAATCTGAATACACCAATTACCAGCAAAGAAATTGAATTGGTAATCAAGAAACTACCTAAGAACAAAACTCCTGGACCAGTTGGTTTCACTGCTGAATTCTATCAAAAATTTAGTGAAGACCTAATACTCATTCTCCTTAAAGTTTTCTAAAAAGTAGAAGAGGTCGGAATACTCCCAAACTCATTCTACAAGGCCAACATCACTGCAATACCAAAACCAGGCAAAGGCAGCACAAAAAAAGAAAATTACAGCCCAATATCCCTGATGAACATAAATGCAAAACTACTCAACAAAATATTAGCAAACCAAATTCAAAAATACATCAAAAAGATCATCCATCATGATCAAGTGGGATTCATCACAGGGATGCAAAGATGTTACAACATTCAAAAATCCATCAACATCACCCACTATATCAACAAGAAGAAGGACAAAAACCACATGATCATCTCCATAGATGCTGAAAAAGCATTCAACAAAATTCAACATCCATTCATGATAAAAACTCACAACAAAATGGGTATAGAGGGCAAGTATCTCAACATAATAAAGGCCATATATGACAAACCCACAGCTAACATTATACTTAACAGCAAGAAGAGGAAAGCTTTTCCTTTAAAATTGGGAACAGGACAAGGATGCCCACTCTCCCCACTTTTATTCAACATAGTACTGGAGGTCCTAGCCATGGCAATCAGACAATACAAAGAAATAAAAGGCATCCAGATTGGTAAGGAAGAAGTCAAACTGTCCCTGTTTGCAGATGACATGATATTGTACATAAAAAACCCTAAAGAACCCACCCCAAAAGTACTAGATCTAATATCTGAACTCAGTAAAGTTGCGGGATACAAAATTAATACACAGGAATCTGTTGCATTCCTATACACTAATGATGAACTAGCAGAAAGATAAATAAGGAAAATAATTCAAGTCACAATTGTTTCAAAAAGAATAAAATACCTAGGAGTAAACCTAACCAAGGAAGTGAAAGATTTATACTCTGAAAAGTAGAAGACACTCATGAGAGAAATTAAAGAAGATACCAATTAATGGAAACACATCCCGTGCTCATGGATAGGAAGAATTAATATTGTCAAAACGGCCATCCTGCCTAAAGCAGTCTACACATTCAGTGTAATCCCTATCAAAATACCAAAAGCATTCTTCAATGAACTAGAACAAATCATTCTAAAATTCATATGGAACCACAAAAGACCCCGAATAGCCAAAGCAATCCTGAGAATGAAGAATAAAGTGGGGGGAATTACACTCCCTGACTTCAAGCTCTACTACAAAGCCACAGTAATCAAGACAATTTGGTATTGGCACAAGAACAGACCATAGACCAATGGAACAGACTAGAGAGCCCAGATATAAACCCAAGCATATGTGGTCAATTAATATATGATAAAGGAGCCATGGATATACAGTGGGGAAATGACAGCCTCTTCAACAGCTGGTGTTGGCAAAACTGGACAGCTACATGTAAGAGAATGAAATTGGATTACTGTCTAACCCCATACACAAAAGTAAACTCAAAATGGATCAAAGACCTGAATATAAGTCATAAAACCATAAAACTCAGAAAAAACCATAGGCAAAAATCTCTTGGACGTAAACATGAGCAACTTTTTCATGAACATATCTCTCCAGGCAAGGGATACAAAAGCAAAAATGAACAAGTGGGACTATATCAAACTAAAAAGCTTCTATACTGCAAAGGACACCATCAACAGAACAAAAAGACATCCTACAGAATGGGCGAATATATTAGTAAATGACATATCCAATAAGGGGTTGACATCCTAATTATATAAGAGCTCACACACCTCAACATACAAACAGTAAATGAGCCAATTAAAAAATGGGCAGCGGATCCGAAAAGACACTTCTCCAAAGAAGAAATTCAGATGACCAACAGGCACATGAAAAGATGCTCCACATCGCTAATCATCAGAGAAATGCAAATTAAAACCATAATGAGATATTACACCTCACACCAGTAAGGATGGCCAACATCCAAAAGACAAACAACAATCATCAGAGAAATGCAAATTAAAACCATAATGAGATATTACACCTCACACCAGTAAGGATGGCCAACATCCAAAAGACAAACAACAACAAATGTTGGTGAGGATGTGGAGAAAGGGAACCCTCCTACACTGCTGGTGGGAATGCAAATTAATTCAGCCATTGTGGAAAGCAGTATGGAGGTTCCTCAAAAAACTTAAAATAGAAATACCATTTGACCCAGGAATACCACTCCTAGGAATTTACCCTAAGAATGTAGGAGCCCAGTTCCAAAAGATGTATGTACCCCTATGTTTATCACAGCACTATTTAGAATAGCCAAGAAATGGAAACAACCTAAGTGTCCATCAGTAGATGAATGGATAAAGAAGAAGTGGTACATACACACAATGGAATATTATTCAGCCATAAGAAGAGAACAAATCCTACCATTTGCAACAACATGGTTGGAGCTAGAGGGTATTATGCTCAGTGAAATAAGCCAGGCAGAGAAAGACAAGTACCAAATGATTTCACTCATCTGTGGAATATAAGAACAAAGCAAAAACTGAAGGAACAAAACAACAGCAGACTCACAGAACCCAAGAATGCACTAACAGTTACCAAAGGGAAAGGGACTGGGGAAGATTCATGGAAAGGGATGGATAAGGGGGTAAAAGGGGTAGTATGATTAGCACACATAATGTGGCATGGGACGGGGGGTACAGGGAAGGTAGTATAACACAGAGAAGACAAGGAGTGATTCTATAGCATCTTACTGCTCTGATAGACATCTTACTACGCTGATGTGACTGTAATGGGTTATGTGGTGGGGACTTGATAAAAGGGGGAGTCTGGTAACCATAATGGTGCTCATGTAATTGTACATTAATAATACAAAAATATAAATAAATAAATAAAAAGGGAGTTCGTGTCCCATCTGATCTTTGTTGCCTTTTTCTTCTTTTGGGTGAATATTGTTTATGTTTCCTTTTATCTCCTTTGTTAGCTGATAAGCTATAGCTCTTTATGTTACTTGTTGCTTTATACATCTTCAGCTTATATGCTGTACCTTCAAGTGACATTTTACCTCTACTCATGTTGAGTAAGAATCTTATAATGTTATGCTTTCAAGTCTCCAATCTCAGCCTCTGTTCTTGTGTTGTCATATGTTTAACTTATATATATATATTATAAACCCCACAGGCCAGGGTAGTTGTTTTTGTTTTGGTTTTTTTTGGTTGTTGTTTAGACAATTATCTTTTCAATGAAATTTAAATAACAAGATAAAAGCTTATATACTTAACCATTTGAGTTACCATTTCCAGCTTTCTTCCTAAAGGTACATATATGCCTATCTGAATTAAGACTGAAGATTTTCATACTGACCACCTGTTAGCAAATTCCATTCCTATCATCCTTCCTTTCCATTTTTGTTACTTTGCAAGCAGTGAACATCTTGAGACTCCTTCCATCTGTGGTGTATCATATCTACCTCTGATTGTTATAAGATCACCATTTTATTCAAGTATGCTTTGGAATGTTTCAGAAAGACAGACAATTCTCCCCTCTGTGTGAAGGAGAATGTGCCAGGAGCCTGCTGGTAAAATGAATAAATGGAGTTTAACAATTTGCTGCAAATGAATTGACCTCTGAACAGCAGTTCAAAGAGGTCATGGGTGCCTGGGAATCCTCTTTCCTGAAGAGAGACCATTCCCATGATTTCTGCAAGTCAGAGAAAAGTCATAAACCTGAAGAAAATTCCAGAGACATATTTGGAGCCTCATTCCTGACAAGATGGAAAAATGAACACAGGATATTGCCCCCTCAGTGCTTTGCTCCTAAGCAGACACTCAATAAATTGTTCACACACTTCTTTAACAGATAGAAGACTAAAAAAATATGATTGGTCCTCACTCATTTGAGTTAATGTTTCTTTCTCCCAGAAGTTTCAGCATTTTACATCTTACTGGTTGTTAGGATATCGTAGACTTTGTCTCCAAGAGGAGACATAGTAAACAACTACCATTCTCTCTGGCCATCTAGGCCCCTTGAGTTGAGTTTAGGGGCTTCCCACTCTGTGGCTCAGGGCATTCCAACTAGAAGAGCTAAGGGACCTCTCTTCCCCAGCTCCCTTCCCATCAGGGGACCAGCCTGAACCCCACTCTGCCAGTCAGATGCCCCATGCCAGACTGAATCTGAAGGCTCACAAAGTAACAGACGCCCTGGGGAACCCACTCGGCATGGGTGGCAGCAGCAGTGAGCAGGGCCCAGGGCCCAGGGTCACAGTAGGGCCCTTGCAGGCTGCTTGCTGCTTTCCAGTGTGGTCCAAGCATTATTCCTGACCTTGAAGCCACCTTGCCGCGGGCCTTCTGGCTCACCTGGAAATTCTGTGCACTGCTTAATGTTCTCTAAACTGGGCTTCCATCAGCGTGACCCATGGACCAGCAGTACAAGTGTCTCCTGGAAATGTAGGTTCTCAGGTGACGCCCGAAGCTATGGAATCGCAACGTGTATTTTAACAAGATCTCCAGGGGCTGCTTTTGCATTAAAGTTACAAAGCACCAACAGATTTCTCAGCTCTCCATAGAAGGTTTCCATCACTTGTGGTGAAGAATCCACTGATAGGGGTGCATCTCTGCCCCAGTGTCCTCATCTGTACAGTGAGAAGGTTGGACTGGATGATTTCTGAGGCCCTCATCTCACCCTGACATCTGTGGTTCTTTGAATCGTAAAAGCCCCTCCTGAAGGGAATCACACCCCCAATTTGGGCCCTGCTAATCCATCTTCTATGTGAATCTCATCTTGTTACGTCCCCTTAACTACAGGATTAAGTACAAGCTATTTAGCATGACTTGTAACTGTGATCCTAAATAAGATGACACATCCTGTACAGTTGTGTCTTATTCACATTATTCCTATTTGTTCTTGTTTGGATCTAAGGCTAGGCAAAGAGTTCATAAACTTGACACCAAAAGCATGATCCATAAAAGAAAAAATGATAAATTGGATTTAAGCAAAATTGAAAACATTTGCTCCATGAGAGACCCTGTAAAGAGGATAAAAAGACAAGCTAGAGAGTGAGAGAAATATGTGCAAACCACCTATCCACCAAAGGAATGGTATGTACAATATATAAAGAACACTCAAAACTCAACAGTTAAAAAACAACAACAATCCAGTTAGAAAGTGGGTAGAAGACATAAACAGGCCTTTTACTGAAGCAGACATACAACTGGCAAATAAGCACATGAAAAGGTGCCCAATATCATTAGCCATTAGAAAAGTACAAATTAAAATAACAATAAAATATCATTACACATCTATCAGAATGGCTAAAATAAAATTAGGGACAACACTACTGACAAGGATGTGGGGAAAAGGGAGCCCTTGTGCACTTTTAGTGGGAATTATAAATGGGTCAACCACTATGGACAACAACAGGGAGGTCCCTCCACAGATTAAAAATAGAACTATCATATATATGGTCCTGCAGTCCAATGTCTGGGTATAATGAAAACAAGTTATGAAGGGCTATCTTCACTTCCATGTTTACTGCGGCATTATTCACAATAGCCAAGGAATGGAAATACCCTAAGTGTCCATCAATAGATGAATGGATAAAGAAGATGTGGTATATATACACAATGGAATATTATTCAGCTGTAAGAAAAAGGGAAATCCTGCCATTTGCAACAACATCGAATGACCTCGAGGACATTTATGCTAAGTGAGATTAGTCAGACAAAGAAAGACAAATACCTTATGATCTCACTTACATGTGTACTTTTTTAAAAATTTGCTACCATTAATGTACAATTACATGAACATTATGGTTACTAGACTCCCCCTATTATCAAGTCCCCACCAAATACCCCCATTACAGTCACTGTCCATCAGCGTAGTAAGATGCTATAGAATCACTACTTGTCTTCTCTGTGTTATACTGCCTTCCCTTGTCTCCCCACCCCCCTACATTATACGTGCTAATTGTGATGCCGTTTTCCCCCTTATCCCTCCCTTTCCACCCATCCTCCCCAGTCCCTTTCCCTTTGGTAACTGTTAGTCCATTCTTGGGTTCTGTGAGTCTGCTGCTGCTTTGTTCCTTCAGTTTGCTTTGTTCTTATACTCCACAAATGAGTGAAATCATTTGATACTTGACTTTCTCTGCCTGGCTTATTTCACTGAGCATAATACCCTCTAGCTCCATCCATGTTGTTGCAAATGGTAGGATTTGTTTTCTTCTTATGGCTGAATAATATTCCATTGTGTATATGTACCACATCTTCTTTATCCAGTCATCTACTGATGGACACTTAGGTTGTTTCTATTTCTTGGCTACTGTAAATAGTGCTGCGATAAACATAGGGGTGCATACATCTTTTTCAAACTAGACTCCTGCATTCTTAGGGTAAATTCCTAGGAGTGGTATTCCTGGGTCAAATGGTATTTCTATTTTAAGTTTTTTGAGGAACCTCCATACTGCTTTCCACAATGGTTGAACTAATTTACATTCCCACCAGCAGTGTAGGAGGGTTCCCCTTTCTCCACATCCTCGCCAACATTTGTTGTTGTTTGTCTTTTGGATGTTGGCCATCCTTACTGGTGTGAGGTGATATTATGGTTTTAATTTGCATTTCTCTGATGATTAGGGATGCGGAGCATCTTTTCATGTGCCTGTTAGCCATCTGAATTTCTTCTTTGGAGAAGTGTCTGTTCAGAACCTCTGCCGATTTTTTAATTGGATTATTTGCTTTTTGTTTGTTGAGGTGCGTAAGCTATTTATATATTTTGGATGTCAACCCCTTATTGGATATGTCATTTATGAATATATTCTCCCATACTGTAGGATGTCTTTTTGTTCTACTGATGGTGTCCTTTGCTGTACAGAAGCTTTTTAGTTTGATAGTCTCACTTGTTCGTTTTTGCTTTTGTTTCCCTTGCCCGGGAAGTTATGTTCATGAAGAAATTGCTCATGTTTATGTCCAAGAGATTTTTGCCTATGGTTTTTTCTAAGAGTTTTATGGTTTCATGACTTACATTCAGGTCTTTGATCCATTTTGAGTTTACTCTTGTGTATGGGGTTAGACAATAATCCAGTTTCATTCTCTTACAAGTAGCTGTCCAATTTTGCCAACACCAGCTGTTGAAGAGGCTATCATTTCCCCACTGTATATCCAGGGCTCCTTTATCATATATTAATTGACCATATATGCTTGGGTTTATATCTGGGCTCTCTAGTCTGTTCCACTGGTCTGTGGGTCTGTTCTTGTGCCAGTACCAAATTGTCTTGATTACTGTAGTTTTGTAGTAGAGCTTGAAGTCAGGGAGCTTAATTCCCCCCACTTTATTCTTCCTTCTCAGGATTGCTTTGGGTATTCGGGGTTTACATGTGTAATTTTAAAAGAAAAGTGAGCCTGAGAAAACAGAATTTTAGTTACCAGGGCCTGTGGGTGGGCAAACTGGGGAGATGTTGTTTAAGGCTACATACTTTGAACTGGTAGGTAAAGGCCTGGAGATTCAGTACACAATACATGATTATAGACAACAATACTGAATTATAAACATTAAATTTAATAAGAGACATGATCTTAATTCTTCCCACTACTAGGAGAAATGATAATTATATGACACAATGGAGGTGTTAGCTAAGCTACAATAATAATATATCATATTATACGTTAAACTTGCACAGTGTTGTATGTCCATTACATCTCAATTTACAAAGATTAGGGACAACACCAAATGCTGGTGAAGATACAGGGGAATTCACTCACTCATACATTGTTGGGAATGTACAATAGCAGCATTCTTTTTTTGTACATTCACCTGTCAGTGGGCATTTAGGTTGTTTCCATATCGTGGCTACTGTAAATAATACTGCCATAAACATAGGGGTGCATGTATCTTTTCGGACTAGTGACTTCGTTTTCTTCAGGTAAATTCCCAGAAGTGGAATTGTTGGCTCATATGGTATTTCTGGTTTTCGTTTTTTGAAGCACTTCCATACTGCTTTCCATGGGGTCTTCACCAATTTACCAGCAGTATTAGGAGGGTTCTCTCTTCTCCACATCCTTGCCAGCTCTTGTTCTTTCTTGCCTTATTGGTCCTAGTCATTCTGCCTGGTGTGAGGGGATAGCTCACTGTGGTTTTAACCTGCTTTTCCCTAATGATTGGTGAAATAGGTGAAGGGGAAAAAAATTAGCCAGAAAGTTTGGTATCTTGATGAGGGCCATGGTCATATGAGTGTATACACATGATGAAGTCCATCAAGCTCTACACTAAGATTTTGCATTTTATTGTATGTATCTCAGGAAAAAAAAAGTAGAGTTCTTTGAAAGCTACGAAACAGGCAGTTTCTCAAAGAACTAAACATGTAACTGCCATAAGACCTGGTAGCTGCACTCCTGGACATTTATTCCATAGAAATAAAGACCAAGACCTGTGTTTACCCAAAAAATTGTACATGAATATTTATAGAAGCTGCAGTCACAACAGACAAATCCTGGAAACAACCCAGAAGTTCTTCATCAGGTGAAAGGGTGGGCAATCTGCACAGCCATGCCATGGACTACTGCTCAGTCACAAAAAGGGATGAACTGTTGTGTATGTGACAGCTTGGAGGAATCTGCAGAGAATAATGCTGAGTGGAAAAAGCCAATTCCAGAGGTTGCTGTATGATTTAATTCATATAACATTCTTGAAATGACAAAATTAATAGAAATAAAGAACACATTAATGGTTGCTAGGGGTTAAAAAGTTAGTAGGTGGCAGGGAAGTAGGTATAGCTAAAAAAGGCAACATAAGGGACCTTTATAGTGATGGGAATGTTCTGTATCTTTGCTGTTATAATGTCAATGTCCTGTTGATAATGTTCCAGAGTTTTGCAAAACATTACCATCGGTGGAAACTGGGAAAAGGGGTTAGATAGGACCTTGTAAGTTTGGGGAAAGGAAATCCCAGAGGAAAATAACTCTAAAAACCAAAATCAGTCAAAGAGAGAAATAAAGTTTAAAAACTATTTATTGCCTACAAACTGCAGTCCTGGGCCATCTTTCTCCTCTGCTCTGGAAGAAACCAGCCAGCAAGCCAGCCCCCTCCCCACTTAACCTCTTAGGTTCAGACACACCCTCGGCTGCCCAGGTAATTACCCATTGATATGGAGATGAACTTCTCTCCACCCCTGTGGATATGCAGATGTACTAAAGCCAGGAGAGATATTCTGGAAATACAATTTTACCCACAGGCGACCCCTCCAGAAATCTCACCTTACAATCTACTCGTTCCCCTTCTTCCACAATGGTCCATGGGTGAGAAAACTGGAGCACTGTGAGCAAACTAATGACATAATGATAGCAACAGCATAAAATCATGACAATCCTCAAGCTGGATTCAGCTAGGTGCAAAGTCCCATGCAGACTAAGTCCATAGCTTGACCATCCCATAGGCAGGCAGTAGCTGAGGGTTCAGAGCAACCATCATGGGGCAGCTGCACCCAGGGGGCGCATTCAGGCCATAAGGCCTATAGGAGAAATTAACCTAAAGGGTGATAGGATATATGTTTTAATGACACCATCACTGGCAAATCTTGTCCATCAGGTAGGATACATGCAAGAGAGTGGTCTTGTGATAAAACAGTAGCAGGAATGGGATCTCGTCCTGGTCTAGTATACCAGACTTTCACCCCCTCCCTGTGGGAGTTACAGATGGGTGGATATATAGGGCTATGGGAGGTACATGCACTGGCCATAAAGATAAAACAAAACTTCCCTGCAAGATGCTCTTACCTCCTGGACGTTTTGGGTACACTACTCTGACCTTTGGGGGCCATTCAGCTGTTATTCCAGGAATACACAGGAGGCCAGCTTCCAGGCCTTTCCCCTAAGGTGCCAGAAGGGCCAGCCATCGCTGGTCCATGTGTTGAAATGTCCAGGGCCAGGTCCATTCAACAATGTCTCCAGGACTTAATGCAGTAGGGGCTGGCAGCAGGATGTTGCTCTGCTGGCCATATCCTGGCTTCAATAACTCTTCTTTGGTTTGGACGTACAATTGCATAGGAGAGGCAGCAAGGTGTGTGAGCATATCCACAGGGCTCAAGGCTCCTTTATATGGTTCTCATTCAAAGGCTGCAGCGCCATCCATAGGCGAACTGCCCAACCCTGTAGACTGTTGGTGTCTGACTTCAGGTCAGATTTCAACCATCTGTTGTACCTCTCTATCATTCCTGCCCTGGTAGGATTATATGGTACATGAAATTTCCACTTTATTCCTAATTGCTGCACCTATTTTTGTATTGCATGTCTAGTAAAGTGGGTGCCTTGATCGCTCTCAATCACCTGCGGCCGACCATAGGCTGCAAAGAGATGCTCCAGGGCCCTCTTGGTGGTTTGCTGCTCTGCACGACATGCAGGAAAAGCAACCAATAGCCCAGTAGCCGTGTCCACACAACTCATGGCATACCGATATCCTTCTGATATGGGCAGAGACCCAATATAGTCTATTTGTCACCTGACAGGGGGTATTGGCCCCCTTACTATTGTCCCATGTTGCTGTGGGACTCAGTGTAAGTCCCTCTTAGAGCACACAGGTACTCCTTCTGGGCTCTGCTGACTTCCTCAAAGGTCAATGGCAAGCCGCACCGACGGGCTGCAGCCCACATTGTCTCTTGTCCCTCGTGCAACAAACACTGGTGTAGCCATTGGGCCACATCAGAGGCAAGCTTTCCTTCTAGCCAGTGTACCTGGGCCAATGTGTCTGCTTCATCATTCCCTGGGGATGCCAAAGGCAAATGGCCAGTCACATGATATACAGTAACAGTCTTAGTCTGACCAGAGGCCCATAGGTCTTGCCACAACTCTTGCCCCCAAAGGGCCGGTGACCAACCATCCAGTTGACATGATACCATGCTGGTAGCCACTGGGTCAAGCCTTGATAGACGGCCCAGCTCTCAGTGCAGACAACTATGGGGGAAGGCTCCCGGGTGGTCATGAGCCATACTGCCCGCAAACCAGCCCACTGACTGCTCTTCCCCTCTCCATCCTCCAGCCATATCTCAGTCTTAGGATGGAAAGCCACAGCCCTCCACTTCAGGGGCCGCCCACGACTGGGGCCGTCTGTGTACTAAGCATCTTCAGGTATAGGCGCTTTTCCCTCCTAATAAGGAGTCTCGGCTACCAATGGCTCAAAAGCAAGTTCTTCCTGCTTTCCACTGGTACAGGTCACTGGCCCCAATAAGCGTTGGAGCTCTCCACTTAAGGGGCTAGTAGAGAGGGCACTGCACTGCTGTAAATATGCGCCACATTTGGCCAGTGTAGGTGTCTGTGCCACAACACTCCGTGGCCTTTGGGTCCAGTCTTGCACCCACCCCGTGATGGGATAGGTGCTTATTACCTTGTTTGGAACTGTTCCCGCAATGGGCTCTGTAACCAGCAAAGTATGGTACACAGCAGCCAGTTGCTTCTCTATCAAGGTGTATCAGACCTCTGCTCCTTTCCATAGTTGTGACCAGAATCCAATAGGTTGGTGTGTCCGTCCAAGCCACTGCCAAAGACCCCATCCATAACCATCTTTGGTTACATGAACATCTAGGTCACAGGGCCTTGAGTCCATTACATTCAAGGCCTGTATGGCCTTGATTGCCCGCTTGACAGCAGTAAAAGCAGCTGCACATGTCTCATCCCAGTCCCACCTGATGCCCTTTCACACCAACCAGCATAAGGGCTTCAGAATTTGTGCCAACTGCGGGAAAAACACTCTCCAGTAGCCTAAAATACCCCAAAACTCTGTTAATACTGCCACAGTGGTAGGGGTGGAGAAAGCCTGGACCTTGTCTATAACTGCTTCAGGAACAACTTTAGTTTTACCCGACCAGACAACCCCCAAGAATTTCACAGACAAACCAGGTCCCTGACCCTTGGTGCTGTTCACAGCACAATCTTTTTCCTGTAGATGTTGCAACAGTCTAGGAACTGCCCCCCTTCTAAATCTGAAAGAGAATCAGATGTGAGCATAATATTATCAATGTAGTGATAAAACTGCACTGTTTGCAGTTTCTTCCATGTGGCCAAGTCCTGGGCTACAAGTCCATGACAGATAGTGGGACTGTTGGGGTCTCCCTGTGGGAGGACAGTGAATGTCCACTGTTGGCCTTCCCACGTGAAGGCAAACTGTTCCTGGCTTTCCTGTGCTATGTCAATAGAGAAGAAAGCATTAGCAAGGTCTATTACATAATGATACATTCCGAGTTCATGGCTGAGGGTGTCCAGAATGTCTGCTCTGGAGGGGACAGCAGCATGCAAAGCGGGTGTGATTTATTCAATTCCCTGTGGCCTACAGTCATATGCCAGGAGTCACGTGGCTCTCACTGGCCACACTGGGGAATTAAAAGGACTATGAGTGGGCTTTATGATGCCCACCCTCTCCAACTCCTGTAGAGTTGCTCCAATTTCCTTGTGTCATCCCCCAGGCAATTTATGCCACTTAGTATTTGTCACCCGCCGTGGTACAGGCAGAGCTACAGGTGGGTGCTTAGCATGTCCCCTCAGAACTGCCTTTACCCTTAGTCTGAACTCACCTGCAGTGGTCTGTAACCACAGGCCCTACAGGATATCTACCCCCAAAATATATTCAGGGATGGGAGAAATGTACACGGTATACCCGTTTGCGGGTAAATGCCCTATCCCCAATGAGATTTGGGCTTTCTTCACTCTAACTGCCTTACCCCCATAGCCATCTATCACAGCAGGGATCCCAGGAAAATGCTCAGGGTTCCCAGGAATCAGAGAACACTCAGCTCCTGTGTCCACCAGCTCCAGGACACCTTGTATATTCGCCCGGACCAATGAATTGCTAATTCTACATGTGGCCTCTGGTCCCCAACCATGTCTCTCTAGATGGGGACTTTGACCCCCCCTTGACCCTCCCCCTCTCAGTCAAACCACGATGCCCAATGGTCCTCCTGTGGGGCTGAGGGCTCAGACAAATGCTGAGTACTGCCTCCCATGAAGTTTTGCTGGGACCACATGCCAGGCATGAGGCCTTGACTCTGGTTTATGTATCCTGGACCTCAGCGGTTGGACCTGCTGCTCTGGCTTTAATTGGTGCCACAGTTCTAACAATATTCTAATGGGCTTCCCATCGAGTTTTTCTTTCACTACCCCAGCCTTTATCAAATCAACCCACATCTGGGTCCTCAAGACCTTCATAGGGCCTTTTGCACTTCTCCTGTCATGGCCTGTACTTCCCTCCGTGCCCTTATTTTTTCAAACTCCCCCAGATCTGCTAAAGTATGAGTAGCCTCCCTAATGGGTTGCCGTAGGTGGGTGACAAGAGTACTCACTAGGGACCAAAAGAGAGATGTGGGAGCTGTATGCAGCACCAAGTTTCTCACTCCTATAGTGAACACCTCCTCATCAGGGCCCTGGGGGTCCGTATCATACCCAATTCCTGCAGTACTTGTTGGGAGTTCTACATACGTTTTTTCCAACTACTGGGAATATAGGGTAAATCACCCTGATTAGGCCAAACTATCCTGATGGCAGCTGTCAGCCATTCCAGGAGTGTCTGATTCCCTGAGGCATGGCGGGCATTTTGCAACCACTGCCGGAGGGAAGGGTGAGTTATCAGGGAAGCCATTCTACTCATCTCAGTACCCGACATAACAAGGTTTTCCACCCCCACATCCCAGAGACGTAAAAGCCATGTAGGCAGAGATTCCGATGACTTCTGCCTCTACCGGACACTCATGTTCACCAGCTCATCCTGGGTATAGGGGCAGAGCATGGAGTGCTCCACATCCTGGGGAGGGAGCTGCTCCTTCCCCTAAGGAGTCCATGGTTGTTTCACTTTTATTTTCTTAATTACAGCTGGGCGGGCCTTTAAAACAGGAGAAGCTCCGGTGGTGGCCTGGGTAGCAGGGTCTGCCAGTGGCCCCTCCTCCTCTTCTCCCTCCCGCTCCTCTACCAACGACTCCTCCTCCACCATTTCCAGGGCTGAAGGCACTACTCTTTCCTCCCCCTCCCCCATGGCCTCCTGCAACGCGGCTTTTCCTGCCGCCTCCCCCCATTGCCGCTAAGGAGTCTTCTAGGAGCATGACCTGCCTTTTCAGTAACTGTCTCTCTTCTTTAACAGAATCCTGTAGGTTATCGCCCAGCTCCTCCAAGAGATGCTGAAATGTGTTTCTCCCGCCTAAGTCCCTCTCTCTCCTCGCTAACCCTCTCAATAATCTCTCTTTCTCCTGTATAACATTTTCCACTATCTGGATGAAAAGAGACCCTACAATGCCAGCTGCAACACAACCCCCTGGGGTCTCCAAGCAGTCTTCCAACTCACTGAGGGCTAATTCTGCAGCTCCTGGTGTTTCCACCCTTCCCCAGTTCTGGGGAATGTCCCATCCCTCTAAGAGGTACTTTACCCTAGACCAATTCCCCACTAGGGGTTCCCAAATTGGAAGCCCCACAGCTGGGGGGATAATAAAAGATGAAACAGCACCCTCTGCCAGCTGCATCCACTGGGGCCTCCCCACCATCCACAGGAGCGGCCCTCCCAAAGGTCACACCCATTATGACAGATTTCAGGTTCAGAGGAATCCTGCCAAATGCCGCCAGATATAAGTCCGGGAAGAGGAAATCCTGGGGCAAAATACGTCTAAAAACCGAAATCAGCCAAAGGGAAAAATAAAGTTTAAAACCCATTTATTACTTACAAATTGCAGTCCAGCACCGTCTCTCTTCCCTGCTCTGGAAGAAGCAAGCAAGCAAGCCCCTCCCCTTGACCTCTCAAGTTCAGACATACCCTAGGTTGCCCAGGTAATTACCCATTGACATGGAGATGAACTTCTCTTCACCCCTGAGGATATGCAAATGTACCAAAGTCAGTTGAGATACTCTGGAAATGTTACAATTTTACCCACATACCTCCATCCAGGGTGTCTAAATCTTAAGTTTGAATCAAAGTGCTATATGACATTCATCCATTTTTTTAACATGGAAGTACAACAGCTTTACTTTGCACAGTGTACTTCAGAATTAAATAGAGTCCTTATATGGAGATTTAATTTCTCTAAGTCAGAAATGAGAATTTTATATACATATAATGATACACATTTTAAATAAACTGTGAAGAAATGTTACTTTAACTCTATTCTTGAACTCAGGTGCTCTGCTATGTGTCAGTTTAAAGATCCTGTCATGTTTTGTTTTGTTTTTTTGCTCATCTGAGTAGAAACCTCCAGCTTAGATTTGGTATCCATCAAATCTTTCTGTAGTTGTTGATTTTCAGACACTACTCTATTTAATGCCTCAATATAATTCTCCTAGAGGTCTGCTAGTGAAATCTCTTTTGCCTAATAAAAAAGAATACAAGAGTCACTATATTTGTATAAGAATACCTGTGGTCTTGGACACCGCTGGTAGAAAATCACATTTTTTTTAGCTGTAACTAGTTCATCTATGGCTTTCTTTAGAAAAAGTGAAGATTTGTTTTTGGCCCCCTAAGAGAGAAAAATGGCTCTATCTCTTACAGTAAGTAGGGGTGCAAAACTAGGAGCACAGTGGGCTTCCCTGACATGCCAAGGACTAGCCAAGTCCCTGGAAGAAGGCTGGAACTGGACAAGGAACTCTACAAGTGGGAATCCGAAACAGGGAATGGAAGAAAACAGCAGAAGTCTTTTTATAGGAGTGGATTCTTCAAGAAAGAGAAGTTTGATACATTCCACAATCCTGTGGAAGAAAATCAAGAGACCTAGTTCAAAGAAATTTGAAGAAAAAGTTCTGAAAGGGAATTCTGGCTGGTGGGGACAACTTCCTAATAAGTACTCTCTGGTATTATAGATATTACATAATAGCACCTGTTCTGGGATGTGTAATCAATTTGGACATGATAAAGTAGCATTCTAGTATAAGGAAGGAATGACTACTCTGATTTGGTCTGAGTTCTGTGATCATAAATCTTACTGCTCTTAAGTCTAGGTGTTTCCTGGTAATACAGTACCTGGAAAAACAGTAGTGTGGACCACTTTTTTTCTAATGATAAAATGTTTTCATTAGCGTTCTGAAAAATTATGGTAATCCTCTCTGGAGCTTAAGGTGATGTTTAGCTTGTTCTTTTCTTTAAAGAATTTTCTGAAAATGAGCTGATGAAGAGTAGTCTGATAAAATTTACCTAACAATGAGATGTCACCTCACACCAGTAAGGATGGACAGCATCCAAAAGACTAAGAACAACAAATGCTGGCGAGGATGCAGAGAAAGGGGAACCCTACTACACTGCTGGTGGGAATGTAAACTAGTTCAACCACTGTGGAAAGCAATATGGAGGTTCCTCAAAAAACTAAAAATACAAATACCATTTGACCCGGGAATCCCACTCCTTGGAATTTACCCAAAGAATACAACTTCTCAGATTCAAAAAGACATATGCACCCCTATGTTTATTGCAGCACTTTTTACAGTAGCCAATATATGGAAGCAACCTAAGTGTCCATCAGTAGATGAATGGATAAAGATGTGGTACATATACACAGTGGAATACTATTCAGCCATCAGAAAGAAACAAATCCGACCATTTGCAACAACATGGATGGAGCTGGAGGATATTATGCTCAGTGAAATAAGCCAGGCGGAGAAAGACAAGTGCCAAATGATTTCCCTCATTTGTTGAGTATAATGATGAAGCAAAACTGAAGGAACAAAATAGCAGCAGACTCAGAGACTCCAAGAAGGAACTAGTGGTTACCAAAGGGGAGGGGTGTGGGAGGGAGGGTGGGGAGGGAGGGAGAAGGGGATTGAGGGGTATGATGTTTAGTACACATGGTGTTGGGGGTCACGGGGAAAACAGTGTAGCACAGAGAAGGCAAATAGTGACTCTGTGGCATCTTACTACACTGATGGACAGTGACTGCATTGGGGTATGGGTGGGGACTTGATAATATGGGTAAATGTAGTAACCACATTGTTTTTTCATGTGAAACCTTCATAAGAGTGTATATCAATAATACCTTAATAAAAAAAATTTACCTAAAACAAACTTTTTTTAACTATCCGTGTATCAGTAATAACAATAAATTACAAAATCTTTCCATAATTTGTCAATGGCAGATAAAATCTCAAAAGAATGCAGTATATAGGAGTTAAACTACAAACTACAGTCAGTTTTTAAAAATGTGGTAATTTATGACTTTCATTATTAAGATAATTAGATAATTTTATTAAAATATTTAACTCAAATATTCATTTATTAAACTAATTCCACCTTCCAAGGTGGTAAATCACAAAAAGGCACTTTCTAATAATTATTCTTAATATGTACATGTTCACCCTGTGTATAACTTCAAAACAAGAGAAGATTAAACTGTTGACAGGATTTGCACCAGCCATATTTGCTATCTGATGTCATTAAATACCCTTAAAAAAAAAAAGATAATGCTTTCCTCTGCCAGGCGTCTTAGTATTTTCTCAAATTTATTATATTATTTACAACAATTACAGAAAAATGAGTATGAAAGGTAATATAAAAACTGAACGGCAAGCACATGCTTGGCTGTGTAAAGAAGGGACAACACCTATCTCTGGCAGATGAAGTTTCAGGAGCATTAAGTGGAGAATATCTGGTCATAGTCTGGCTTAAGTTCCCCTGAGAGTTCCCAACTCTTAAATATAACAGGTAATCAGTGCGTAAGATAAGATTCTATCAGGTATGGCCAAATCCTGGGGCTTTTGAAGAGTGTGTATTGAAGATCAGGTTGGTTCTTGTATTTTTTGACTACTAGCTCAGTCCTGGCTTTATTGTCTTCCGGAAAGGCTGTATCAGTTCACTTTGTCATTAACAGAACATTAGAGAAATCTAAATGCCCTATATTCTTGCCAACAATGGCTACATTAGTTTTTTAAAATAATTGTCAAGCCAATTAGAAAAAGAACATTTACTTACGTTGTCTTAATTATTAGGGAGGTTGAACAGCTTTTCTTGTTTATTGGATTTGTGTATTACTTCTACAAATTATCTATTTTTTTTTGTCCTGGATTCCAATTTTTTACTATCTTTGTATTAATATATATAAAATATATTAATATTTTATATTAACCTTTTGTCAATTTATAGAATGGCTCCCCCCAGTCTATCAGTCTTTTTTTATGGGGTCTTTTTCCATCGAGAAATTTTACATTTTTATATTGTAAAATTCTGTTTTCCTGATGCTGATTCTTAACTTCCCAAAAGATTATAAACATAGTCTCCCATATTTTCTTTTAGTCGAAATAAAGTATTCATCTAGTGTTTTGCACTTTTTCCCACCCAGCCTCCATAATCCATGATTGTGAAATTAAAACTACTTGGGAGCAAATAGGGGCATTGCGTAACTATGAATCTTTGGAGGCACTTATCCTCTGGATGTGCAGAAAAAAAATAATTTCTAAAATCTTTGGGTATTTGACTTACATCAAGAAAAGATGGGTGAGAATAGATGGTTAAGAATTTTGTAACAAAATAGTTAAAAGAGTGTCCACACTATTTAAAAGTCTCCATTAGCTAGCTTATCATGTTCTCCTGGTTTCACAGGAGCTGATAATTCATTTCTTATCCTCCCTACTAGATTACTCTCAATCCCTTAAAAGCAAGAATCCTATCTTACATCGTCTACTAAAATGTTTTGAACATAAAAGATTCTAGAAAATCTGTTTAAATGTATTATATCTTGTAGAAGTATAACTAATGCGGTAGTTTCCTATGTTTCATTCAAGCCACCCCTCTTCATACTCTATGCTTTCTCATTATAATCTCTAAGTCTCTCAGGGTGTTTCAAATGCCAACTTCATGCAAACACTTCCACAGCTAAATATCTTACCCAGATTTTAATCTTGAACTCCAGGCCTTCTGTGGAATTGACTATTAGATCTATTTCCATATGAAAGTCCAGTCTTTATCACAAACCAAGTCCCCTTTCCCACCAGCTTCCCTATTTTGTGTATTTCATACAAAATTATCCTCCCCAAACCTGCCCTCTATCTTTTCTCTATTTCTACTCACCTGCCTAAGCTGGAATTCTGAGTGACATCTTTCCTGTATAATTCACTCTCCCTGTCCAACCCAATACAAAGCCCAGTTGGTTGTACCAGCCAAACAGCTCCAGGATTCATCCATTTCCATCTACCTCCCTTGCTCATTGCTCAGGCCAACATCTTTTTTTTAATTAAGGTATCGATATACAATATTATGAAGGTTTCACATGAGCAACATTGTGGTTACTACATGCACCCATATTATCAAGTCCCCCCCTACACCCCATTGCAGTCACTGTCCATCAGTGTAGTAAGATGCTATAGTCACTACTTGTCTTCTCTGTGCTATACTACCTTCCCTGTGACCCCCCTACATTATGTGTGCTAATCATAATGCCCCTTAATCCCCTTCTCCCTCCCTCACCACCCTCTTCCCTTTGGTAACTGCTAGTCCCTTCTTGGAGTCTGTGAGTCTGCTGCTGTTTTGTTCCTTCAGTTTTACTTTGTTGTTATACTCCCCAAATGAGTGAAATCATTTGATATTTGTCTTTCTCCATCAGGCCAACATCTTAATGCTGTAATAGCATCTGAGTGGTCTCTCTGTCTCTGTGCTTATTCTCCACAGGACAACCACAGAGACCTTTCAGTACTGCTTAATAAAGCTATTCTCTTCTGACCTCAAGATAACACTAAAACTCCTTCACACAGCTGGAAGGGCCCTTCAGGAGCTGGTCCCTGCTTTCCCATTTCATCCCTTGCCACTCAGCGCATTTGTACCCTATTGTCAGAGCAGACACATCACACTCTCACTACACACCACAGAAACAGTCTCTCTCATTGTCTGTATCTACTCTCACCTCCCCACCGTTCGTCACTACAATGCATATTAACTAGCACACCCTCAGCCCAAGACAAGGGACGAAAAAAAAGGGCTAAATTCCATACTATGGAAATTTTATCTTTAATAAGTTCAATCTTCACAAACTTCAAAGAGTTTTTGTTCAAATTTCACCTTATGCTCTACTGCTTTTAATTCTGCCTTTTGTATCTCTGGTTTGAGTCTCTTTTCCATGTCAGAGGAAGAACTTTCGGCAGAAGCAATCGTGGTATCTCGCTGATGTAACTCCTGAGTTAGCTGGGAGATTTCCATCTTCATTCCTTCTAGTACAGAACTGTGACTTTGTTCAGCCTCAAAATCTGCTCTTTTGGCTACAAAGAAACATAAAGGAATGCATGAAAAATTAAGAGAAAGCATGTAGACAGATGAATACATTAATAGTTAAAATAATAAGGTAATTTTTACCTTACATCAAGCCATGAATTTTTTCAATTAATTCTGCAGAGAATTGGAAACTTACCAAGATGTATTTCTATACTGAAGGTCAAGTGATCAGACCCACAATCATTTATTAGATCTCAAAACAGGGAGAGATGAGCATTCAAATGCTGAGAACCAGTAATGAAGTCCATGCACACATTATAGGACAGCACCTGTGACCTTAATTCTGTTTTTAGCTGCAAATCTAAAAACCTTTCTTATATGGTTTCCTGATCCCCAGAAGTTAACAGAAAGGCAAGAGGAAGAAAAAGGCTAGAAGAAATCTCAGAAATAATACAAAATATGAGACCGCAACATGACAGCCAGGGCCCATGACTGCAGAGACAAACAGCTCTGTTCACCCCAACAGTCAATAAGTGATGACTTCTGCCATGGCACAGAAGCAAATGCATACCCATTAGCCACCTTTAGCTATAAGAAAATGAGAAAATACTGAATGCTAACTCATGTTTTTGCAAGCAAAAAAAATGTGTGTATCTTTTAAAAAGCTTTTCATCAAAACACGTTTATAATAAAGTTTTAGGGTTCAAAGGGCAGGCTTTGATTATCTTGAAAACTTACATGGATTCCCTGAGAATGACGAAGAAATAATTTTTCTAAGCACATTCCAGGTGCTTGTCTCCTCCTGAATACCAAGTGACTTTTGGGGAATATTTTCCTCATTAAAAATAACTCCTATAATCTCCCAGCCATAGCTCAGTCCATAAATACATACAACTCTTCACGAAGATTTTATCTTCTTAATCTCTACCCTGTACTCATTGTTATGTACTTTCATTTTCTTCAATTCTTCATATTTTTCCATTGATTCTTGGCTCAGCTGTTTACATGTTGCACTCACAGACTCCAAGCTGTTATGACAAAAATAAGATCACACATTTAAAACAAGACAAAAATGCTGAATCCCACAAATTGAATTATCTAACCTAGCTTCTTGATGCTCAAGGTTTATCTAAATGCTACCTCCCACCCCAAATTAATACTCATCTCCAATTGCTTGATCACCACCAGCAGCTACAATCCAATTCAAACTTTTGGAGATAGTTTTGATTTTCCTGTTTAACTATACTCTCTCCCTCTGTTTAAAATTTAACTGGTTATAAATTCTAATTCTAAAGATTATGCCAACTTATTTAATTTTTTCCCTCTAGGAGCTGCCGTGACAATCTCTGTCTTCACCACACTTATTTACCATAACATCCTACACAAAGCTGCCAGAATCACCTTCTGTAAACAGTTTCCAGCTTGTCACCCTTCCTAAGAATGTATCCCCCATCAAATGTAAGACCCTCAGGGGCACCATATTCCTCTCATCTCACCACTTATTTCTAATAAAAATGTTTGCTTCTAAACTGTGAAGCTTTACTGTCTGCCATGTGCCATTTGCTCTGCCTGACTTCCTGTCTCTTCATATACCATCCCCTGGACAGAGCACATCTTCCTCCTACTTTTAAAAGTCAGATTGGCATTTATCTGACAGATCCACCCCAATCACCTTAAACACAGTTTATTTTCAATTGTAGTTTGAATGTAGAAATTTTCTAGAATTTTCTACTTTAAATTGCTCTCAGGTCCTTTAACATGTATATTTTGTCTCTCAAACTACAACTTCTATGATTAAAATCATGTATTTTACTTCTTCCCCACCAACTTCCAACCTTGCCCACCATCCCCTCAGCCCCTGCATCATTTGGTTCTCATTTCCAATTTCTTTATCACCAGTTCAAACACTGGAGATACTTTTGACTTCTGTGTTTAACTATACTCTCTCCCTCTGTTTGAAATTTAACTGGTTATAAATTCTAATTTTAAAGATTACGGCAACTTACCTTATTTTTTCCCTCTAGGAGCTGCCGTGACAATCTCTATCTTCACCACATTTATTTACCATTACATCCTACACACAGCTTCATTCAATAAATGCTAAACAGTTGCCTAGATTGTTTCACCAAGGCAGTCAACTTACTAGATAAGCTACCATTCAGAAATACCATCTTTGCAATACAACACACAAAAACAACTATTTAAATTCCTCCAGTTCCTGTTTCAGGAAATCTTTTGTTCAAACTGAACATCACAAATACACTGTCTAAAAGGGTTTCTTTTCCTACGAGCCTTTTGATACAGAAAATATATTTTAAAGCCATCATTTTATTACTGAACACTGGTGTTTATATCCATTTATTTCAATTTTACCCATTTCTAAATACCTTCAAATGCTCATTTATTTGGCACTTAGTATGTGATTACAATGTGTCAAACACCGAGGTACAGAGAGAAGAAAAATCAGAGATAATCTTGTTCTATCTACAGATGGGAATATTGGGGCCTAAGAAGGCTGATGTATCTAAACTCACACTGTAAGTCAGAAACAAGAGACAAGTCTTCTGAACCTGATGACAGCACAGTAAAACATACATGTATGTAAAAGACTACTAAAAAGTCAATCAATAGAAAATCTATGATAAAAATGTAAATTTTAGTTCTAATGTAAAAAAGAATAAGATTTAGTTTATTTAATGTAGAGTGTGTACCTTGATAATGATAACCAAAAATATCTTAAGTATTCTAAGATGAAAAGGAAATATGGTAAAACCTCTATGCGTGAGTGTATATGCCTGTATATTTAACGTAAAGAAAATACTTAGTGGTTTCCAAAAACAGAAACTAAAAATAAAATATCTGTTACTTAAACTTAGAAGGGTAAGATGATGTCAGTTATTTTGTTGGTTGCCTAAAGGCTAGCAAGTTTATATATTTTTATCATTCACAGAAAATGTTAGTGCACAAATGATTGTGAATCATGGTCAAAACAAAAAAAATATCAAACTCTTCCCAGTCAAAAAAGTTTAGAGGTATGATAAACAAAAAAAGTTCCCACATATGATGATGACAGAAGTGAGCTGTGCATGGTATGGCATAAATCAGGGTTCAACTAACCCCAAAGAACTATCAACAGCATGTCAGAACAGAAGGAGCACCACGTGTCCACCTCACCAAGGGCCATTCCAGTACAGTGGCTAGTAGAGGGGAAAGCCTAACTGAAGACACTCCACACAGGTGAAATGTGAAGAAGTACTGGCAGTATGGACGACTTTTTGAAGAATATGGTTTTGAAGGAAAGCAAAGAAATATGGAAGTAACGTGATGAGGATATAAGGTTAGAAAGTTTTAATTCTTTTCCCCGTATGGGAACTGTTAAAGCATATTTTATGCCAGTGGAGAGAGGAAGACCTTGATGATGTAAAAGAGAAAAGGAAAAATTAGAAACAGTACAAAAGTGGAGTCTTAGAGCACAGACATGTCATCCATCAATTCATCCACTCTAATAGATCATGGGCACAATGCAGGCAAACTGCTGGATTTGGTGGAAGAAGGATTAGGAGGTTCTACTTTAATTGCTTCTATTTTTCTCAATGAAATAAAAAATTTGGCCATTTGTGGAAGCTAGAGAAAAAATCCTATTTGTTCACTCAATTATATTAGTTTATTTATCAATATGATAATCAGGAACTGTTATTACAACTTGAACATTTTTGAAATCAGCATGTTCATTGACTACCTGCCTTCCAGGCGAGTCACCTCTGCTTGCAGAAATTCTTCACTATTGGGTCAAATCCAGTTGGGAAAGCACATTGTCTAACTCCTCCTGCCCTTGACATGTGTACCTCCTTCCTGCCTGAGGCTCCTCCAGTGAACTATGGAATGACATAAGAGAACTGTTAAAAGCCTTTTATCTGTGCAAAAAACAAAAAATGCACAACCAGCTTGTATCTGTCAACTGTTTTTGATAATGAAACTCTTTCAAACTCTTAGGTTTGTCTCCTGCTTTACAAAAAGAACACGGGGAGAGTGAAGAGGCAAGAGATGATGTTTCTCAAAAGTCATCAGCGGTTTACTCCTTTTGCAAATGGGGTTGGGATTTGCAACTGTTTTTCAAAGGAAAAAGATAAAATTACAAATATCACTTTGTTGACATTCGATACCTTGAGTCAAAGAAACTGAAAGATTACATGAGGGTTCAAGCATAGAAAGAAATGTGTGCTACATTTAAATTAAGCAAAAGGAGCACAGCTCATTGAATTACTTTCTACTACAACCCCCACCACATTCATTCATATATAGAAATAAAACTAGTTTTCTGAATCTTTATAAAAGGGCTATCTCAATACCTGGCTTATTGATGATATTGACAACAAGCAGCTAATAATTGTGACCTATTCTACCAAGGAAGGGAGGCCTTCCAGTAGACCTGGAATACTTCCTTTGATACTTGGAGTTTCACCAAGGGTACAGAATAAACAGGGGTTTCTAAATTTCTAAGCATTAATATAGAGTCTCCTGGTTTGGGACCAAAAATAGATGCGGAAAAATACTAACCACACAAAACTATGTAACACTATACAAGTTTAATCCAGAAATTAAACTGAATAAGAAAATCCATAATATGATTAAAACCAAAATTATGAATACACAATATTACACCTGGTGTTTAACACCAAACTACCAAGTGGTTAAGATTAAACATACCTTATGGCCTTGAAGGTATGCTGAGAGTCAGTTGCCTTTTTTTTTCTATTTTGCTATCATTAATGTACAATTACATGAGCAACATTATGGTTACTAGAATCCTCCCATTATCAAGTCCCAATCATATACTCCAATACAGTTGCTGTCCATCAGCGTAGTAAGATGCTACAGAATCACTACGTCTTACCTGTGTTATACTCTGCCTTCCCAGTGTCCCCCACCCCCACATTACACGTGCTAATCGTAATGACCCTTTCTCCCCCTTATCCCTCCCTTCCCACCCATCCTCCCCAGTCCCTTTCCCTTTGGTAACTGTTAGTCCGTTCTTGGGTTCTGTGAGTCTGCTCTTGTTTTGTTCCTTCAGTTTTTGCTTTGTTCTTATATTCCACAGATGAGTGAAATCATTTGATACTTGTCTTTCTCCACCTGGCTTATTTCACTGAGCATAATAGCCTCTAGCTCCATCCATGTTGTTGGAAATGGTAGGATTTGTTTTTTTCTTATGGCTGAATAATATTCCATTGTGTATATGTACCACCTCTTCTTTATCCATTCATCTACTGATGGACACTTAGGTTGCTTCCATTTCTTGGCTATTGTAAATAGTGCTGCGATAAACATAGGGGTACATATGTCTTTTTCAAACTGGGCTCTGCATTCTTAGGGTAAATTCCTAGCAGTGAAATTCCTAAGTCAAATGGTATTTCTATTTTTACCTTTTTGAGAAACCTCCATACTGCTTTCCACAATGGTTGAACTAGTTTACATTCCCACCAGCAGTGTAAGAGGGTTCCCTTTTCTCCACATCCTCGCCAACATTTGTTGTTGTTTGTGTTTTGGATGTTGGCCATCCTCACTGGTGTGAGGTGATATCTCATTGTGGTTTTAACTTGCATTTCTCTTATGATTAGTGATGTGGAGCATCTTTCCATGTGCCTGTTGGCCATCTGAATTTCTACTTTGGAGAAGTGTCTGTTCAGATCCTCTGCCCATTTTTTAATTGACTCATTTGCTTTCTGTTTGTTGAGGTGCATAAGCTCTTTATATAATTTGGATGTCCACCCCTTATCCCGAATATACTCTCCCATTCTGTAGGATGTCTTTTTGTTCTATTGATGGTGTCCTTTGCTGTACAGAAGCTTTTTACTTTGATATAGTCCCACTTGTTCATTTTTGCTTTTGTTTCCCTTGCCTGGGGAGATATGTTCATGAAGAAGTTGAGCATGTTTATGTCCATGAGACTTTTGCCTATGTTTTTTTCTAAGAGTTTTATGGTTTCATGACTTACATTCAGGTCTTTGATCCATTTTGAGTTTACTTTTGTGTATGGGGTTGGACAGTAGTCCACTTTCATTCCCTTACATGTAGCTGTCCAGTTTTCCCAACACCAGCTGTTGAAGAGGCTGTCATTTCCCCATTGTAGATCCATGGCTCCTTTATTGGATATTAATTGACCACATATGCTTGAGTTTATATCTGGGTTCTCTAGTCTGTTCCACTGGTCTGTGAGTCTGTTCTTGTGCCAGTACCAAATTGTCTTGATTACTGTGGCTTTGTAGTAGAGCTTGAAGTTAGGGAGAGTAATTCCCCCTGCTTTATTCTTCCTTCTCAGGATTCCTTTGGGTATTCGGGGTCTTTTGTGGTTCCATATGAATTTTAGAATGATTTGTTCTAGTTCATTGAAGAACGCTGTTGGTATTTTGATAGGTATTGCATTGAATCTGTAGATTGCTTTAGGCAGGACGGCCATTTTGACAATATTAATTCTTCCTATCCATGAGCACGGGATGCATTTCCATTTATTAGTATCTTCTTTAATTTCTCTCATGAGTGTCTTGTAGTTTTCAGAGTATAAGTCTTTCACTTCTTTGGTTAGGTTTATTCCTAGGTATTTTATTCTTTTTGATGCAACTGTGAATGGAATTGTTTCCCTGATTTGTCTTTCTGCTAGTTCATCATTAGTGTATAGGAATGCAACAGATTTCTGTGTATTAATTTTGTATCCCGCAACTTTGGTGAATTCAGTATTAGATCTAGTAGTTTTGGAGTGGGTTGTTTCAGGTTTTTCATGTACAATATCAAGTCATCTGCAAACACGGACAGTTTGACTTCTTCCTTACCAATCTGGATGCCTTTTATTTCTTTGTATTGTCTGATTGCCTTGGCTAGGACCTCCAGAAATATGTTGAATAAAAGTGGGGAGAGTGGGCATCCTTGTCTTGTTCCCAACCTTAAAGGAAAAGCTTTCAGCCTCTAGCTTTTAAGTATGATACTGGCTGTGGGTTTGTCATATATGGACTTTATTATGTTGAGGTACTTGCCCTCTATACCCATTTTGTTGAGAGTTCTTATCATGAATGGATGTTGAATTCTGTCAAATACTTTTTCAGCATCTATGGAGATGATCATGTGGTTTTTGTTCTTCTTTTTGTTGATGTGGTGGATGATGTTGATGGATTTTCAAATGTTGTAACATTCTTGCATACCTGAGATGAATCCCACTTGATCATGATGGATGATCTTTTTGATGTATTTTTGAATTCCGTTTGTAAACATTTTGTTGAGTATTTTTGCATCTATGTTCATCAGGGATATTGGTCTGTAATTTTCTTTTTTTGCGGTGTCTTTGCCTGGTTTTGGTATTACAGTGATGTTGGCCTCATAGAATGAATTTGGGATATTCTCTCCTCTTCTACTTTTTGGAAAACTTTAAGGAGGATGTATACTAGGTCTTCACTAAATGTCTGATAAAATGCAGCAGTAAAACCATCTGGTCCAGGGGTTTTGTTCTTAGGTAGTTTCTTGATTACCAATTCAATTTCTTTGCTGGTAATTGGTGTATTCAGATTTTCTGTTTCTTTCTGGCTCAGCCTTGGAAGGTTGTAATTTTCTAGAAAGTTGTCCATTTCTTCTAGGTTAACCAGCCTGTTACCATATAATTTTTCATACTATTTTCTCATAATTCTTTGTATTTCTGTGGTGTCTGTAGTGATTTTTTCTTTCTTATTTCTGATTCTGTTTATGTGTGTAGACTCTCTTTTTTTCTTGATAAATCTGGCTAGGGGTTTATCTATTTTGTTTATTTTCTCAAAGAACCAGCTTCTGCTTTCATTGATTCTTTCTATGGTTTTATTCTTCTCAATTTCATTTATTTCTACTTTAATCTTTATTACGTCCCTCCTTCTACTGACTTTGGGCCTCATTTGTTATTCCTTTTCTAGTTTCATTAGTTGTGAGTTCAGACTGTTCATTTGCGATTGTTTTCTTTCCTGAGGTAGGCCTGTATTCCAACAGATTTCCCTCTTAGCACGCCCTTCGCTGCATTACATAGATTTTGTGGGGTTGAATTATTGTTGTCATTTACCTGCATATATTGCCTGATCTCTGTTTTTATTTGGTCATTGATCCACTGATTATTTAGGAGCATGTTATTAAGCCTCCATGTGTTTGTGGGCTTTTTCGTTTTCTTTGTGTAATTTATTTGTAGTTTCAGACCTTTGTGATCTGAGAAGCTGGTTGGTACAATTTCAGTCTTTTTTAATTTACTGAGGTTCTTTTTGTGGCCTAGTATATGATATATTCTTGAAAATGTTCCGTGTGGTCTTGAGAAGAATGTGTATCCTGTTGCTTTTGGATGGAGTGTTCTGTAGATATCCGTTAGGACCATCTGTTCTAATATGTTGTTGAGTGCCTCTGTGTCTTTACTTATTTTCTGTCTGGTTGATCTGTCCTTTGGAGTGAGTGGTGTGTTTACTTCTCCTAAAATGAATGCATTGCATTCTATTTCCCTCTTTAATTCTGTTAGTATTTGTTTCACATATGCAGGGGATCCTGTATTGGGTGCATAGATATTTATAATAGTTATATTGTCTTGTTGGACTGACCCTTTTATCATTATGTAATGTCCGTTGTCTCTTCTTAACTTTCTTTGATTTGAATTCTATTTTGTCTGATACAAGTACTGCAACTCCTGCTTTCTTCTCCCTATTACTTGCACGAAATATCTTTTTCCATCCCTTTACTTTCAGTCTGTGTATGTCTTTGGGTTTGAAGTAAGTCTCTTGTAGGCAGCATATAGATGGATCTTGTTTTTTTTTTCCATTCAGTGACTCTAGGTCTTTTGATTGGTGCATTCAGACCATTTACATTTAGGATAATTATTGATAGGTATGTACTTATTGCCATGGCAGACTTTAGATTCATGGTTACCAAGGGTTCAAGGGTAATTCCTTTACTATCTAACAGTCAAATTTAACTCACTACCTATGCTATTACAAACACAACCTAAAGGTTCTTTTTTTTCCCCCCGCCTTTTTCTTTTTCTTATCCTCTATTTTTTGTATGTTATGAATCATATTCTGTACTCTTTGTCTATCCCTTGGGTGACATCTATTTAGTCTTAGGAATACTTCTATCTATAGGAGTCCCTCCAAAATGCACTGTAGAGATGGTTTGTGGGAGGTAAATTCTCTCAGCTTTTGCTTACCTAAAAATTGTTTAATCCCTCCTTCATATTTAAATGATAACCTTGCCGGGTAGAGTATTCTTGGTTCAAGGCCCTTCTGCTTCATTGCATTAAATATATCATGCCACGCCCTTCTGGACTGTAAGGTTTCTGTTGAGAAATCTGATGATAGCCTGATGGGTTTTCCTTTGTACGTGATCTTTTTTCTCTCTCTAGCTGCTTTTAGAAGTCTGTCTTTATCCTTGATCTTTGCCATTTTAATTATTATATGTCTTGATGTTGTCTTCCTTGGTCCCTTGTGTTGGGAGATCTGTGCATGTCCAATCTCCTTCACCAGATTGGGGAAGTTTCCAGCAATTACCTCCTCTATGACACTTTCTATCCCTTTTTCTCTCTCTTCTTCTGGTACCCTTATTATGCGAATATTGTTCCGTTTGGATTGGTCACACAGTTCTCTCAATATTCTTTCATTCTTAGAGATTCTTTTTTCTCTCTGTGCATCAGCTTCTTTGTATTCCTCTTCTCTAATTTCTCTTCCATTCACCATCTCTTCTACTACATCTAATCTGCTTTTAAATCCCTCCATTGTATGTTACATTTCAGATATGGAATTTCTTAGTGATTGAATCTCCATCTTAAATTCATTCCTGAGTTCTTGAATATTTTTCTGTACCTCCATAAGCATGTTTATGATTTTTATTTTGAACTCTCTTTCAGGAAGATTGGTGAGTTCAGTTTCATTTTGCCCTTTTTCTGGGGTTTGTGAGATTTTGGTCTGAACCAGGTTCTTTTGATGTTTCATATTTCTATGTGGTGCCCTCTGTTGCCCAGAAGCTCCAGTTTCTGGAGCTGCTCAGCCCCTAGAGTGAGGTTGTGGGTCATTGGGGAGCAGAGCTGGTGCCTGGGGGGAGGAAAAATCTGTTTCCTGACACCCTTCTGCCCTGCCTGTCTTCAGTATCACAGCCAGTGGGCCGAGCACAGGGTGTAAGCCTCTGTGCTCGGCATCTCTAGCTGATGTAGGCGGGGACTCCCTCTGGCTGGCTTGACGCCAGCGCAGTGACTGCCGGTTTGCGCGCTGGTGCTGTCAGACCAGGAGGAAGGCTCGGCAGGCTGCATGTCACAGTGGGGGGCCTCGGAGCTGGGCAGCTGGCAAGGGGGATGGAGCACCTGAAGCTCCTCCAAGTTCCCAACCTGCTGGACAGAGCGCACTCAGACAACCTTATCCAGCTCACGTTTCTCCCATGCAGCAAGCTCCGTGCAATCCCCACCCCCTCAGAAGCCCTCTTGCTGCTAGGAAGATCTGAGACCGCCTGCCCTTCCTCTGTCACAGAGCAGCCAGATGTGGCTGCTGTCCTCCACAAATGGTTGAAATGTCAGTCTCTCAGGCACTCCGCCTGTCCCCACTCCCCAAGCTCCAGAGCACCACACAGAGTAGGTTTCTGCTTGCAAAGCAGATCTCCGGGGCTAGGTGTTCAGCAGTCCCAGGTTCCACCCCATCCCCCGCTCTGTTTCTCTTCCTCCTGCTGGTGAGCTGGGGTGGGGGAAGGGCTTGGGTCCTGCTGGATCAAGAATTTCATATGTTACCATGTTTTGTCAGGTCTGCTCTGTTTGTGATGTCTGTATGCAGTCTGGGTCAGTCTTCTTTCCTGTTGCTGTTTTAGGGTTAGTTGTACTAGTTAACTATATTTTCGTACTATTTGTGGTTTTGGGAGGAGTTCTGTCTCACCCCTCGCCGCCATCTTGAATTCCCCAGTTGCCTTTAATTCGCTTGTCGCTTTTCCTTTGGCATTCTTGCCTCATGAATGAAATTTTCTTGTGACTGAAGAGCTGCCTTCAGTTTTCTCTTTTCTTCTGCGAAACCTGCAAAATACTAAGAAAAAGTCAGATGTTATCATAATCTACTTCACAAGGAAAGGAAACCAGTGAGTCAGACTGTTAATTACTTAACAGGCACAAAATTAATCAGGCTATCAATAGGTCATCCATTGGCTTTAGAGTAAGGTTTTTTAGGTTTTAGAACCTAGTTCTAGGTTAATTATTTTCTCTTAAAACACACATACATCCATTTCACCAATTAGGTAATTTTAAAACACACCTCTAAAAGGTTTTCAGATTCCCTCAATTTTTCTTCTTTTTGCTGCTGTTCTTGCATAACAGTCATATTAGTTCCAACCAAGTCATTCACCCTCACAGTGAGGCGCTCTATCTCCAACTCATTGGCACAGATAGTATCATTGGCCCACTCCAGCTTACAGCTCCGATACTGAATTTCTGACTGGCTTGAGAATTCCACAGACTTAATTTCTGTTTCCAATTGGCAAGCTAAGCATACAAACACACAGAATACCAAAAGGAAAAGTCAAATAATAACCAATGAATAAGGGAGACTAATAAAAACATAAGATATTAGTTCATTAAAAATATATAATAAGAGATTCTCAAGATGGCGGCATGAGTAGGGTGGTGGAAATCTCCCAAAACCACATATACTTTGAAAATACAGCGAATACAACTATTCCTAAAAGAGTGACCAGAGGATACAGTACACCAGCCAGGCTACATCTACATCTGCAAGAACTCAACATCTCAAAAGGGTAAGATACAAAACCATGACCCTGAGGGACCTGTGAAATCCCTCCACCCCAGCTCACTGGCAGGAGGAAAAGAATCAGAGGGGGGAGGGAGTGGAAGCACAGAACTGCTAAATAACCAGAACTTCAGGTGCCCTAATCCCCTGGTGGCAACACAGCACCAAAGTCCCTCACAGTGATAAGCAGCCTGTTGTTCATTCCCCCCCGCCGGCACTGCAAGCAAACAGGCTGATCCACCATTGGTGCAGAGCAACCGGGGAGCAGCCCTGCCCACAGCAACCACACAGAGGCTTTTCCCAGCATGCGGCTAACCAGGCCAGATGCAGAGGCTGCCCCCTGCCTGCAGTCGACTGACACAGACTGCGGAGACCTGTGCAGAGTCCTTATGGCACAAAAGGGCTTTATTCTTGTGGTGAAGACGCACTGATCACCTGCAACCACGACCAGTGCCCTAGACCATCCAGAGGGCCGCCCCACCCACGGCAGCTCAGGGGATCAACCAAGAGGCTGCCCCCTGTGCACGGCCAACCAGCACAGGCAGAGGAAGCCAGTGCGGAGTCCAGAAAGCACGTAGGAGCTCTGTTCTCATGGTGAACACGTGATGATCGCCTGCAACCACCACCAGTGCCCTAGGCCACCCGAGGGATGTTCTACCCATGGCAGCTCAGGGGATTAACACAGAGGTCGGCTCCCTGTGTCCGGTTGACTGGGACAAGGAGCGGAGACGGCCAAGGCAACCAGCAAGGAGAAAGGGACTTTGTTCTCCCAGATGACATATGCGCCACTCACCTGCGATCACGTCCATCGCCATGAAAAGGCAAAAGAACCTTGTTTAGTCCAAAATCCTTTAAACCCCTGAGAGAGGGCCTGGGAAGACTGAAATCACAAGTCTTCCAGAAAAAGAATTCAAAATTAAAGTCATAAGCATGCTGATGGATCTACAGAAAAATATGCAAGAGCTAAGGGATAAATTCTGGAAGGAGATAACAGAAATGAAACAAACAATGGAAGGATTTAAGAGCAGATTGGATGAGGTGGAAGAGACAATGGAATAGAATTCAGAGCACAGGAATACAGGAAAGCTGAGGCAGAGAGAGATAAAAGGATCTCTAGGAATGAAAGAATATTAAGAGAAGTGTGTGACCAATCCAAATGGAACAATATTTGCATTATAGGGGTACCAGAGGAAGAAGAAGAGAGAAAAAGGGATAGAAAGTGTCTTTGAAGAAATAATTGCTGAAAACTTCAATAAACTGGAAAAGGAAATACTCTCAGACCATGGAAGACCACAGATGTCCCAACAAAAGGGACCCAAGAAGAACAACACCAAGACATATAATAGTTAAAATGGCAAAGATCAAAGACAAAGACAGGGTATTAAAAGCAGCCAGAGAGAGAAAAAAGATCACCTACAAAGGAAAACCCATTAGGCGGTTATCAGACTTCTTAGCAGAAACTTTACAGGCCAGAAGAGAATGGCATTCCCACCAGCAGTGTAGGAGGGTTCCCCTTCTCCACATCCTCGCCAACATTTGTTGTTGTTTGTGTTTTGGATGTTGGCCATCCTCACTGGTGTGAGGTGATATCTCATTGTGGTTTTAACTTGCATTTCTCTTATGATTACTGATGTGGAGCATCTTTCCATGTGCCTGTTGGCCATCTGAATTTCTTCTTTGGAGAAGTGTCTGTTCATATCTTTTGCCCATTTTTTAATGGACTCATT